>CM050166.1:362379049-362979049 GCA_027410445.1 Discoglossus pictus | reverse complement strand
GAATCTGCATAGGCCCATAAGACCCAGGACTAGGACAGCACATTTTCAGGGACAGCAGCTTGCCTGAAGATGCATCCTACAAGTGGGGCGTGGGGGGCGAACAAATCAGAATAGCCATGAGCAGCATAAAACCTAAATACACCCTTGCTTGTAGATCAGGTTGAGGGTGACTTTATAACAACTTAAGAGTATTTTTATTTCTTTAGTACCCTAATTTCTCTTGTTGTTGTGTACAATTATAGAATTATTTTAATATGATTATGCTATTGCTTATTTTTATACATGTAAATGTATAAAAGCTTATTCCGGAACCAAACATATTATTTCATGTTAATTATTGTTAGAGATCTTTTGTGATCAATGGACTTGCTATATATACTTACATTTTATTCTTGTAAATATGTAGAACTTCCCAGTTCTCACCTAGCGTGTACATTAGGAGATAAGTTAGAACGCTTATCTACTTCCATGGAGTTAAAGCCCTGTGAGTTAACTGAAATTTTTTAGAAAATAAGTTTTGTGACAGCATTTTGTTGTCAACATCTCATCAAAAGGTTATTATCAAATGTTTATATTGAAATTAAATTAATTATGATTTTTTCTCAGAATGTAAGATTATAAAAAACATGTTCTGATTATTGGGACCAACATTTCAAAGGGTGAAAGAAGAGTTGAGTATGTATTTGGTTATATATATATATATATATATATATATATATATATATATATATTGTATTAAAATATTTAGATAACAAAGTGAACATTTAATAAAGCAATAATGAATGGTCTAGGATAGAAAGAACTGTTGTGTTCTTTCTGATTTTAAAAGATTCTGTAATTTTCAGGACAGAATAAAGAGAACCACTATTATACCTAAAAAAACTTAAATTGCCAGCAAATACATCTTAAAATTAGAAGGAAGAAAATAAAGAAAAAGTTTAAAAAAATATTACGCCTTTATTTTTAGCTACAATATTTATTTATGTCTCTTTATATTGCTGACCTGTCAAAAGAAAATGTCTTGTATTAAGTACAGTATTTACATTTTCCTTTTGTCAAGAAATTAAACCGCTCACAAAAAAATCAGTACAGCGCTCTCACTTTAAAAATTGTTATTCAAATTACACATGAAAAACTACTTTGCAAATCATAATTTGGGAACTTGCAAGATGCTGGTCAATCACAAGCTACCTGCTGCTCTAGGAGAGAACTAAAAAAAAGAAAATTGTTAAAAAGCATCTTAGCTAGCATGGTGCAAATTGTTACCGAATGCAGGAACATTGTACTGTTCGAAAATGCAATGATTGTTTTTAAAGCTCCGTTCTCATATATGCTGATTAACGTCATGGGAGGACAAATTGTTCATATGATGAAAGGTATCTATTCATAAAGAGTACAAAAATAAGCATTTTAGTATTCTGAAAAGAAATTTTCTTCAGTTAAATGACTTTGCTAACTACTGCAAGGTTTGGAATAATGTATCAATTTAGTGCATTTTTTGCTAGATTTTGTTCTTTTTTACCATTACTTAAATCTGAACCATCAAGATCTGAGCAAGCAACATAATGAATTTTATAACAACTGGTTTAGATGTTGAAACTTTAAGTGTTTTTCTTTAATGCTTCAAACTTGTTTCATGCACTTGCTCTGAACTATTTGGCTGATATTTTAAAACACAACAGGAAGGGAAATCTTGGGATCCTGGAGACACATCGAAGATTCAAGATAAAGCAATGAGGTCACAGTGCTCATTCCAATTATTTACTTGTAACTTACTGCCCATGTGCACTAATTCCACTTTGTTTGTTTTTTTAGTTTTCTTGAAAAAAAAAACTATTTTTGTTGCTGTTTTTAGTTGCACATAGCAAACTTTTTCTGCTCTGCCAAATCTTATCAAAGTTACATCTTTATGTCCTCATTCAATTCCTTATTTGGTAAAGTTACACAAGAGAAAAGTGCTCAGTAACGTTCACTTTATATTCTATTCATCCCTCTCAGTATGATTGTGGGTGTGTTACTTTAAATACCTGACTAACCCATACTCACAATATTACACCTGCTTCTCCATTGATTTTCACACATCAGCCATATTATAGTAATATTATTGAGCTCAAGAAGGCTTTTCAATTCAGAATTACTCAAAATTACTTGTTACTCACAATTCCTAATATCCCTGATTTTTTCTAAAATAATTGTGAGTGCTATAGAGCCCCCGCAAAGGTATAAAAATTCCTTTGCAGCTGCTTTCCCCCTTCCCACTCACTGCCGACTCTGAATGGATTTTGAGATGTTACCCTGCTTAATATTAATTTTAAATCTATTCAAACCAATCAGGTAGCTCAGAATGATGAACCTATAATCTGAGCAGTATGATTGGTCCAAATAGATTTTAAAATACAATTGAGCAGGATGACAACTTAAAACCATTTTGATTGGCTGAAATATAATTGACATCTTTGCACAAAACTTCTATTTAAGCCGCAGAAAGTGCTGCAATGACCATTTGCCGTTGGGGAGCTCCTCCTCGAAGGAGCTCCGTTAGTACAATTATTTGTTGTTTTTTTTAGAGTGGCAGGATTTTTTATTGGAGGGTTCTTTCTTGGCCAGAAGAGATGAGCATGGTCTTCAGTCAAGTAAGAAGAGGACAAGAACCTCTTCTATCAACAAGGATAGCCTGACTAATCCAGACTAGAAGAGTAAGACGAGTCATGATCATCACTGGATGATAATTTGAAGTAAGTAAGTAATATTACGTTCTATTTTAAAGATATAATTTTTTTTATTTTAATTATTTTTTATTATTTTGTTTTTAATATTTTATTTGTATTAAATTTTTTATAATTTTTTGTAATTTATTGGTGTGGGGTTATATTTTTGTATTTAGTGTAGTGTGGTGTTTTTTTACTTAGATTGCACTTGCAGGGTTAATGTTAGGTTATAGTCACCCATGGTTAATAGGAGGTTAATTTAGATACCATGTGGGTAATTTAAGAACCCCAATAGTAGTTTGGGATTCATTGTAGCTTACCATGGGGGTCTAGATAGAACCCCATGGTAGTTAGTGGTTAATAGGGATACCATTGTTATAGACCTCCTTGGTATCTTAGGATTTAACAGGAATATCACAGGGATCTTTAAAGGACCCCCATGGTATGGTTGATTATTTATTAGATGCTGTGGGGGTCCTTATAGGACCTCCATGGCAAGAGTTATTTTATTTAAAATTATTATAACACAGCATTAGTAGCAATACTAATTCCAGTTTAGAAAGACAGAATGCATGAAACTGTGACAGATTAATGTGTTTTTCTATTTATTTAAGATTTCACTACTTTTTCAGTACTGACATTTTATAGTAATTAATAGACAGCTTAATGTCAGATAAGAGTCACAATCACTCATTGGAAATTTGTCTTTGAAGTTACACAGATGAATCCATACACTTATTTTAGTTTAATATGTGCAGCAAGCTTGGAGCATGTGTCTAAAGGAGAGAACTTCAAAGACGTGCTGAAAGCACAGTGAAATGTATTTCTCTATTTCTGACTATGAAACAAGGGTCCTATGTATTAAGTTAATAAAGTCTATATTTCAGTCTTCTAAATGCAAAACAGTGCGAAAATGAGGAATAAGTAGCAATTGTTTTCTCAGTTGAAAAAGTGCCACAATCAGCTTATAAGTATCCTTTTATTTTGTTTTACTTTAAACCTGATGCATTTAGGGCATTGCAATAATAAAAGTGGAATTGGTGACACTGATAATTATTTCCATTGTCCTTTTGTTTGTGTTGTTTCATTCACTAAAACAGAAATAATATTTTTAGTGTTATCATTTAAGAAAAATTAGGACAAAATTCACTAAGCAGTAGAGGCAATGAAGAGGCAGTGGTACCATATATTAAAGGGAATAGTCAGCTTTTCTGTATTCACTTCTCCACATAAACAATGTGCTCTGTTTACATCCTTTATGAACTTTGGTGAACCTGACCCTAAAATGTTGATTATTCTTCAAGAGAAAAATTTGAAAAATTAACTTGTTTTACACATTGCCTTGAATTAGAGAGTGAATTTTACACCTTCCTATCATATTTTGAAATGTTGTGCTATTAATTTGCATCTTGTACTCACCTATAATGTTCAACACATTTAAACACTGAAATATTTCACACTAACTTCCAAAATATATATTTAAAAGCAAAGAAAAAACATATCCTGATGAAGTAAGGAATATGGGGCTTATGGAACTAGTAGAGGTGCTATTTAAAGCTCAGCATACATTAACAGTGAGTGGATCTTAAGGTGCAGGAGATCAGACGAATGGCAAGGAGGCTTCCCAGGCTTCCAGGATCAGCATGCAGCGTCGCGTGACACTGCAGAGCCTGGGGGCGTCGAATCTGCAGGTCACGTCAGCTGCGGCGCTTTCCTTTAGTCACCGCGCAGCCTGGGTCAGGAATGGAGGTCTTGGGGCTCCAGTGGCTTGGGAGATAAGTACAGTGGAACTTGAGATATACAATCCCCAGCTCATAAAAGTGCATAAGGGGCATAGTGTTAGCGTGTGGCCGTGTTTGTTCTTCTTTTTTGTCGTTTGTTGTCTGTGTGGGTTCCGGTTGGTTGCCCCTCATGGATGCTAGGGAGCTAGAGGTATTGATGGCTTGGGCCTTAAGCCATGGTGTAAGATGGGTGCAGGACAGGCTGGTATCTTCCTTGCCGTCTGCTGAGGGCCTTCAGAACATTGCACAGGCCCAGTCTGCGGTGGCTAGTGGCCTGGGCAATAAAGGAGAGGCCAATGTGCTACTTCCCCAAACCCAACAATAAAAGCCAGGAGAACAGGTCCAGGTTGACCAGGGAGGGAACAGCTCAGGAGAGCCAAGAACTCATAACCCTCACACGAGAGAGGGCAGGGCCCACGGGCGGTGAGGGCGAGGGCCTAGAACTCCGGCCACCGCCAATCACCTTGCCTAAGGGGTTACGCCCATGTTCCAGCACAAAAAAAAACCCTGATACAGCCCTGTACTGGGGGCCCAAAGGGTAATAGAATAGCCGTGACCTCTAAACAAGCTCCTACAGACCCTTCTATAATGATCATGCGGTCCCTGGGGTTACTCATGCTGACAGTGCTTCTGGTGCTTTACAGGGACAATTCATTAACAGTGCTGGGCATGGCGTCGACTCACGAGAAGAGGAGCAGAGTTGTAGCAGAGATGAACAAGGATGACAGACAAGTCATAATCGATGACGTGCCTGTGACTGCCATGGCAGCAAGGCAGGCGCTCCCCGCCAGGGTCAGGAAGACTGCAACCAGGTACAGTCCGGTTGACAAACCGGCTAGGCTAAAGCATAGGGTGACTAGTACAGACTTGCAGGTAGACAGTCCAACGGACTCAGCTAAGGGCCCAGACTATGACCGAGATAGAGGAGTGACAGGTTCAACAGCGTCGGTTTGCTCTGGCCACACAGGGGAGGGTGAGCGAGGCCAGTCCTTAGAGGAGGAGCTAATGGTTTGCTTACCTGTATGTAGGCAACTGAGAGCTAGCAGCTGTTCCTCTTCTATTCCCAAGTCTAGGTGTAGTTCAAGGTTAAGGAGTAGGAGGTCATCCCGATGCAGCTGTACCTGCACGTGGTCGGAAAGAGGACGGAGCCCACAGAGGGCCAGGCGGTAATGGCCCCATGCGCATCAGGAAAGACGCAGGGATGCTCCAATGGTGGCTTGTACGCCAAGGCTGCCAGAAGCAGGTAAGCATGTACTATCTACACATTTAGAAGAAACTGCACATTGGGAGCCGTTACACGAGGGGTCAAGTTTTATGGAGTCGCTTAAATCTCTCCTGGCCATGCATAAAATTACAGTTAGCGATCGGGACATAGGGTTATGGGTTGGAAGCCTAGCCAGGAGTGCGTGGGCAGAACAATCCCCTGCTAGGGGGTTACCTCAGGGGGCCCATCCCCGGTAATTGCAGTAAACCTGCCGGCTGAGCCAGCGATTTAAATAGTCAATCCGTCGCTTAGTGGAGTGTCAGAGGGAGCCATGAGACCCATTGTCTTATGTGCGCTGGATAACTTGGGGACACATTTGCCTCAAGACGTAAAAGAAAAAGGTTGGAAGAGAGAGTTTATTGAACTCTTCTCTTTGCTTCCAATATCGCAGCAGTTAGAGGCGAATGACAGAGGGTACAGACTCTTCGAGGATCGTTGAATATTGTTCAGGAGATTACCACACATGTTTGATACGCGGCTTCAGACCTTCTCCATCATGGCCTATGTTTTGGGGGACCTCCATCCTGTACAGTGTTCAGGTCTCTTTGTATATCTGGAAGAGATCAGGATTGCTTATAGGACCTATGGCATGGTGACCTATGGCATGGTGGCGGTACGATGAAGAGTTCCACCTGCATGGTCACCAATGGCCTGGAGTGATAAGGCGGTGGCCTACTGGCTCAATATCATGACCACCGTGCGAATCATGCTGCCTTTTTGTAGCTCCGTCGGTGGAACTAGAGGCTCCACCTCAGCAGCGGCCTTAGGTCTCATGGCGTGTTACGCCTACAACGAGGGTGTCTGTAAGTGAGCTCCCAACTGCCGTTTCAAGCACGTGTGCTCAAATTGTGTGAGGGAACATCCCCTTACAAGATGCAGCAGACAAAAAAAAAGGGTCCAGAGGAGGCGAGCCCTCTTTCAAAGGGCAGGACAACCATACGCTTGTCCACAATGCTGCCACGGCAAAAACGCTACAGTAGATCAGCGGAAAAAAGGGGGGCGGCCGACCACTTAGAAAAGGATTTCCGGGACGGCTTTCGGAATTTCCAGGCAGGGCGTTGGAAAAAATCAGAAGCAAAGGGAGTCAAGGCCGCATGGCGGGGCCCTTTAAGGAGCCCCCATGAAGGGCTTGGTCATCTCCCCACTGGGAATCATCCCAAAGAAAGAGAAGGGGAAGTTCCCTTTAGTCCAGCAAAAGGGGGGGGGGCGTTAACGACGGCATTCCAAAAGAGCATTTGACTCTCACCTATGCGTCTTTTGATCGGGCGACAGAGATGGTGCGAAAAGCGGGGGCTGTTGCGCGTATGGCAAAGGTAGACGTGGAAGCGGCTTTTCGGCTGTTGCTGGTGCATCCTGAGTCATCGACTTTTGGGTTGTTTCATGGATTAGAGTTACTTTGTTGACCTATGCCTACCAATGGGGTGCCCCATATTGTGCGGCTACTTTGAAGCATTCGGCACCTTCTTACAGTGGGTCACGAGGTCGGAGACCGGGTTCCAAAGTATTACGCACTATTTAGACAATTTTTTATTCGTGGGTCTGGCTTCGTGTGATACGTGTGGTTCTTCCTGGACATTTTCACCAGTATGTGTCCCTAGAATGAGGGCCCGACAAAAAAGTTGACATTCTTGGGGATTAAGATTGATTCCGAAAAAATGGAATGCAGTCTTGGGAACAGGTGTCCGATTTACATGCTGAGTTGAGTACCCTGGAAGGTGCCAAAAAAATGTTGCTTAGGCGTTTGCAGTCCATAGTTGGGAAGTTGAACTTCGCCTGTAAAATTATCCCCATGGGGAGGATTTCTTGCAGCATAATGTCTTTGACAACGGTGGGCATAAAGAGTGTGCATCATTTCCTGAGGGCCATGAGGGACGACGCAAAGGTTTGGAGGTATTTTCTTGCTGAATTTAAAGTCTCCGCTCTCATACACAATGGGAGTGTCACTAGCCCATATTTGGAGCTGTACACGGACGCGTCAGGGTCACTCGGGTTCGGTGTATACTTCAGAGGGAGGTGGTGCGCCACGGTATGGCCGCAGGAATGGGAAGTGGCCTGCCTCACAAGAAACTTTGCTTGTTTGGGACTGTTTCCAATAGTGGTAGCGGTTCACATTTGGGGTGAGGATTTCAGGTTAATTTTATTTATATATTTGGTTTTTTTTACCCTACGGTGCAGACAGCGAGTTGTGAAGGGAGGGCCCAAATGATTGCCTGTTTTAGTTCCTTTGTTTAATAAAAATAATTTCTACTGGTCTGAGGGGTGTTCTGTTAACCATCCCCAGAATGGAGGAGTTGGTGTAAAAACAGAATTTTCTTTGTTGACACTGTTTCCTTTTGTTAAATTGCTAAATAACATGCTTCATTGTTTAGTCGGCAGAATAAAAAAAGATAGGTTACCATTACTCACTGAACAACAATTTTATTCAAATATTGACCTAATTGCAATATTACATCTTCCATCCAAAAAGAATCTAAAATGTTTATATCAATTAGTCCTATAGGATCAACCTATAAAGCATGATATAAGGTCAGTGAACTAAAAGGAATACAGTTTCATATTTCCATATTATACCACTATCCAATAACCCCATATTTTACAAAATATCTCAAAATTTAAGTTTTGTTCCATGAAGATCTAACGGATTTTAAAACACTCGAAAATTTTAGAGAAATTTGCTTCTGTTTCTCAGGATTATCTTGGTTCAATCAAGGTAAAAGCTTTGCAAACAACATTTTGCAGCTCAATGAATCAAATATTTTAAATGCCAAAGAAAAATTATTGTAACATTTTTCAATAAAATATTTATTGTCAAATGTTTATGTTTGTGTGTTAGAATTACACAAAATATTGATATTTAGACAACAGTAGTTCCAAATGGAAATCTTTTTTTTATAAAATAATCATTAAAACATCTAGTAAAGGCCACAACAAGATCAAATACAATTTTATTAATAGATGAGTTACTTGGAAATGGGACATAAAAACTTAAATTACTAGTATTATATACCTTGTTTAAGACAAAGGTATTATATTTTCACTTACAGACATTCCTGCAGAACAGTGACTTTATTAATTGCTTTTGAAGCTATATATTCTTGTTCTGTTTTCTATTGAAGCATGAATAAATAAAATAATTTAAGAAAAGAAGTACTACACAGTGATCTGCAGTGAGTTGGATAGATGTGGAGTCAAGGTTGTCCCAAAGGAGACGCTCATTTAGTTGGAATCATTTTTTTTCCAGAGAAACAGGTCTTTTTATTGGAGGCCCATTTCCAGGCTCAGAAGATGGAGACATTGGCTTCATTTAAGCAAGAACAGGACGTGATGGCTATGATCAACACGGGTAGCCCGATTGGTCCAGGGCAGAAGAATGAGGACCAGGGCATTGATGATCATCCCTGGAGGAACATTAGTGTAGGTAAGTATAATTAATCATTTTTTTACAGGGTTACATTTTATTTTAGTCTATTTGGTTTTCTTATTTTATTGTAATTATTTTATTTTTCCTGAAATGTTTTCATTGTAATAATTATTTTTTTTATTTTTGTGTAATTTCAGGGTTTTTATTATTTTTTGTAATTAGTGGGTTTTATTATTTGTTGTAATTAATATTTTTTTAATGTATGAATTTTTTTAATATTGTAAGTATTAGTGTTTTTACATAGGTTGCCATGGGGGTCCTTGGCACATTAGCGGTCGATTGTAGTATACCATGTGGGTCTATATAGACTCCAATGGTATATGGTAAACTAGTAATACCATGGTCGTTAGGGGTTAATTAGACATGGGGGTCTACATAGATCCCAATGGTACTTAGGGGTTAATTGATAACACCACGGGGTCCTTTAAGCCATCCTGTGGTAGTTAAGGGTTAATCAAAAATACCATGGGAGTCTATATAGATAGGTATTTAGGGGTTAGTGTAGAATAATATATATTACCACAGAGTAACTTTTAAAGTTTAACCGTTGATATGTCAAACTGTTACTGGAGTAACAAATTTGATTTCTCAAAGATAAATTATTTCCCTTCAACATTTTCAAGAAAAACTATGATATCCCATATAATCATTTTTCTATATAATTGCAGAATACAGAAATACTTTATCAAACAAAAAAGTATCCTTCCTTACTTTAAAAAAAAAATCCTAAAGAATATGGCTCTATATCAGAAGAAGAATAGAAAATTTGTTTTGTAATCATTTGTGCATTTTTTGGACTCGATAGTACAGTTTTAAGAATGACTTACTTAGTCCCAAATAAGTTAGATAAGTTATATCCCTCTATGATCCAAGAGGACATACCGTTTTTCAAATATCTGATGATGTAAGTAATAATTTTCTTGATTACTAGCTCAGTGTTCCAGTGAAAATACAGACCCATTCCAAGTATAACAAGATCAATTGCAGGATGTGCAGTCTGCCAGTGCCCGACCCCTTAGTACATACAAACTCTGGGCGCCTCAAGGACCAAGCTTAGAAGGATGCATAAGTAGGAATTCATGAAGCATGAATGTCAGTGGCAGGTTCCCATGTGTCATCAGCGTCATCTCATGTGTCATGAGCAGGTCCATACCCCTTCCAGCAGATTAGATACAACAGCTGACACCATCTCATGTGAGTGTCAATGCCATCCACTATGACAGGAAGTAGAGGTGGTTGACGCTTTTCAGGAAATGGGTCATTCCTATCTTTGCTTTGAGCAAAGAGACATAAAAAATCGAGTGAATCTTCAATGTAGGTGGTAACTACAGTTTAGCATCAATTTTGTGGATCTTTTTGTTTGATAGGATAGGGGCAGATGAACTTTGTGGCCAATTTCCTGGATCGACGTGAAGACTACCGCACTGTGTCGCCCATCATGAGAGTAGGTGCTGGTCTTTGGAACCGGCCATGATATGACTTGTTATGGGCTTTGGATATTTTGATCGTATTTGTAAAGAGAGGGACTGACTTTTAAGTTTTTTTAACCATACATGTAGCTTAGGAACTGAGGGGGAAGCATGAACATCAAGATCAAAGTGTGGATGATAGGACTGATTGGCATAAAACAGAGTCATTTTTATGGTAGCGTGTATGCTGTTATTATATGCCAAGTCTCCCCATGGAAGAAATTGCCGACACTCATTCTGAAGAGAGGAAGTAAAATATCTAAAATATTGTTCCAATGTTTGTTTAGTACATTCTGTTTATCCATTGGTTTGTGGATAGAAAGCGGAGGTTAGGGTCAATTAGGGACTGTACAGAGGGTCTTCAAAAACTTTGATGCAAATTTTTTTCTTCTAGTATACATGAAGATACATACTCTGCTGAACTAGCTGTGCAGTGTGTCATACTAACCATTCTGTGACCATCTCTCATTAATAGATAGTAGCATGCTGCAGATACATTGTCTTGTATAGGATCACACAGCACAAGCAGCCCCACATAGTCTGTATCTGCATTCTGTAGTTTGGGCCCACTTTTATGACCTGTTCCTGTCAATTAACGTAATGGTTCCTAATGCTATGATGCAGCAAGAATTTAAGTAAAATTCGGAGATTGGTGTAATTATATGAGTTGTTGCTCAATCCTGCCCCTATTTTATTGACAAGACATGGGTTTATGAGTTGCAAGTAAGCTATGTGAGTGAGCTACTTAAAACTATGAGAGCATGGATTTGAATAGATACGTAAAATAAGGAAAAAAGCTTCTGCAGTTGTGTGAAGGCATATTTACAAGTAATGAATAAGGAATTGAATAGGGCCCATGAGCACGCTTTTCTAATTCCCTATATTGCAGATTACACCATGTTTAAGAGCAAAGTAAAACTAACTATCTGGACTAATCACCCATCCCTGAAATACTGTGAGAGAACTGCTACAAGTGGCTGTGCAAAGCCAGAGCCGAAAATTAGTCAAACTTTTCCACTGAGTTTTTAGCTGCCAAAAGAGTACGAGTTACTCAGTTAGACTATTCTAATTAAAATGTATGAATCACTCGTAAAATAGGGCAGTGCCTAAACATCATAAATATGGCATGTACTAAAGACCACTTGCAAATGGTTTTAAAACCATTGCTGAGTGCTGAAGCAGCAGTTAAAGAGACAGTATAGCACCAAAAAAACTATTAGAAAATTATGAATGTTCATCATTATTTGCCACTTAACAGTCCAATATAAACATATGTGTAACTAAAACATATGATATTTTATTAAATATATGTCTGTTTAATTGTACAACATCCAGGGTAACACACAATCCAGTTTTCAAGGGTTAATATATATCAGGAAACCAAGTGGACTAGGAACAAATGCTCTAATGCAGTGTCTATATATAATATCATATATATCACTAGTAACTTGCCCGTAAAAAATGATGGGATAATATTTGAAGTGTCTCTTCCCCCCTCTCCCTCCCCCTGTGTCTCTCTTTCCCCCCTTCCTCCCCTGTGTCTCTTCCCCCTTCCCTCCCCTAGTAGCTTGCCCGTCAAAAATGATGGGATAATATTTAAGTGTCTCTTTCCCCCTCCCCCTGTGTCTCTCTTCTCCCCTCTTCCTCCCCTGTGTCTCTCTTCCCTCCTTTCCCTCCCCTGTGTCTCTCATACACTCTCTCCCTCTCACCTGTGTCTCTCTTCTCCCCTCTCCCTCCCCTGTGTCTCTCTTCCCCCCTCTCCCTCCCCCTGTGTCTCTCTTCACCACTCTCACTCCCCTGTGTCTCTCATACCACCCTCTCCCTCCCCTGTGTCTCTCTTTTCCCTATCCCTGCCCTGTGTCTCTCATCCCCATTTCCCTCCCCTGTGCCTCTCTTCCCCCTCTCTCTCCTCATGTCTCTCCCCCTCTCCCTCCCCTGTGTCTCTCTTCCCCTCTCTCTCTCCACCCTGTGTCTCTCTTCCCCCCTCCCTCCCCTGTGTCTCTCTTCCCCCTCTCCATGCCCTGTGTCTCTCTTCCACCCTCTCCCTTCCCTCTTTCTCTCTTCCCCACTCTCCTTCCCCTGTGTCTCTCTTACCCCTCTCCCTCCCCTGTTTCTCTCTCCCCCCTCTCCCCCCGTGTCTCTCCTACCCCTTCTCCCTCTCCTCTTTCCCTCTTCCCCCTCTCCGTCCCCTGTGTCTCTCTTCCTCCCTCTCCCTTCACTGTTTCTCTCTTTCCCTCTCTTCTTCCCCTGTTTCTCTCTCCCATCGCTCCCTACCCTGTGTTTCTTTCCCCCTCTCCCTCCCCTCTCCCTCTTTCCCCCTTCTCTTGTGTCTCTTTTTCGCTTTCTCCTGTCTCTCTCCCCCTGTCACCCCTGTCTCTACCCCCCCTTGTCTTTCTCCCCCATCTCCTCCGCGTGATATGAGCATGTGTGGCTCATGCAGTGCATTGTGCATGCTCGGGGTGTTGCGCGCTGTGAGCATACGCTGCTTTGCAGCATACATTTATTTGCTTATGCCGCGCATTGCGCATGCTCCAGTATCAAAGTGATTCGCCTCCCTCAGCCAATGCACATGCATGGCTGGAGTGTTACACACTTTGATAACTATTATATGTGATACCTATAAATACAATTGTCAATATATTTAATTTAAATGAATAAAAAAAATAATAATAAAAAAAAATATATATATATATGTATATATATATATATATATATATATATATATATAGAGAGAGAGAGAGAGAGAGAGAGAGAGAGAGATAGATAGATTCTTGCTGCAGTTATGGCCCTTGTTCTCACTCATTATAATAATCATGACATTCTCCTTTTCTATCGGTTCCTAGAGCTGTTTCTCTTCTGTAAAGCTTGGTTTAGTGTAATATACTTCCAATACTGAAATCTCTTGCGGACAAGGCAGGATTTACGGATGTGGGCTGAGTGCCGTAATATTGCAAGTGAAAAAATTAGAATAAACATGAAACGTAGGGAACAAAAGCTCCCACAGCTGATTTTATGTTATACTGCAACTTACACCACTTATTTAGAATGGGGCTATAGTCAGTAACTGCAACAGGTAGCATCCCATACATATGGTAGTGTCGAAATATTACACTGACCACATCTTTCAACATGGAATGTAGAAGACTGCCAATCCAATCTGATGCTTGGGTTATGGAGTCATAACCAAGGCAAACAAAGGACAATGGGGAACAAAGGAGAGGATACCACCCCAGATGAAATGAAATCCTGATTATTGTGATTAGTGCTCATAAGTACTGTAATAGCTTTTGAGTAACAGGCCCAGGTCTGATGTGAATTCCATCAATCATTTGTATCACAGGGTATGATGTCTCGATTTAGGTGCACATTGATTAAGAAGGAAATAGCCACAAAATAAATGTTTGCCTTTGACAAAGGCAACTTCAGAAGAATCAAAGAAATGGAAGACGTATTTCCTCTGAACTGATAGTCTCTTAAGTAATGCTCTGCTTGTCCACAATATAGGCATAGATGATTAATCCTTCAAAACTTTTTCTCCTAAAGGGTCAAAGGTCATTTTATGACTCCTAGTTGCATCGGTTCAGGAACAGACAGGACTGAAGTGGTGGGATAAGTGACAGGTACTGAGTAATACTCATACTCTGGAGCAAACAGAGCCAAATGCAGCTTTTTCCAGTCGTAATTCCTTCAGTTTATCTGCACCACTAAGGCAGCAATTTATCTTTAAGACATTCAAAATCCAAACTGAAATTGATGATGTAATGCAGGTTTATTCCATTTGGGTATCTGTGGGCCATCTTCAAAGACCATGATCCTTATTCCTACACTGGAATTAGTTGCTCAGTGGCATTATAGCCGATGAAGTGTATGGTGGTCATCATAGATAGCTCGCATATCATCTTGGAAGGTTTGGAAGTTATCCAAAACAGGACTTTGTGTTTCCAGGAAGATGCTGGCCTATATCATGGGCTCTACATGAAGGAGTGTGATGATAGTTTAAAAAAAAAAAATCTGTAGCGTAGGTGCAAAGCTTAAAGAAGAACAGCAGCTGTCAGGCAATACAAAACTGTCAGTAATATTGTGCCAAAAAAAGTAGTAAGAATGATATTTATGAGTTCAGTATCAATTTATACACAAATATCCACAGTATATAAAATAATGTATATTCATAGAAACAAAGAAAAAAACGACAATCTATTTATGAGGACTAGCAAAATAATTCCCATATATGAATAATCTGCCAGGTAAAAACAATAGCAACACATCAGATTTTATAAAGCACAAATCACCACAATATTTTTACTATAAAGGAATGCATGATATTAAACCTCAATGATATATTTAAAATTGCATATAAATGTAATCAATGTAATCAATAGAATGGGCAATAATCACATATACAGTAAAAACATATAGAAATCAAGGTATAAAACAACAATATAAACCAATAATAGAAATAACCAATATCAAAATTATAAGATTATGATGATAAAAGAATATATTCTGGTGTATTATAATTATGGTAAAATAATTTGTAATATCATTGATCGAATGTATTACAAAATCAATTTATCAGTTTTGGACAAAGAGACACAAAGTGAATTATAGATTGAAAATCATATCCAGATTTATGATAAATAATACCAATTTAAAATGTATATCCACTTGATAAATATAAACAGACAAATTTTATATGATATAGTTTTCAATTAAATCACAAAATATGATAAAATAAAACTATACTTTACCAATATAGAGGTATAAACTTGGCTTCAGTCTCCTGTATTTTGTAATCTTTTGATGTGGATCCCTTCTTCCCATGTGCTGAAGATCCCTTTTGTCTCAAGAGATCTTGTTCCTTTGTGTGTCTCTGTGAGTGTCTGTGTAAGTTCCTTTGTGAGTCAGTGAGGCCCAGTCTCTTTGTTCTTCCTTTAGCCAGTAAAATAATAACCTATGACACTAGGGGCACTTTTGTTCCATAAAAATAGGTTAATTCCTAAATTAACCTGTTTTGACCTTAAATCATAAATAAAAGCTGTATCTGTATACTCTTAGTATACTCTTAACAGTTTAATGTTGGACACACTTTGCTTCCCATAAAACCCCTACATGTATGCATAAGGATTACCCTAACTTCTATACCCTAAACCAAAAGACCAAGAAGGCGGGTATAGCAATATTGCTCCATAAGGAGCTCCCCTTCCTACTTCGCCAAAAAATAGTAGATAAAGAAGGAGATTATATCATACTTAACGTAATGGTCCCAAAAAAGGATCTCCCTAGTAAATGTTTATGCCCCAATGACCTTCCCACACAACACAGTAATTAGACTCCTAAATGCACTAATGGACACAGGTAAAATAATTTTAGGAGGTGATATAAATCTAACTCTTCAACCAACACTAGACAGATCAGGGAACAAAGTAAGCTTGAGATTTGCACAAAAACTCAAAAGAATGGATATGCTTCTCCAGAAAAATAATTGAATCGATTCCTGGGGAGGGCATTATTCCAGCGAAAGGGAGTACACTTTTTTCCCCCTACACATACCACATACTCCAGAATAGATGTTCTTTTAACTGACTCTGGACTATTCGACCATTCCAAAAAAGCCCAGATTATACCTTCTACGTGGTCGGACCATGCAGCGGCAAGCCTTAAGATTGACCTGGAAACAGGTTTGAAGAATATATATAAATATAGAAATCCTTTAGATAGTAAGTCTGCGAGTTGCAATCCTGAAAGGTGCTTTAGGGAAAGCGCTATGGACACCGGATTCCAAGCTCAAAGACAGGGCCGTCCATTCATTGCAATGTGTGAATCTTGAACTTGTCATTGCCTGTAACTTAACTTATGTATAGCGCTACGGAATATGTTGGCAAATAAATGATAATAATAATAATAATATTAATAATCAATAGTTACATACCAAAGAGAAACTTATATAAAGGGAAAATATGCTATTCCAGATACAGTTATCTCAGAAAAATACTTCCATGTCTATGGGAAAATATGGAGCTTGAATCTAAGTTATAAAACTAATCTCTTAGGATTAGTAAGGAATGCTGAGGTAATGTCCCTAACAGAGAACTAATAAAAATTGAATGTCTGTTTTAGTGAGAACACTGAAATTTCTTTTAAGACATAAAAATCCTAGAGGTACATAAATATGTATATATAAAAGAATATGTAAGAATATCATATAATGATATAAAAAATTTAAGAAGGATGGGAGTGTAAAGGAGGAGGTGCGTGGTGGCATGGGTGGCCCAAGCACCAGGCACACATAGGAGAGAGACAGAGGGGAAGGGGCCTGATCCAATGGAGGGTGGTAGTTCGGGGGGGGAACAGGCCTCAGGGACAGATTAGGGAGATGAGGATCCCCATCCACAGTCAGGAGGGCAAGAGCCTAAGGACAAGCACTGGGCCACAATTATATGCACCAGGAGAATGTGGTCCTCCTCAGTGCTATCCATGGATGCCCAATGATTCTTGCAGGGGGAGGGAAGTTAGGCCAGGGCCTAGAGCCAAGGGCACAGGCATGGATGGAGGAAGCGGCTGAGGATAAAGTGGTAGGCAGAGCTCCAAGGGATGTGAGGTACGTCAACCGCCGGTTTGACGACATCAGGGCCAAGGTGAAGAGGATGATGGCCAAGGAGGACAAGAACCAGACTGAGACCTTTAATGAGTGGGGGAGGGTCTCCAAGGACCTTCTGAGACAGGTACCCGCCGCTGGAGCTTCAGGCCTGGTGGCCCAGCAGGACCCAGCCTCCATGTCATGTGAATATCACATACCCCCATGTGCCACCACATGTTTATCACACACACTACACATGTACATGATGACCATCAAGGACACTGACATGTCAGCTCCATGGAATTAGCAAGGGATAGATGGATGCGTCATTAAATCCATGAAGCTGACAAATCACTGTAATTCCTGGGCACAACAACAGTAATCAAGCAATAGAGAGTCCATTTATTGGTGTGCCCAGTGCAGACTATACAGTTACAGAATACAGCCAGACTCAAGATATCGTTAGGAGCCAAGAACGATCAAGACCATGAACCAAAAAATAGATCACATCTAGCAAATGATAGTTAAACTGAGTTGCAATTAGCAGAATCATCCAGGCTCAAGCCCAGATGTCAGATAGTTAGGAATGCACACAAAACAATGTATTATTCACCATACTAATGGGTAGCAAGACTTTTCAGTGTGCTCCAAATGCGTGACAACAAATGCCTAGTAACATGCGCGCACCCATTAAAGCATGCCTGTTAATTGCGAGATGTGTTTTCAATGATTGGGGTTATGGGACATCCACATACATCACATATGTGTCACATTCCTATATATATAAACTAATGAGCCCTAGTTACTATTCAATAGATCAATACATATAACAATAATAATAGTCATAATAGCATTATATGTCATATAATAATATATATCATATATAATCAACATAAAGGGTTAATACATATGCAAATGATATTGTGGAGCATCAACATTCCCCTGAGGGCCTGATAGGAATATGACAGGTGATACTGAAGTCGGTTGCCAGTTCCTTCTCTTGTGGACTGTGATTTGTTTGACCTCTCTGCTATCACCTGCCACCTACAGCCGCCCTACATGATATAGCTCACAGCTTCATTCAGGTACACAAGTCCCTTAAACATCACCGCTTAGCGTTCTACAAGTGGACCTGGGGAACATACACCACACTAATGTAAATTGATGAATAGCAAAACATAATAGGAGGTCACCAAATGGGAATGGGTATACATCTTGGCACATGGCCACCAGCAATGGCGTGGGACTTTCCAGGATTGGGCGTAGCGGAGATGACCCCTGATGTAGGTGAGTTGGCTGTTGATCGACGTGCCTCTGCACAGCATCCATGTGTTTCTGCAGCACTTCCTGATGGGTTAGAGTAGATTAGTGTGGTGTATGTTACCCTGGACCCCTTGTGAATTGCTAAGTGGTGGTGGTGAAGGGGCTCGTTTACCTGAATGAAGCTGTGAGCTATACCATGTAGGGCCAATTTAGGCAGGCAGGTGATAGCAAAGAGATCAGACAAATCACAGTCCATTAGAGAAGGAACTGGCAACCCACTCCAGTATATTATTATAGTATATTTGGCATGCAAACCTTGTGGAACAGCACAGGCAGAGACCTAGCTAAATGTGCAGCAGTCTATAGGGTCACAGAGAGTCTGGACACTACTGAAGGACTGAACAACAAATAAAATATTTCCCTGGTACTTGATATATGTGATGTGGCGGTGTAATTTGGCCATTATTTGTTTTCCCTGATAGGAACGAGCGAGATGTATATGCAATCATATATATATATTCCAGGGTTCACATTAGAGCCTCTGTGAGTGAGAAAAGGTTAATATGGCATCAGTTTCATGTTTTTGTGCTGCAGTTTAATCAGGTAATGTGTCTTTAATTGATTTCTGCATATTGTTGCATGGCTTTTCATATTGTCATATGCATGACCATTCCAACATATGATGAAATAAAATATTTTTGAAATGCCTATTTTTTATTTGGTGATTATTGTGCAAGTAATTATAATACCTTTCCATGTGTTTCGCATATTTGAAAGCCCACTGGTGTGTTTTTGCCTCCATTTGAGGGTTATGGGCTTGCATGCCAGGGCGTCTTTGGGAAATTGTTGCTATTTAATAGCGTGATTGGATCGTAGCAGTTACGGGCTTGACAGATCAAATGTTTTGCGGCTGCAGAGTTCAAATTACGATGTCCCGTAGGGTTTTTCCACCCTTAACCCGCAAGTCGTTTCCGGGTAGCTTTGAGAGGCAAATTTAATAGCTGTAGGTCTTGCAGGCTACATTACAAGCTATGGTTTTAATAAGGCTGATAGTTCTATCCCAACTGATCAAGTACATCATATTTGACAAAAAATGTATATAAAGTGGGAAAAATATACAATTTACTAAGCGCATTAAAGGGTGTAACTAAACTATGTTAGTCACAAATTGCTAAAAGAGCATTTAATATTTATGGTCAACAAGATTACGTTATATGAAAAAAATACCACACACTATGGAAGGACTGTATGCTGACTAATGACCCCTTTGGGCATTATCTTGATATGGTATTTAAATATATTTTATTATTATTATACTGTTTTTGTTTTGCCCAACTTATTCCATAGCACCATACAGGGGGTAAGTACAAAGCAAAATATAATATTAACATTTTAGAAGATATTTAGAAGTTAGAAGATATTTATTGTTAGAAGTTATTTATTGCTGAGTTGGTGCAATAGGCCTGAATTGTATCACAGCAGGATAGTGGGAAGTGGTGGAAAGTTGATCAGCGTGGCAGTAATTAGTGGGTTGGTAACAATGTACTAGGTATTTTATTATCAGGTCCTGGTAATTTGTATGATTCAATAAAGTAAGAAAAAATAGGACCGGGTGGGAGAGGGGCAGGCAGGGAGGGGAGTGCTCTCAGTTTGACAGAGGGGGCCAGGTACAGTTAAAATGGTTTCTCATTTGGTTTGTAGCGGTTTCAGTGGTTCACAGTTTCCCAGAGCTGCAGGGCCTGGTAGGTTAAGATGACTTCTGTAAAGTAAGAGGATTGGTGTTAGAGGAAGAGAAGAGAAAGGGAGAAAGGGAGAGAAAAAGAGAAAACAAGAAAGACATATAGAGAGAGAGGGTGAGAAGAAAAGAATGGATAGAGAGAGGAGAATTATAAACAGAACAGAGATAAAGAGGCAATAAACTGGGAGTTGCAGCTTAGGAATGCAAGGCACAGGTATACATAGATAAGGTTCTGGTAGGAATACACATTTTAAGTAGGAAAACATTTAATCGGTTACAATATTATAGCATACATACAGGTATGGTAATATCACATATATAGTTGTGAGCATACGAGCCGTTGCTCACGCTTGCGGGCTCGCGTAGCGAGGGCTGCGGGCGAGGGCCTTGGTTGCTGGCATGGAGCTCCAAAGGCGCTCCTTGCCAGCAACTGCGACCTTCGCAAACTTTACGTCGCAATTCAAACAACACGACACACCAACTACGACCCTCGCAAACTTTACCTCGCAACGCAAACAACATACGAGACATGTTAACACACATTACAACCTCGCAACACTCGGACGCAACTCGCGAACATTACAAAATTCAAAACACAATAAATACACACAGCACATACATAAAAAGCAACTTACACCTTAATTTCACTCAAAATAAAAGAGTTTAGACACTAAAACATTCGCTAAGCGAGAGAAAAAATGGCCGCCGAACAAAACGAAAACGAGGCTACAAATGCAAACAACATACGAGACACATTACCAGACATTACGACCTCGCAAAAATCGCCTGCAACCCGCGAACAGGAAAAAAATTTAAACACAATAAATACACACAACACATACATAAAAAGCTTACCTACAGCAAGAGGGAGCATCCAGGACCTCAAAAAAGCAACTTACACCTTCATTTAACTCAAAATAAAAGAGTTTAGACACTAAAAAAATTCTCTAAGCGAGAGAAAAAATGGTTGCCGAACAAAACGAAAACGAGGCTACAGCACTCTAAACACGCAAAACACCACAACAAACTCGCAAAACACCACAAAAGACCTACGGATATTCCGCTAAGACGCATACCACACATTACCCGCCATTTTACGCCAATGTGGAAGTACACGACTACACTAACGGTTTGGTCTTGCGCACGCACACTATTACACTGCACACATTCATCACGCTTACACAGCAGCTCCACACCACTAATGCTGCAGCAACATCAAAACACATTGCAGATCTTCAACACAATGCTTCAAAATAGGTAAAGTATATTCATTTATTAATGTACTACATATTTCATTATTACACACCAAACAGCATTAGCTAAGTTACAATTTCATTGCCATCTTCTTTTGACGGGCAATTCGATAGTTTAAAATAATAATGATGATAATAATAATATTGGCTGTAATTATGGCATCCCCCACAGTGAATACCTCAGTTGGTGAGTAGCTGTTTTAATGGTTCTCATTTTCTTAGAACTGCAAGGGGCTGTTACAGCTAAAATGGCTTCTGTAAAGGTAGAGGATGAGTCTTAGAGTCTTAGAGAAAGAAATTTGCATCAACATGTGCAAAGTTTTGACTTTAACTTTTAGTATTCCATTGATCAGTAGTTGTCATGTCAGTTCTCAGGTAATCTCCGACATGGGATTCACTATATACATGCTAGGGAGGCCAGAGCATTCAATAAATGTTGGTGTATCTAGTTATTTTACTTGTATCCGCACAATAATAATCATAAATTCTGGCTTATCTGGGGTTTCTTGTGGATTTTGACTGGGAAACACTAAGGTATTCATGAGGTTTGACAGCATGAATCATTTCCACATAAGCATTAGCAACGTGATTGTCAGTATGTGAAATGTTCTGAAAAGTTATTACCTAATGACATAACGTTATTATTTATAAACAGTCAATTAAACCTGTTGTTTAGACTTTGACACTGATAAAGTGCACTGATAATGTTACTTAGTTGCTTTATGTTACTTAAAGTGTTACAATTGACATTCATCTAAGTGATCAAGTCAGTGGTTCCATGTTCATGATTCTGTTTTCATGATTACAGATTACTGCTCCCAATACCAGTTGCAGTCTATAAAAATAAGAAACTGTCAAATATACTGTAAGCCATTAATGGCAGAATTCTGGGGGGTTATTCCACACTTGCTTACTCTTCCATAGAGTTCTATTGTTAGGTGTGCTCTTAAAAGTGCAAGATTTCAACAAAACTGAGATCTTATATGAATCCTTAGCTCCCCCATTCTGCCATGTTTTTACTCCTGTTTCAAACAAAGACAAATGCCTATCAAAAATAAAAATGAATGCCTATTAAAACAAAATTAAATCGAACAATTAAAAATGGAAGGCTGTATTTACTTAAACTTTGTTAACATTTTGAATGTTATGAAATAAAGTGTTTTATAAAAGACAATACTATAATAGCATAGTTTGATGAATCTTGCACATACAAAGATAGCACATATAGAGGCCATGTACATACGAGTGGGAAGGTTTAAAAGGATAAAATCGAGAACAAGCAGGGGAAAGTCTATAAAATATTAGGGTATGGGATCCCCTGGCCCCTCTCTATTACTGTGGTGCCATAAGGAACCTCTTCCACCCACTCACTTGTGCGTTGGAGTTGGGGTTCTATTAACCTTTACTACATAGCCCTAACTAAGCACACCCTAGCCTCTAACAGACCAGTGGGCTAGGGTGGGCCATTTAACCGGAGAGTAAACCCTCATGAGATCCCTGTATAGCTGTAAAGGGAACATGAGGTCCTAGCAGTCCTCCATGGGCCCTAACACTACTCCCCCATGGGAGACCATTGGGAGCCTCATGTTCCATTAGCCCTATGTGGTTCATTAAGGACCTCAATCCCACTGGGTGGTGGCTAGTACCCTAAGTGGGACTATAATCCACCTTGTAAAGCGTTTGGGGGGTGGGTAAATAGAAATGCAAAAAGCTAAAATGTTACATTAAAATAAAAATTGTTACATAAAAATAAAAAAAAATATTAAATTAACAAAGAATTAAACCTGTAAAATAAAAAATAAGGTTAATTAATACTTTACCCTCCATAATACTCCATTACTACTCTAGTGTAGTAATTTTTTATATTCGCATAATTATTTTTTGTTTTATTGTAGTAATTTTATTTTTTATTATGCATTTTTTTCCCTGTCATTTTTAGCCTCCAACCTTCTAGAAGTGGTGTGGGGAAATAGGTAGGGTCAACCACCCCAGTGCCTAGGGTTGAGCATTCAGAGGTAGTAGTACCCCCTTTAGTCTACTAGTCCCCAACCCAAGGACCCCTTTAGTGGTAAGGGAACATGTGGAGTAGTGTTAGTGCTCATAGGGGTCCTTATAATTTGTATAATGTGTGAGGGGAATGTAACCAAGGCCTAGAACAATTGGTTGCTATGCATTAAGGATGTCAACTAACAGTGACTCATGGCATCTCAAAAAGTCCTTTCTGTACTAAGAAATTGCAGCCCCCCATTGGCACAAACTGTTATAATTACTCTGTAAAGATCAACAGCATTAAGTACAAGAAGCCTGAGCGCCGTAGAATTGACATCTTCAAATTGGAAGTGTTGTAGAAAAATTGTTTAGCGTCCCTTGGACTGCAAGAAGATCCAATACATTAATACTACAGGAAATTAAGTCAACCTGTTAACTGGAAGGTTTGATCTTGAGGCTGAAACTCAAATAGTTTGGCCATATCATGAGAAGACAGGATTCCCCAGAGAAGACTCTGATGCTGGGAAAGATTGAAGGTTCACAAAGAAGGAGACAACAGAGGAGGATATGGGTAGATAAGGTCATTGAAGCAGAACTCAGAGAGGCAGTAGCTGACAGATGTGCCTGGTGTACTCCTGTCCATAGGGTAATGGAGAGAGTTGGACAAAACTGGATGACTAAACATGAACACATTTCCCTTCCAATGTAACCGAGTATCCTACTTGCTTTTCCTGCAGCTTTGTTGCATTGTGCGGCTACTTTCTAATCATGCAATAAAATAACTTTTAAGTATGTTTGCTCTTCTGTTGTAGTCATCAAACATCCCACATATTTGGCCATCTCACTAGCTTTCTTAAATATTTATACATAGGATTTACACTTCCTAGAATGTCCGCTGTGTTACATATTTTTGAGTTATCTGCCAAAGGGAAAACTTTGCCTTGAAGCCTATTAGTAATGATACAAATTAACATATTAAACAAAATAGACCTGAGCACTGATGCATATACCACTCTGCTGGTAGCCATCCCTTCTCCTTATGTACTTCTTCTTTTACTATGACTTTGACACTTATCTTATCCATTATTTGGCATCATATTAAACTAGCGACTTGCCCATCATAAATGACGGGGCAATAACATTTGAAGGCAGGTAATGCTGTTTGCCACAGACATTAATTTTTTTGGTGGTCTGAAATCCTTCGGTGCTCATTGTGAGCCTCGCACTGAGCGCCTTTGGCGCTCATCGTGTGGCTCTTGGTTGTTGTACTTTTTTTTATCAGAGACGCTTTTGCTGTCATTGTAAGGTCGGCGCTGATCTGCTTTTTGCGCTTATTGCAAGGCTGTCCCCTGGTGCAGTTTGTGTGCTATGAGCAGCATTGGCGCTTGTTGTGAGGCGCACAGTGAATGGCTTTTGTGTTTATTGCGATAGTGTTTTTTTTTTTTGGGTGTACTTTTGTATGCTAATTAAATAATTAATAAATTAATAAATTAATATACTTTACCTATTTGTAAGTAATATATGCTGAAGAGCTGACAATCTGTTTTGATGTTCCGGCAGCATACAATGAAGGTTTGCACTGTTGTGGAGCTGAGATGTAAGTGTCAGCAATGTGTGCAGTGAGTAGTGTAAATAGGCTGCGTGCGCGAGGTAAAGTCATTAGTGCAGCTGTGTACTTACGCATTCTGTAAGATAGTGTTGTAAAATGGAGGCGAATGTGTATGTGGTACGCAGGTGTAGATGATTTAGCGTCCTTACTAAAAGTGTATCTTGTATCTCGTATGGCTTTTTTGAATAACCGTATGTGCTTGGTGGTGTTTTGCGGCTTTAGGGTCCTGTAGCCTCGTTTTCGTTTTTTTCGGCTGCCATTTTTTCTCTTGCTTAGGAGATTTTCATTTGTCTAAACTCGGTAATTTGGACTTAAATTGAGGTGTAACTTCGCTTGCAGAGGTACTGAGTGCCCCCCCCCCCCCCCTTGCTGTGCGCAAGCTTTTTATGTCATTTTTGTGTGTATTTATAGTTTTTTTATGTTTTCAGGTGCGAGCGGTTCGGCCATTAAGGTCCTATTTTTGCGAGTTCGTAATGTTTTTTTTTCTAAGTCCCGCAGCTCGTATTTTTTTAGTGCAAGTCCGTACATTTTTCGTTCTAAGTCCCGCGGCTCGTATTTTTTTGTGTAAGTCCGTATTTAGTGATTGCATATTTTTTCAAAGTCTCGCTTCTGTAGATGTTTGTAAGTGCTTGTGAGGCGCCGTAGAGCCTCCACCTCCTCAAATGCAACCCCTCGATTCGCGCGGTCGTACAGAATGACGACCATTCGTAGTTTGACAACTATTATATGTGATGTACAGAAATATTGATGTTAGTATGTATGTTCCCTTGATGTGTGGCATTCCCAAGAGGCACCTAAAAAGTCATAGGGACTGATCTTCTCTCATCTAGAGTTTGCATATGTAAAAGCATGACAAACATAATTAGAAATAATACAATTACCCAATGATTTGATTGACAGTTTAACCCTTGATGTTATGTTTTAGAGTAAGCATAACAAGGATGCTATGAAAATGTATAGTTGAATAATATTCAATTTTTTCTGCAAATCCAGTGCTCGAAAAATATATTGTTATAATATAGAGTAGGGTTTGATTGCAAAGATTGTTATAGTTCCCATCAAAAAACTGTAACTATTCATGATAAATATTCTTAGTATACAATGGGAAAACAGTAATGAATACTTGTATAAAGATGTTGGTTCACTCTGGCATATTAAATATATGCTATCTTATAACTTATAAATTTATGTATATAAAGAAATTAATAAAGTACAATATATTTATATATATATATATATATATATATATATATATATATATATATAGTACACCCCTCACATTTTTGTAAATATTAAGTGCTGCCGGCACTGGGGAGCTACAGTTCATTGAGGGAACTATGAATGTCAACATGTACTGTGACATACTGAAGCATAGCATAATTCCCTCCCTTCGGAAAGTGGGCCACAGGGCAGTATTCCAACATGTTAACGACCCCAAACAGACCTCCAAGACGAACATTGCCTTGCTAAAGTAGCTGAAGGTAAAGGCGATGAACTGGCCAAGCATATCACCAGACCTAAACCCTGGGAAAGTACAGTACAAGGTCTCTAACATCCACCAGCTCTGTGATATCATATGAAGGATTGGAAGGGGACTCCGGTGGCAACCTGTAAACCTATGGTGAACTCCATGCCCATGAAGGTTAAGGCAGTGCTAGAAAATAATGGTGGCCACACAAAATATTGACACTTTGGGCCCAATTTGTACATTTCCACTTAGGGTTGTACTCACTTTTGTTGCCAGCGTTTTAGACATTACTGGCTGGGTGTTGAGTTATTTTGAGGGGACTGCAAATTTACACTGTTATACAGGCTGTACACTTACTACATTACATTGTATCATTGTGTCATTTCTTCAGTGTTGTCACATGAGAAGATATAAAATATTTACAAAAATGTGAGGGGTATACTTACTTTTGTGAGATACTGTATATATACTGTGATGGAGTGCCATTAGGGGTCACAAGAGAGCTCTGTAAGACTTCTCCCTTGAGAATGAAAAGAGTTAAATTCATTCAGTTATCGGTGGCTAAATGGAAGCAGCCTAGCTGTGAACTGCCTTTAAAAGCAGCAGAGAGATGGGTGGAGTGTCTCTCACTTAGGCTTGGGCCTAAGAGCCGTGGGCTGTGTGTGTTGCAGGAGGAAGCCCTGAACAGCTCAGCTGCCTCTGGGATCCTGAGAGCTGGGATTTGTGCTGGAGCGAGACAGTCAGGAAGGCTGCGGAGTTCCAGAGTTTGCGCACAGAGAAGACCTCTGTCATATTGGAGATATTCCACTGAGATAGGATTATCTGAAGACACCATCCCTAAGAAGCCGGAAGGAATAAGGGATAAAAGGTTGGTGCCAATGCATATTATTCTCATTGTATCCAGAGAAGGATTACAAAGGTCCCAGGGAGAAGAAGAGTGCATTGAGAGTGAGAGTAAGAGTTCCTCATTACAAGAGGGTGACAAGGGCCCTATGCTTCACAAACAATTGATAGAAGCTGTAGAGGAAAAGGCAAATAAGAGACTGTTTGCATCCTGGCCACAAGGTGGCGATATATCACAAATAAGAGACTGTTTGCATCCTGGCCACAAGGTGGCACTCCCTGTCACAGATAAGCTGCGCAGGATATAGTCAGGGCGTTCCTGAGTATAGTAAGCACGTTTATGTGGGGTTTTACCATATCGCTGAATACAAGCACTGTTATTTTGTTCTGTTTATGCTACCCAATAAACAGCAGTAAAAATCTGACAAGCCTGCTGCGTCTTCCTCCCTGGGTAAAAGAGATAAGAGAGTGCAGGACGCAAACCCCGCCAGAAGGGGGCGCTCTGCCACAGTTGGTGTCAGAAGTGGGATGCTAAATTGTCTGTATTAAGAAGACAGCCCACCTTACAAGATGTCCATGGAGGAACTAGTGAAAGCCCTGGTAGATGCCACTACACGCCAGAAAGTGGGCGGAGCTTGTCAGCAGGAATGGCAAAAAGTAATTGCAGCGGACGGAGCCCATGCTGCAAAAGAGGGTAAACTAAGAGGTGCTGCTGCATGTTTGGGAGAGGTCACAGAGAAGTGGCGGCGACAAGCAGAGGAGGGAATAATCTGCATGAGAGAGGCCACAGAGAAGTGGCAACGACAAGCAGAGGAGAGAATAATCGGCATGAGAGAGGCCACAGCTGCTCAGCGAGAGTACAATAGAAAGTGGGCCATCCAGTTAACCCAGAATGAGGCTATACTGGAAAAATATAGAAAAGATGCGGCCAGAGTTAGAGCCAATGAACTTCTTCTGGAGCTGACAGAGGATGATGATGTGATCATATACCTCACCATTTTTGAGAGAACAGCCATTAGGGAGGCGTGGCACAAACGGTACTGGGTCAGCCTCATTGCCCCGTATTTGACGGGCGAAGCTCAGAAAGCTTATCTGAGCTTGAATGAAGAAAAGAAAGACCTCAAAGCTGAGATCCTTGCCAGAGTTGGAGTTACCCGGGATGTCAGAGCACAGAGAATCAGTACCCATAATGAACAGAAGGCGTACTTGCTGGCTGTAAAGGCGTACTTTACAGCCAGCATAAAGGCGCTGGGGGTGCAACAAGCTAGCCGGAGAAGTGCTCCTATACTTCAATCACACGAGAAAGGTGCGACTGGCATGACAAGGAGAGATTTCCATCCAAATATTATGGACACCCCATTGGAGCTTGGCGTTGAGAAGTCATTTGGTGATATTGTCCAAGATAGACAAGCAAGGAACTGGCGGGCTGACAGAGGAGCCGCCACAGAGACGGCAGGAGCCGCCACAGAGACGGCAGGAGCCGCGACAGAGACGGCAGGAGCAGCCACAGAGACGGCAGGAGCCGCCACAGAGACGGCAGGAGCCGCCACAGAGACGGCAGGAGCTGCTGATGAGAATGCAGAGTGCACAAAAGAAACTGCAGAGACAGTAACAGATATTGCTGAGAAAGCAAAAGAGCCTGCTAGTGCAGACAGAATGGCCTTAGAGGAGATGAAGAAAGAAATGGAATCTGTTATCCAGTCCCAAAACAGGAAGGTTCAAGAGTTGCACAAGCAGCTACATGAAATGGAAGCAGAGAAAAATGTCGCCATGGATAACTTCTCACGTCAGAAGAGTGAGCTGGAATAGAGTCGTGAGAAAGAGGAGAGACTGATTCTGGAACTGGAGACAGCAGCACACACAGTAAAAAGACTGGAAGAAGATATTGAATCGGAAAGAGCAGCCCATCGGGAGTCTAAGGTTAACTCTGAAGTTATCCAGTTGCGGATCCTGGACCTTGAGTCTTCACTTCAAGTGGAAAAGGCCAGCTACTCGCAAAGTGCATCCGACTTAGAGATGATAAAAAACCAGTTCAGAGAAGTGGAAGCTGCTTATAACAGAGAAAAGAAACGGGCTGACCGCAATGCAGAAAAACTCAAGGAGTACACACTGTCCCAGACAGGACATATGACGCAGAGCATGGAGATGTGTCATACCAAACCAGACCAGCGAGAGGTAAAGATGATGCCAGACTATATTCCTGAATGGCGGAGGATGCCTGCATTTGAGGACTACAGAGTGTCCTACAGGAATGAGAAACTGATGCCAATTTGGGAGCAGAGGAAGAATACTCCCAAGTCTAAGCTGGAAAACATGGGGGACATCCTGAAGATGGAAGGATTGACCCAGGAAGTAGCTGAAATCACTGCTAGGTGTACAGCCCTCCAAGTACAGATCACCAAGCTAGAACAAGAGAAGAGCTCCACCAATGCAGAACTAGAAACCCAGAGAGCCCGGTTTGATTCTGAGAAACTGCAGCTAGAGGGAATAATTACCAATCTGCAGACATCCCTTTCAGAGAACACTGTACAGAAGGAGAGACAAGACCAAGCGGCTCAAACTCAAGAGGAGCAGCTGATTTGTCAAATAACCACGTTGAAACTGGAAATCTCCAAGCTGAAAACAGTATTAATGCAAAAGGACAAGGAGCTTGAGGGACTCCAATATCGGGTGGAAGATGAGAAGAGGCAGAAGGAGCAGGTGATTGAAGACATGCAAATAAATGAAGAGTCATCAAGACAAAATATAGCTGGACTCAACCACCAAGTGGACAATCTAAGCAGTATATTGAAGCAAACTGAGGACAAGCTAACAAAGTTCACCAGAAAACTGGAGAGCAAAGCCCAGCAGATGGTTCAGTTAATGGAAGAGCACAATAAGGTGATTAGTGAGAGAGAGTCAACTCTTAATGTGTTTAATGAGTACAAATCCACAAATGAACAAGAATTAAACTCTTTAAACCAAGCTGTTGAGATTCTGGAGAAAGGTCTTCAATCAAGTTTGGCCACATCCGAGGAGCTAAAAAAGGAAAAATCAGAGTTGGCAGTTAAAGTGCAAGAACGGGATGCAACCATCCTTGATCTAATTGCTAAATGCCAGAATCTATACACTGAGAATGAGGCGCAAAGTGAGACTCACGCAGCCACAATGGAGTCTCTAAAGACGCAATTAATTGAAAAGGACAACCAGTTACGGCTTTATGAACAAAGAATCTCTGGGAAGGAGGTAATGACAGAAGAAATCCTTCACCTAAAAGAACAATTGCTTGCTATGGAAGAGACAGAGAAAAAGAAAGACATTATTTCTGTCTCTAATAAAGAGAGAGCGAGTGTAGTCCAAGAAGCATCTAGTAAAGTGGAGAGTGGTGCAAAGCAAACTAAGGAGTCAGCTGTGATAGATCATCCAGAAGAAAGCAGGGAAACAAAGGTTTCACCAACCATAGCGGATCAGTGTGATACAGAGCAGCAACCTGAAACATCAACAAAAAAGGAGACAAAATCACTTGACACTGAAAAATCTTCTGAAACTGAGAAGAAAACAAGTACGTCAAAAAATAAACATAAAGATAAATTACTTCCCAACGAGAGCAAGCAGACTGACAGAGCAAACTCAGTGGTTGGTCTCAAGTTGACAATCAGGGTCTCCAACAAGAGGAAGAGAGGTGATGCATTATTTGTGGTTTCCGCAGTTGCAGAAGCTGAGGAGCCTGAAGCTGAGGAAAGCATAGGCCGGACATTAAGACGGTCGCCGAGAATTTCACGTCCCTCTGTCAAGGCCGTTCAAGTCAAAGAACGTAAACCTGAAAAGAAACCCATTGATGAGGAGGTCAAACCTTCTGCCCAGAAAGCAGAAAACAAATTGGAAGAATGGAAACATAAGAGTAAGGAACTCAAGGTAAATCTTTACAAAGATTATGTAAAAGATACCGGTTGTGAGAGAAATGATACAACCAAATCGCTCTCTGCAGAATTATCTGAACTGCAGGTCCTATTAAAAGAAATTGAAGAAAAACAAAGCAATGAAGAGAAAGTGATGTCGATGACTCCGGTCCAGAAGGATGAGCTTCTGTTGTACCAAGGAAAACCTGTTCTTCTGAAAAGAAAGAAGAGACAGAAAACTGCGTACACAGGTCGTACAGATGACACTTGCCTAGATGAGAAGATCAGGAGGAACAGAGTTGTGTGTAACAACCTAAAGGTGTGGTTTGGAGATACTGTCAGTATCCAACCAGGTCCAGAGGTGCCATGTGGCGAACAAGACAGTGTGTTCCCCATAGATGATGCGGTGGGCGAAATCCATGGTAGTCTATTCGAGGGGTGTCTCAAGCCTTGCTTCGTCAAAGTTGATGGATCAATTGAAGAAGGGAAAGTTCTCCTGGCGCATGGAAGTACGCGTGCTGTTGAGCTCAGGAGAATAGAGCTAGACCCAAGCCCATACTGCATAGTTGCACCAGAGAATATTATGCCCTATGAAGAGGAGCCCCTTAAACGAGAAGACAAGAGGAAGATAAAGTTACAAGTGAGCGTTTACGGCCTCTCGGCTCATGTAGCTCAACTACATGGTGTTGAGCTGAGGGGGAGGGTATGTGATGGAGTGCCATTAGGGGTCACAAGAGAGCTCTGTAAGACTTCTCCCTTGAGAATGAAAAGAGTTAAATTCATTCAGTTATCAGTGGCTAAAGGGAAGCAGCCTAGCTGTGAACTGCCTTTAAAAGCAGCAGAGACATGGGTGGAGTGTCTCTCACTTAGGCTTGGGCCTAAGAGCCGTGGGCTGTGTGTGTTGCAGGAGGAAGCCCTGAACAGCTCAGCTGCCTCTGGGATCCTGAGAGCTGGGATTTGTGCTGGAGCGAGACAGTCAGGAAGGCTGCGGAGGTCCAGAGTTTGCGCACAGAGAAGACCTCTGTCATATTGGAGATATTCCACTGAGATAGGATTATCTGAAGACACCATCCCTAAGAAGCCGGAAGGAATAAGGGATAAAAGGTTGGTGCCAAGGCATATTATTCTCATTGTATCCAGAGAAGGATTACAAAGGTCCCAGGGAGAAGAAGAGTGCATTGAGAGTGAGAGTAAGAGTTCCTCATTACAAGAGGGTGACAAGGGCCCTATGCTTCACAAACAATTGATAGAAGCTGTAGAGGAAAAGGCAAATAAGAGACTGTTTGCATCCTGGCCACAAGGTGGCGATATATCACAAATAAGAGACTGTTTGCATCCTGGCCACAAGGTGGCACTCCCTGTCACAGATAAGCTGCGCAGGATATAGTCAGGGCGTTCCTGAGTATAGTAAGCACGTTTATGTGGGGTTTTACCATATCGCTAAATACAAGCACTGTTATTTTGTTCTGTTTATGCTACCCAATAAACAGCAGTAAAAATCTGACAAGCCTGCTGCGTCTTCCTCCCTGGGTAAAAGAGATAAGAAAGTGCAGGACGCAAACCCCGCCAGACGGGGGCGCTCTGCCACAATACACACACACAGTATATAAAGTATTGCAAAAGTATTCACCCCCCCCCTTGACTTTGTACCTATTTTGTTACATTACAGCCTTAAGTTCAATGTTTTGTTAATCTGAATCGTATGTGATGGATCAGAACACAGTAGTCTAAGTTGGTGAAGTGTAATGAGAAAAATATATACATAAAACTTTTTTTTAGAAATAGAAATAAAAAATTGGCATATGCGTATGTATTCACCCCCTTTATTATGAACTCAATAAAAAGCTCTGGTGCACCCAATTACCTTCAGAAGTCATATAATTAGTGAAATGATGTCCACCTGTGTGCAATCTAAGTGTCACATAAACTGTCATTACATATACACACCTTTATTTTAAAGGCCCTAGAGGCTACAACACCTAAGCAAGAGGGACCACTAACCAAACTCTGCCATGAAGAACAAGGAACTCTCCAAACAAGTAAAGGACAATGTTGTAGAGAAGTCCACTCAGGGTCAGGTTATAAAAAAATATCCAAATCTTTGATGATCCCCAGGAGCACCATCAAATATATCATAACCAAATGGAAAGAACATGGCACAACAGCAAACCTGCCAAGAGACGGCCGCCCACCAAAACTCACGGACCAGGCAAGGAGGGCATTAATCAGAGACGCAGCACAGAGACCTAAGGTAACCCTGGAGGAGCTGCAGAGTTCCACAGCAGAGACTGGAGTATCTGTACATAGGACGACAATAAGCCGTACGCTCCATAGAGTTGGGCTTTATGGCAGAGTAGCCAGAAGAAAACCATTACTTTCAGCAAAAAAACTAAATGGCACGTTTTGAGTTTGTGAAAAGGCATGTGGGAGACTCCCAAAATGTATGGAGGAAGGTGCTCTGGTTTGATGAGACTAAAATTTAACTTTTCGGCCATCAAAGAAAACGCTATGTCTGGCGCAAACCCAACACATCACATCACCCAAAGAACACCATCCCCACAGTGAAACATGGTGGTGGCAGCATCATGCGGTGGGGATGTTTTTCAGCAGCCAGGACTGGGAAACTGGTCAGAGTTGAGGGAAAGATGGATGGTGCTAAATACAGGGATATTCTTCAGCAAAACTTGTAAAACTCTGTAAGGGATTTGAGGCTAGGACAGAGGTTCACCTTCCACCAGGACAATGACCCCAAACACACTGCTAAAGCAACACTTGATTGGTTTAAGGGGAAACATGTAAATGTGTTGGAATGGCCTTGTCAAAACCCAGACCTCAATCCAATAGAAAATCTGTGGTCACACTTAAAGATTGCTGTTCACAAGCGCAAACCATCCAAGCTGAAGGAGCTGGAGCAGTTTTGCAAGGAGGAATGGGCAAAAATCCCAGTGGTAAGATGTGGCAAGCTCATAGAGACTTATCCAAAGTGACTTGGAGCTGTGATTGCCGCAAAAGTTGGGTCTACAATGTATTGACTTTAGGGGGGTGAATAGTTAGGCACATTGACTTTTTCTGTTATTTTGTCCTATTTGTTGTTTGCTTCACAATAAAAAAAACATCTTCAAAGTTGTGGGCATGTTCTGTAAATTATATATATATATATATACTAGAAATGCATAATTTACAATGATATGTTGCTAGAGTAAAATGGCACAAACAGCAATGTGGATTTATGTTTCATACATTTATAAAGTAATGTTAAGCATTTTCTTTTATTTAAAATTATGAGAAATCAAGAACATCAACAACCCCAAGCATCACTTATCTTCAATATCTAATTTCACAGTTTTCTTAACACATACCATATGCTATTTATCATAGTCATTGTCACTGCAACACCTTTATGTATTTCTTGCTACCTTTTAAGTACTATATCTGGCTAACCATCAATCATAAATCATGAAACAGATTTAAACTCAAAGTAAGATCACTTCAGAACGTAAGCAGGGCTTGTATGGCCTAATTGAATGTATTAGGCACATCAATATCTTATAATTGCCTCTTTTTGAATGAAAACTACTCCCATTCTTCATTTTTTGGTTGATGACAAGAACAGAATTAATGTGTTCAGTACTTTTGCTAACATTTATTTTGATTTTGTTGGAAACTTGTCCAAATAATGTCCACTAATTTAAATAATATACATGAAATAAAAATGTTAACTTGCACAGCAATCCCACAACCAGTATTTTGGGACCTGGGTTTGCAAAAATATAACACACATTATTAATAACAAACTATTTGTCGATTTCTACTACGTAGAGTAATGTATAACTCAAATCTAATCACCACACCACTAGCTTTTCATAAATCAAATCACAAATATAATTATATAAGTTTATGCATTATGATAGCTTAAAATATTTGAATATATGTGGATAATATGCCATTAAGTAAAAATATTCTGCTCTCACAGATTTCAATTTGTTCATTGGTTAAACTTTTAACCAATCAGAAACAGGGCAGAAGTAATTCAAATGCTTGATTTGGAATGGCTGAAATATGATTGACACAAGTTTAAACCAATAGGAGTTTGCAAAAATGGTAAATATGTTGAAGTAGTGGTCAAAAAACGTTAGTCGCGCTAGAGCACCCTCGAGGGGGTAACCCCAGGGATTAAGGGAGAATCATAGGGGGTAGCGCGTTATAGGAGGAGAGGTAATAAACCCTCTGCATTAGTTTGTATTATTATTTAAACACTTCCATGCCATGATAAGGAGTTTGTATAGATAGGGCTAAGGTCGTATGTTAGGGCTACTGTAGTGGGTACATGCTAGTGGGTACTATTCCATAGCATTGCTACAGAGACTACAGAGATTCATACTCAGAGTCGCTTGTGAGCAGCCTGGGAGCACACATTAGAGCTAGGGAACTCCAGGCAAAAACCCCTGGGTGTGAGTCAGTAAGTTTTATGGGATTATTTTTGTGGGAGCCATAGAATAGTTCAACACATTTGTTTTTCCAGGTATCAATAGCTTTGAGTCATCCATAAAGGAGTTCTTACTGTAGTTATGGAATGCAGGCCTAGATGCCTCGCTAGAATATTTTAGAAATGCTGCTTAGTGAGGCTAGTTATCATTGTTTAGTGTATATAGCAGTGGGGTCCTTTGCTACTTATGTGCAACTACAATGCCAGTAAATATTCAGTGTAAAGTGAGACAAGAGGGACCCATAAATAATGTGTAAAGAAAATATTGCCTCCTTATACAGCTGCAATATTTGTAAAGAAAATATTGCCTCCTTATACAGTTTCTTTTAGAACCATCTATGAAGTGACACTGTAGTAGTCCAGGGTTTTATTAATCTTGGGAAGTAAAAATCTTGGTGGAAATGGCCAAGTTGTGCACAATATAAGCACAAGTTATTCCTTCTTGTTTGGGATCTCTCTTGGTGGAGTGACCAGCCTCCTTAGTCATCCTAGCTGCCTAGGTTCAGAATTACTTTCGGAGGGTAGAAAGGGTGGTTTTAGTCCATTGCTGAAGCTGAACAGGTGGCAACCCTTTCAAACTTATTTTCTCATAGTCCCTGGACTATCTGTATAGTTAGAGAAAATAGGTCCTCCATGAAACTGAGATGTTGACACCTGGTAAGTTCATCCTTAAGGTGTTCAGAAAAACCCTGTTTGAACTGATGTATTAATGCAGGTTCAACAAGATGACTGTAACCCACCCCCTGAATTCCACCACATATACCTCTTCAGTCCTGTCTTAAATTCAGAAGGGTCAACTCAGCAGTAGGTGTTTTATGGTGATGCTCATATATCTTTCCCAAAGGCACTCATTGCGAGGCATGTGATGAGTGCTAAAGGCGCTCAGCGCAAGCCTCGCAATAAGCGCCGAAGGTCCTCACAGTAGAAAACGGTTTCAATTATGTCTCAAACAGCATTCCCATGGCTTCAAATTTGATTGACCGTCATTTTTTGACGGGCAAGTTGCTAGTCACCTATATAAAAAGATGGATTTTATACTGGAAGATACACCTATGGTTCAATGTTCTATACAGGTGCCAAGATCATTGCAGCAAGACTTTTGACTTACATGTGGCCATCTGTTAAGTTTTGTTTTGTTTTTTTGTTTATTTTTTCTTTCCCTTTCTCTCTCTCTCTCTTCCCTTCTTCCCCCCCTCCCCCTCCTCCCCACCTTATTATTATTACTATGCTATTTTCAGCATTTATGATATTTTATAATGGAATATAAATGCTTTAAGAACATTATGTATTACAAATATTGATTGCAAATGCTTTGAGCTCCATTATGATAATAATAGTTATTTGGTTAGTATAAGGAAGTAATTAATCTGTCAATAATCGACAATTGAATGTACATCTTGCATGAATTTAGGAAAGATTTACTGTTTAAAAATGAAATCTTCCATTTTTTCTGTATGGAAATGTATTTATTTATTTAATATGATTGTATATTTTTTTCAAAGAAAATAAATAAAAAAAATGAAAAAGAGACAGTTGTGATGTCATATATATCCTACTGCAACATATGTAACATGTCAAAAGTACCTCACATGAAACCACTTGGCTTTCTACAACCACTCCCAGTGTCTACCAATCATTGGTCTTCTATCACCACGGACTTCATCAATTACCTTCCTCCATCTGCTTACTGTATTACAATCATGGTGTATTATAATCATGGTGGGTGGATCAACTCACTGGCTAACTTTATTCCATTCTCTAAGATACCAACAGTCCTTGAAACCTCAAGGACTATGTCTGAAAGAAATAGTCCTTTTACATGGTGTACAGCAACACATACTGACGCAACAATTTTGGAAATAATTCTGTTCTCTTCTTCATGTATCTCAAACTTTAACCACAGTTTTCCATCCAAAGATAAATGGTAAGACTGAACATACTATCCAAATCTTCAAGCAATAGTAAGGGTGTTTTTCCTCATACGTTAAAGATGACTGGTTCCATCTCCTTCCCTTGGCATAATTTGCATTTGATAATGCTTGGCACACTAGTGCTCAGTCCATACCATTCTACTCAAATTGGGTGTACCGTCCTACTTTTGACCATGAAGAGCCATTCACACTCCAAGTCGATAAATTAACTGTACACACACCTTTAGATTGTAAGTCTGCAAGTTTTCAATCTGGCATTGCCCTTTGGGGAAAGCACTTGGGACACAGGATTCAAAGAAGCTCAAAAAACAAATTGAAATCTGTGAGAGCAGAATATTTTTACTTAATGGCATATTAGATTTAATTATCCACATATATTAAAATATTTTAAGCTATTATAATGTATAAACTTTAAAAAAAAATTGATTTATGAAAAGCTAGTGGCGTGGTAAAGAGACTCCATTTATTGCAATGTGTTAATACTGAATATGTCTTGCCTGGAAATTAAATTATGTACAGCGCTACAGAATATGTTGACGCGTTACAAATAAACGATAATAATAATAATACATATCAAAAAGCATCAGAAAAACCTCTCATAATTTCAGAGGACTGTCAAGCAAGCTCAGTATTTGTATAAGCGAGCTGCAGTTCTCAACTTTCGCCAGATTTCTTTATTCAATTTATTATTCATGTGGCACTACTAAAATCAGTATCTCTGAATATGTTTGCTTACCTCCTCAACCTCTCCTGCTCAATGGTAATGTCAAATATGTAGTTGCATGTATCTTGCATTCCATGTAGAGGGAGTCGCCCAACTTCATCATTAACCCTGTTATTACCATTATCATGGAGGATGAAAAAATGACTACAGCTATTGTTCTGATGTTGTGAATATGAAAATAACATTACATCACATTGTAGACAAGTCCATAATAGTTGTATACCAAGTATTAAAGATAAAATTATTAGCCAGACTAAATGAGTTATTATTATTATATAGACATAAATTGTTTTATTATTTTATATGTATTTATTTGATTAGTTATCTACTGCAATCACTTTTTTCCTTTATGTAATCTGTAAATAACTGAAATAAGGCTTTATTCCATGGCTCCTATAAAAACTCCAGTAGGGCTACTGAAAAACTTTATCACTTGCACCAAGAAGGGTTTGCCCAGAGCTCTCTAGCATGGGCGTAGGACTGGAAAAAAATTTGGGAGGATAAGGTTTAAAGTTACAAAAAATACTCTACTCCCAGGACAGGCAGCAGGGCTGATCTACTGCCAGTACACCTGGCGAAATACCAGGGGCCCTGCTCTGGATGGTGGTCCAAGTGCTCCATTTCCCTCTCAAAAACTTTTAAATTTAATTTATTTTCTTTAAATTCTCAATGCGACTGAGCCCCAACTATCCACCCGTTCTTCAATAAAAATTATTTATATATATATATATATACCAACTTGTTATGTCTATATGTCTATATGCCAACTTATTATATATTTTTTATATATGAGTAAAATATAAATTATGGGCCATTGCTTTAATAGGACAGACATACTGCTCCAGTGACCAAAGCTGGTAATGCATTCTTAAGTTTAATTTTGCTATTTTTTGTGTCCCCTGTATATAATCGGGGGGGGGGGGGGTGGAGGGGGGGATTTGTTGCATTAATCCTCCCCCCAGTTTCTACACCTCTGCTCTCTAGCTTTAACCCTTCCAATGGCAGGTAGCGGTTAAATAAAAAATAAAAAAGGCAGGTAATTTATGAGCCCTGTCTATGACCAGCTACCGCCTCTTAGATGGGTATCCCCTGGCATTTAAACCTCAATATCCAGGCAGACATCGAGCCCTCTTCCCCACCAACCCTTGTACTGTCATGTGTTGGTCCATTATCCTTATGGGGGTCCCTATGGATTCCATATGCGTTCTCTACCCATACTCATGGGGGTTCCTATGGACCCCCATAGTACCTAACTTAAAACCTTGTGCAAAGTTGCCAGTCTCCACTAGGTTTGTGCCAGTTGTGAAACTAACAGGGCTGTCTTTCACCAAAGCAATACCTTTGCTGATAAAAAGTTCCCTCACTATATAGCTCCCAGAAAGCTAAGTATCGGTCAAAATTGCTTGCATGTATGTTTCAGAATGCCAGGTCTTCACTGTAGTATGATCCAAGCTACCGTCTCCATGTCTGTATATTTTTCCAGCTTCAGACACCTGTATGCACACTTTTCTCTGAATGTCTTTTTTCCCTCACTCAGACCAGGGACTTTCTTCAGCGCAGACTGATTATACATTCAGTCCTCACACGGACTACGGGCCATAAACACAGACTCACGCAGACTGTCAGCTGCAGTAAAAACACAGCCAAACCCAAATTCCAGGAGCAGTCTTAAGTCATGTCTGATCAGGTGCATCTAATCAACTGCTCAGGGAAGGTAACTCTTTCAGATCTCCCGGGGTAAGGGAGCTTTTTTAGTGTCTGTGGCTCACATCAATCCTTTGAATCACTCTGTTACCACGTGGGTCCCTCTTTAAATTCAAAAATATTGTTGTTTACGTCAGTTAGGTCTGGATAACTAAATGTCAGAATTGTATCTAGTTTTCTTTTTCTCATTAAGTTTATTAGACATATAATCAAGTTTACAAACATCACATAGATTTAAGACAATGGATGATTACAACTAAATTTCACACTGTTACATTTTTAATTCAAACGGTTCGTAGTATTTGTCTACCACATCACATTTTCCTTTTTCTGCCTGAGGGCTAAACGATGGATAGTTGTTAAACCAACATCATCTAAATATGCCTTTATATCTTCTTCTTATTTGTTATTAACTTTTTTCTATAAAGTAAACAAACCGTTCAGCTTCCCAGCATTTAACTAAACATCTTCAAACAAAACAAGTATTAAATACTTAGGTCACGTACATATAAAAAACAATAAAAGGATAATGAAATTTCAAACCTTAGAGGCTTGTGGGTGGGAGATTATAGAAGTCAAATGAGAGGGGTTGGAGAATAGAGTTAAGTTTTTCATGGTCCACTTCCAGCATTGTACTGTATGTAGAATCACTGGGTGTTTAAGACGATTAACCTGCTCTGGCACTCTATTTAGCCAGACCAATGTATTTCACGAATACACTGGGCCTGATAATTTTAAGTGAGCCATGAGGTTTTTATAATATGTCTCCGTTAGATTTGTAAATTGACCACTAAAGCCAAATTTACCAAGGACTTCACATAGGTTGGGCCATTCTAAAGAATTAAATGCCTTCTCGACATCGAGGGCCAATAGGCATGTTGGTGTTCTGGTGCTTTTGGCCAGATGGACTATATTTAAGAGCTTCCTGATGTTGTGATTCAGTCAGCTATAATTTTGGCCAGGATTTTAATATCCCCATTAAGTAGAGAAATGGGCCTATACATTTTCACCTCCAGAGGGTCTCTGCCTTCTTTAGGAAATAGGACTATTTCTGTGAAGTTCATTTTTGGGGATCTTTGGTGCCCTCCCAATATGGAATTGTACAATGTAGCTCGATGGAGGGCTAGTTGTTCCAGAAACTTTTGTAGTACATATTGGAAAAGCTTTCTTGGCCCGGAGCCTTGCCTATTTTTATGCCTTGAATCCCTTTCTATATTTCCTACTGGGTGATTTTAGAGTTAAGTGTTTCTAATTCTGCAATCGTTAGAGAACGGAGGTCGCAAGAATCTTAGAAGGATTGTCTGGGATAGTCTGTATTGGTACCGGAGGTTGTGTATAATTCTTGATAACATTTGTTGAAGGTTTCCTAAATTTTCATTGGATTTGCAGTGACTAAACCAGAGCCTGTCCTAATTTGATATATTTTATTTTGTGAGTATTTTGCTTTAAGTTTTCTTGCCAGCATAGAGTTTGGCTTGTTTGCTTTAGAAAAATATTTATGCTGGGCCTTCCTAAGGCTTTTTTACGTGCGTTCTGCTAGGATGGAGTCTAATTCAACCCTAACTATTTCTATTTGTTGTCTACTTTTCTGGGAGGGATTCTTCTGGTTTGTTCATTCAAGTCTGTGCAGTTCTTCCATTAATTTAGTCTCCCTAAGCTTCTGTTCTCTTTTGTGCCTTGCCGCTATTTTTTACATATACCTCTAATTTGGAACTACCCATGAATGAGTGTGAGCGAGTGTGCTGAAGTGAGGCTACACATAACTGCCCACGGCGGAGGGGGAGCAGCGGCGGGGAAGGAAGCCCGGAACACCAGATGAGGAATTATTGAGTTGCATTTTATCTTGAACAATAATAGAGTAAATTCCTCATGTTACAATTAAGTGTGCGTCTAAGGTGCATAGGGTTGAGGAGAAGTAACTCCTTCTAAAAAATCCTAGTATGAGGAAGTAGAAATCAAATTACATTAATTAACCAGTATTATACATTTTCAATTACTATTTTGGCCTATTGAATGGCTCCTTCAAACTTATCAGTCCAAAGTGTTTAAGTCCCCAGGTTTAATAAAAATAACTTTAAGTACGTAAGCAATCTAAGCTAACTTCTTTTTTAATATTGAGGTCATTCCCAGCCTCTATGAAGAGTTGCTTGCGGTGCGGAGTATCCCACAGTCTGATTTATATCTGTAGTTGCCATTATCTCCGCTCTCCACTGGAGGGGTATGTCGGAAAGTTGTATTTCTTTTTGTTGTTTTTTACTGGAGTGAACATCTGTCCACTGCCTGGAGGGGGGTTCTCTTTGTTTAGTGATTTGCGCTGTCAGGGTAGTTCCCTCTGGCACCAAATGCAGAGTAGTCAGTAGTTTCTAACAGTCCTCTAGTGAGTACACAGTATAAGCTTGGTCCTTATAGTGAAAAAGTTAGCTGAAAGGGAATCCCCACCTGTAAAGGATTTTATTTTTTACCTCGATATCCAAGGCAGGTCTCATCTCCCTTCTTTACGCCAAGGTTGAAGGAGCCAGATCTGCATATAATTGTAGCTGCGCACCATCTGGGACAACGATATAGGCCACCTTTCTTGAGGCTGCAATCATTAGGTCTCTAGAGCTCTGTGGCAGGAAACAGATTATGATGTCTTTTGGTTGTTCCGAGTTCGCTGATCTTCCAAGCACCCTGTGGGCTCCCTCGATCTAAGTGATCTGGGAGGATGGTGGAAAAACTGCTTTAAGATAAGGGAGCAGGTCTGTGATTCTCCTTGGTACACCTGTGAGACGCAAGTTGTTTCTATTGGACCTATTTTCAAGGTCTTCAAGCGTGTTCTCAAGGGTTGCAATTTGAGAGGAGTTTGATGTTATGTCAAACCTGTCAAGATCTTGCGTGGCCATAATTTGATTGGTATTGGTCTCCAGCTCCTGTGTTCTTTGCCCTAGTGAATGTAGGTCTTCCTCAATATCTTTCAGGGTCAGAGAGAGTTGAGTTTTCAGCAATGTTTCAAACTTGGCCATGGTCTTTTCTGAGAGATCAATATCAATACTCGTGCTTGTTTGCTCTCCCTTTGTTTCTGAAGAGTGTGATTTTTCGGGAGTCCTTCTTTTGGTGGTAAGCAGTTGGAAAATGCAACTTTGTAGGGTTCTGGTATGCTTTTTGAGGAGGTGCTCTTCTTCTCTTTCCCCATGATTTACCACACATCTTCTGGGAATTTGCAAAGTGAAGAGGCCATTGGAGGGAATTTATGACTAATTAAGCAGTTTTATTTCAGCTTTGTTGGCTAGTTAATTGGTTAACTACTGCTTCCCGGAGCCGAAGATCCTTTTTGTCATGAAGGAGCCCTTTATTAATGAAGTGTTACTTCATTTAGGTCAGTCAGCTTAATAGAAAGTATATTACACCTAACTTGGTATTCTCTTAATAATTATTTCTTGGAGGTGCCTCTAGTGTTAAAACCCATTTTTCAGAAAGAAAAATCCAATGCGAGCCAGTCAATGAGGTCTTGTAACTAGCCAATTTGACAGGGTTTTGAAACAAGTAATAAATACTTAGGCCCTCATTCAATTGCGATTTTGCAAATTGAATACGGCTCTAAATAAGCACATAATATATATTTTTTAAATAAGTTTTTAGTTAGTGAAAACCTTGCTTTTGGATAGATGCTTACTAATTAAAAAATTATTTTAAAAAAATATGTTATGTGCTTATTTAGAACCCTATTCAATTGCCCAAATTGCAATTGAATGAGGGCCAAAAAATATGCAGTCCTTGCATTCGTATATTGTATATACTGTATTAAATAGTCTGCTAAAGTTACAGTAAATGGTGAGAGTAGTCAGAGTTATGTAGGCTTATCTTTATTCTTCCAGAGGAGTATAATTCCATCTAGTTTTTAAACATATTCTATAATAATGATGAATAGACTTTAAGTGAATAAAGAAAACACATTGTAAAATAGTTTAGCTTGTCACTAAACAAATCAAATTAAAGTCTTAATTTTGAAAGATTGTAAAAAGTTTCGTAAATATAATTAGAATAGGGAAAATTAGTGAGCTTGATTATCTATTGAGGTCAGTTCAACTAACATGTTAGCCAGGTGATTTTAATATCACTCTAAAGGCAATTTATTGTAACTGCAGCACAGCTTCTAGGACAGTTCATACAAATAATTCAACTAAAGTAAACACCATTTGTTACTAATGACATAGCAAGACAAACTTCACAAGCAGTTATGAACAGCAGCCTCTCTTGCTCTCAGCACACATATGCAATTTTCTCATCAGTCACTAACCAACCTCTGTTGTTTGCAAATGAATTAACTATGGCTTGAAAAATCCTCATAACCATCTGTTTAAAAATAAACAACTACTGCAATATATGTAAACCAACAGGGAGTTAAGCACCTTTTTAAAAAGCTAAGGTTAATATTAATACATGTTGCATAGCTTGGGGAACTATAATACAAGTAAGCAAATATTAACACTATACGCATATAACAAGAACATTAAACATTGTCACATTTGGTACTACACTATGGGAAATGTATACTGCTACTATAGCCTCTACTAGTCTTTTAGCATTATATATATATATATATATATATATATATATATCACATATATAGTTGTGAGCAATAAGGGTTGTTGCTAACGCTTGCAGGCTTGCATAGCGAGCCCGATGCAACTGCGGCCCTCGCAAAGTAAAGGCCGCAGTTGCTGGCAAGGAGTGCCAAAGGCGCTCCTTGCGCTGGTGGAGATGAGCGCCATAGGCGCTCATCCCTACAACCCTGCACGACTTAGGCAGGGAGCGTGAAGGCGCTAATCCATATGACCCGCGGAACTAAATGTCAATTACACCATTCACAATGCGAGACCCGTAGCAGTTTGAAAAAAAAGCATGCAAAAATTATGGCCCGTAACACTTGCAAAAAGGAAAGCGTCACTTAACAAAATAAAATACAACCCGCAGCACTTAGACAAAAAAAATGAGGTAAAAAAATACGTTAACTGCCGAACTGCGCACATACAAAAACAACAACACCACCAAAATAAAAAAACACCACTCACAGCTCGGTGGGGGGGGTCAGCCACGGCGTCTGGGAGTCAGGTTGCACGACAATTTAACCCCAATTTGCCGAGTTTCCACACACGAAAATCGCCTAAGTGAGAAAAAAAATGACGGATGAAAAAAATGAAAACGAGGCTACATGACCCCTAAACATGCATAACACCACCAAGCATATACAACTTTTACACAGGCACATACGAGGTATAAAATACACTATTAGGGACAACGGAAAATGCTCCACACCCGAGTAACGCATGGACAATCGCTGACATTTTACAACACTAACTTACAACTAGTAACGTTACCATTACAAAATGCGCAATTATAACAGGTAAACAACCGGTTCCATTGCGCACGCAGCCTATTTACACTACACACTTCACACATTGCTGACACTTACACCTCAGGTCAGCAACAGTGCAACTGTACATTGTATGCTGCAGGAAAATCAAAACAGTTTGTTAGCTCTTCAGGATATTGATTGCTGGATATATTAATTACAAATAGGTAAAGTATATTAATTTATTATTTCATTAATTAATTAATTAACATTAAAAAATATATATATATAAAAAAAAGGACCGGGGAGAGGATCGCAATCAGCCACAAAGGCGTTCAGCGTGGGGCTCACAATGAGCGGAGGGTGCTAAGAGGACCAAAAGTACACAAGTGGAGAGACTCGCAATGAGCTCCAAAGTCAATCAGCGCGCCCCTTGCAATGACTGACAAAGATGCTCACACTGAGCGCCGAGGGTGCTAAGAGGAGCAAAAGTACACGAGGGGAGAGGCTTACAATAATCGCCAATGGCGATCAGCACAGCCCTTGCAATGAGTACCAAAGGTGCTCACACCACCAAAATTACAAGAGTGAAGAGGCTTGCAATGAGCGCCAAAGGCACTCAGCGAGGGTCTCACAATGAGCGCAGAGGGTGCTCAGAGGTTTGCAATGAGCGCCAAAGGCGCTCATTGCGAGCCTCACGATTAGCGCAGAAGCCGCTCAGCGCAGGGCTTGCAATGAGCACCAAAGGTGCTCAGACGACGAGAAACCTTTAATTGTGTGCCAAACATTCCCAGCATTCCCAGCGTTACAATTTTATTGACCGTCATTTTTTGATGGGCAAGTTGCTAGTATATATATAATAATGGCTATGGATTGAAGAGAGAGGCATTCGTAGGCACATTTGCATGTCCCAGCTCAGCTTTCCAGAATGCAGTGTAATAACTGTTTTTCTCGGAATTCTGAGCTGGAAGCAGGTTTTTTAACTTGTTTTTGATATTCAAATGTGAACACCAAACTTTTTATTTACTATACTGTGTATATATATATATATATATATATATACGAAAGTTAGTACACCCCTCACATTTATGTAAATATTTTATTATATCTCTTCATGTGACAACACTAAAGAAATGACACTCTGCTACAATGTAAAGCAGTAAGTATACAGCCTGTATAACAGTGTAAATGTGCTGTCAGCTCAAAATAACTTAACACACAGCCATTAATGTCTAAACCGGCAACAAAAGTGAGTACACACCTAAGTGGAAATGTCCACATTGGGCCTAAAGTGTCAATATTTTGTGTGGCCACCATTATTTTCCAGCACTGCCTTAACCCTCATGGGCATGGACTTCCCCAGAGCTTCACAGGTTGCCACTGGAGTCCTCTTGCACTCTTCTATGATCACATCACAGAGCTGGTGGATGTTAGAGACCTTGCGCTCCCCCACCTTGGATTTGAGGATGCCCCACAGATGCTCAATAGGGTTTAGGTCTGGTGACATGCTTGGCTGGTTCATCACCGTTACCTTCCGTTACCTTCAGCTTCTTTGGCAAGGCAGTGGTTATCTTGGAGGTGTGTTTAAGGTCGTTATCGTGTTGGAATAATGCCTTGCGGCCTAGTCTCCAAAAGAAGGGGATCATGCTCTGCTTCAGCATGTCACAGTACATGTTGGCATTCATGGCTCCCTCGAAAAACTGTAGCTCCACAGTGCCGACAGTGAGTACACACCTAAGTGGAAATGTCCACATTGGGCCTAAAGTGCCAATATTTTGTGTGGCCACCATTATTTTCCAGCACTGCCTTAACCCTCATGGGCATGGACTTCACCAGAGCTTCACAGGTTGCCACTGGAGTCCTCTTGCACTCTTCTATGATCACATCACAGAGCTGGTGGATGTTAGAGACCTTGCGCTCCCCCACCTTGGATTTGAGGATGCCCCACAGATGCTCAATAGGGTTTAGGTCTGGTGACATGCTTGGCTGGTTCATCACCGTTACCTTCCGTTACCTTCAGCTTCTTTGGCAAGGCAGTGGTTATCTTGGAGGTGTGTTTAAGGTCGTTATCGTGTTGGAATAATGCCCTGCGGCCTAGTCTCCAAAAATGTCACAGTACATGTTGGCATTCATGGTTCCCTCAATAAACTGTAGCTCCACAGTGCCGAGAGCACTCATGCAGGCCCAAACCATGACACTTCCACCACCAAAAGTATACATCTATACTGAGCAAAGGTAGTTGAAATAATCCCTAAATGACAGATAAACAGATAAGGCACAAGGAACACAAAAACACTAATATGAGATTAAACCCTCAGGGCCTCATTCAATTGCGATTTGGCCAATTGAATAGGGCTCTAAATAAGCACATAGCATATTTTTTTAAAGACATTTTTAGTTAGTGAAAACCTTGCTTTTGAAAAGATGTTTACTAACTAAAAACTTCTTTAAAAAAATATGTTATGTGCTTATTTAGAACCCTATTCAATTGGCCAAATTGCAATTGAATGAGGACCTCAGTTTGAACCTAAACAGCGATGCAGAGAGAGTGGAGACAGCATCTGACATCATCAGGCAAATGCCTAATCAAAACAACATATTATAGAAAACATATATATATACATATAGACATATGTTTATATATGTTTGGTCTGGGCCTGCATGAGTGCTGCCGGCACTGAGGAGCTACAGTTCATTGAGGGAACTATGAATGCCAACATGTACTGTGACATACTGAAGCAAAGCATGATCCCCTCCCTTTGTTGAATGGGCCACAGGGCAGTATTCCAACATGACAACGACACGAAACAAACCTCCAAGATGACCACTGTCTTGTTAAAGAAGCTGAAGGTAAAGATGATGGACTGGCCAAGCATGTCACCAGACCTAAACCCTATTGAGCATCTGTGGGGCATCCTCAAACGGAAGGTGGGGGAGTGCAAGGTCTCTAATATCCACCAGCTCTTTGATGTAATTATGGAGGAGTGGAAGAGGAAGCTCTGGTGAACTCCATGCCCATGAGGGTTACGGCAGTGCTAGAAAATATTGGTGGCCACGAAAAATATTGACACTTTAGGCCCAATTTGAACATTTCCCCTTAAGGGTGTACTCAATTTTGTTGCCAACGATCTAGACATTAATGGCTGGGTGTTGAGTTATTTTGAGGGGACAGCAAATTTACACTGTTATACAGGCTGTACACTTACTACTTTACATTGTAGCAGAGTGTAATTTCTTCAGTGTTGTCACATGAGAAGATATAATAAAATATTTACATAAATGTGAGGGGTGTACTCACTTTTGTGAGATACTGTGTGTATATATACTGTATATACTGTATATATATATATATGTATATATATATATATATATATATATATATATATATAAATACATATATAACTAAAATACAAATCTAATAATATAATTCTCTTTAATTCAGTTCAGGTGGTGTTTAATTCAGCTTATTTAGTGCATACCATCTGTACGTATCAACTGAATTATATAACCAATACAATACTAGTTGTGTATATTATTGATCACTGTGATCAAATATTTAAATATACTGATTTAAAGACCAACATTTCGAATCTAGAATAAATTATATAGCTTCTTATGTATCACCTTTTATATGCAATTATGCTTCTGTGGGATCCATTTTGGTCTCTAATGACCAACTTCCTGTGGTCGGATGAGATATTGATTGAATAAGAAGTTTTTGTATCTACACAATGTTGTTATTCAAAAGACCAAATGGAATAAATATGACCACAGTACTTTAATGAAAAAGACAGGTTAATCTTTGGTAACTAGACTAATCTGCATTTTATAAAATAATTATTATGAGAGTTTGTTTATCTCTGTTAAATTCTCACAAAATGTGTTCCTGGAAAATTGGACGTTTTGTAAATAGATCACCCGAGTTTATATGTCAAAATTAAAAATGGGAAATGTCGATAAACCTCTTTCCAGTTCTCTGTCCGGAAATGTTGGTGAGAAGAATAGTTTGAACTACTTTAGAAACTTATTTCTGGTTAATGTCAACCAATATTTAAAGCTATGTGCGACAATATTTATATGAAGAACAGATTAAGGAAAGGCTTTACTAATTGTGATACAACAATAGCAACAGGTTGTTGTTGTTTAATCGTTCAGTTGTGTCTGTCTCTATGTGACCCCATGGACAGCAGCACGCCAGGCAATTTATAATAATGTCTGTGGTTGTGCTTATCCATATGGTTTTCTTGGCAAAGATATAAGAGTGGGTTACCAGTTCCTTCTCCAGTGGACCGTGATTTGTCTGGCCTCTCTGCTCTGTCCATCTTGGGTGACCCCACATAACTCACAGCTTAATTGAAGTACACAAGTCCCTTCACCAAAACAAGGTGGCAATCCTAAAGGGGATAGCAACAGGAGTCCCAAGTAAATTAAATAATAACATGAACCCACCTTTATGCCATTCCTCCTCCTGAATTCTAACAAGGCACTGTAAAGAAAACCTCATTTAACTAAGATGGGATCTCAACATGAAAACAAAGCATATGTAATATGTTTTTAAAATTTCAGGGATACATAGGTCCAGAGACTTTCAACATTCTTATGGATGTGGCCCAGATTATATAGAGGTTAAGAAGTTAGATATAGATATATAGTCTATATCTATTTATATGTGAAAGGAATCAAGTTGTTCCATACTAACATCAAAGTGGCAGAGGGTTAACAGGAAGCATGCAATCAGATTGTAAAATTAAATAATATCATAAGTTTTTCTTATTTTGAAATGTAGGAGGAAAAATACTGAAATAATTCTGTGGAGTAAATTATACAATAAGTTGTTGGCTCACAGATGTCCTACCCAACTAGTCTCAGAAATATATTCCTCAAAAAACTAGGAAGTCTAAAAACTAGGGCCCCTATTCAATTGAGCAATTGTAAGTTACTGGAGCATTTTATGTAGCCCGTAAACAAATTTGCTATTCAATTGACATATTTTAGCTACTAGCAAATGATTTGCAAATCCCATACAGTTGTCAAAATCGTAACACCGACCCAGGTAAGCCTCTGATCTTTCAAGCCTGTAAATGTTACAATCGCAAATCGCTATTCAATTGTTATAATTTCTCAATTCCGCAAATGTTTTCACACCCATAAATGGCAAATGTAGAAGGAAATCCTATGAGTACCAGATAGGACTTGCAAGGGGGTTAAATACCTGATGGTAGCACTGTTAATGCAAATAAAACATCAATACTTCACTTTAAAAGACACGGAAAGCGATGATAGACATTCAAATTAAATGCCCAACAATCTCAAGCTCGCAAATCTGCAATATTTTTTTGTTGTTGTTTAATTTCCGTGTTATATCAATATCAGTAATCAAGGAGTTAATACATATCAGGCCACCCACATGGACTAGAACAATTTTCCTTATTTCGTATTATTTTATACAATGCCGGATTGCAAGTTTGATCGCATATCGGACGTCTCATTTACTATTGGCTGTTTCTAAATTGGTAGTTACAGCCTTGCTTAGTTGATCATGATCATGCCCTGAAATGCTACTTACGGGTGCATGGTTTACGGTTTAGGCTTTCGGTCAGGTATCTGCAGGTGAATTTGCTCTGCAACTGTTGCAAATTTCAAGCCCGTAGACTTACGGCTGGTATAATGTCTTAATATCTTAATCATTGACATCTACCATCTGTCATCCTCCTCTATCAAACCCCAACCTTTGAGGATGGGAGGTTGAGGATGAGGAGGGGGGTTGAGGATGGGGGGTTGAGGATGGGGATGGGGGGTTGAGGATGAGGATGGGGGGGGTGAGGTTGAGGAGTGGGGTTGCGGAGGGAAGTTGATGAGGGAGGTTGAGGAGGGGGTTGAGGAGGGAGGTTGAGGAGGGAGGAAGAGGGTTGAGGAGGAAGGTTGAGGATGAGGTGGGGGGTTGAGGAGGGGGGATAGGATGAGGAGGGGGGTTGAGGATGGGGGTTTGAGGATGAGAATGGGGGGGTTGAGGACGGGGGTTGAGGAGGGGGGTTGAGTAGGGGGGTTGAGGAGGGAGGTTGAGGAGGGGGGTTGAGGAAGAAGGTTGAGGAGGAAGGTAGAGGATGAGGAAGGGGGCTGAGGAGGGGGGTTGCGGATGAGGAGGGGGGTTGAGGATGGGGGGGTTTAGGATGAGGATGGGGGTTGAGGATAAGGATGGGGGTTGAGGAAGGAGGTTGATGAGGGCGGTTGAGGATGGAGGTTGAGGAGGGGGTTGAGGAAGGAGGTTGAGGAGGGAGGAGGAGGGTTGAGGAGGGAGGTTGAGAGGAGGGTTGAGGAGGGAGCTTGAGGAGGGGGGTTGAGAGGAGGGTTGAGGAGGGAGCTTGAGGAGGGGGGTTGAGGAGGGAGGAGGAGGGTTGAGGAGGGAGGTTGAGGATGAGGAGGGGGGTTGAGGAGGGGGGTTGAGGATGAGAAGGGGGGTTTAGGAGGGGGTTGCAAAGTGGGATTGAGGTTTGAGGTTGAGGATGGAGGTTGAGGAGGAGGGTTGAGGAGGAGGGATAAGGAGGGAGGATGAGGGGGGGTTGAGGATGGTGATAAGGGAGGGGGACTGAAAGAGACACAGGGAAGGGAGAGGGGGGAAGAGACACAGGGAAGGGAGAGGGGAAAGAGACACAGGGGAGGGAGAGGGGGGAAAAGACACAGGGGTGGGAGAGGAAGGGAAGAGACACAGGGAAGGGAGAGGGGGGAGAGACACACGGCAGGGAGAGGGGGGAAGAGACACAGGAGAGAGAGAGGGGGGACACAAGAAAGGGGCACAGAGGGCACACAAGAGGGGGACACAGAGGGCACAAGAGGGACACAGGGGTCAGCACATTTCCCACCCTCAGCTTATACTCGAGTCACTACGTTTTCCCAGTATTTTGTGGTAAAATAGGTGCCTCGGCTTATACTCAGGTTGGCTTATACTCGCGTATATACAGAAAGTATCTGAAGAGTGAGGTAGCCGTTCAGTAATCTAGATGAATAATAAGAGTATTGCAGTATAAAGTGAAATCTTTTTTTATTGGACAAACATATTCATCGTTTTTATGACAAGCTTTCTGACTTTGTTTGTTAAGAAAGTCAATGGTGTCCAGTATATAGCTGCTAGTGTTTGTAACTAGTGGCTTAAGGATGTTTTCAACAAGACCAGATAACTGTTTCTGGGTTGCCTGGTTTGTGGATCTTTGGCAGCAAGGAGAAAGTCCTGGTTGTAGGATGGGTGGGTATGAGCTGCTCAAATTCGTGCTGCATGTTCTTGGGGAATCTTTGGATGAGTTTCCTGAGTTGGATGATATAATCCTCTGTAGGGTCATGGTCCAGTTTCTTGTTTTTTTGTTAAAGGTTTATGGTCCCTTAAAATGTGAAACAATTTACAACCCAAATTCATTTACTCTGATCTGCACTTCTGTATACTTGTGCAATTGGCTGAACAGAACATTATTTGTGAATCCTGGAATTTATTTATTTCTATGGGAACCTAAAATCAGTATTGCCTCCACTTGTCATAAAAACGATGAATATGTTCGTCCAATAAAAAAGGTATCACTATATACTGCAATAATAATATGTTAAGTCTCAAAAATGGACTATGGAGGCTTACCAGGTGTCATGCAATTGATATGACATAAATATTACACTGTGCAGATTAATATAGTTTCTTAAAATATTACAATGTATAGATTAATTGAGGTTGAGGATCAACTCATCGACAAGTATACCCTGTGTGCAGAAAATATAGCAGTAAATATCAAGGATAAACACTTATAAGTGTTTACACTTGTAAGCTTTGATATTTAGTTACAGTGCCTTGCAAAAGTATTTCCCCCCCTTGACTTTTTACCTATTTTGTTACATTACAGCGTTAAGTTCACTAACCAAACACTGCCATGAAGACCAAGGAACTCTCCAAATAAGTAAAGTACAAGTCAGAGTTAGCTTATAAAACATTATTCAAATCTTTGATGATCCCCTGGAGCACCATCAAATCTATCATAACCAAATGGAAAGAACATGGCACAACAGCAAACCTGCCAAGAGACGGCGCCCACCAAAACTCACGGTCCGGACAAGGAGGGCATTAATCAGAGAGGCAGCACAGAGACCTAAGGTAACCCTGGAGGAGCTGCAGAGTTCCACAGCAGAGACTGGAGTATCTGTACATAGGACGACAATAAGCTGTACGCTCCATAGAGTTGGGCTTTATGGCAGATTGGCCAGAAGAAAGCCATTACTTTCAGCAAAAAACTAAATGGCATGTTTTGAGTTTGCAAAAAGGCATGTGGGAGACTCCCAAAATGTATGGAGGAAGGTGCTCTGGTCTGATAAGACTCAAATTGAACTTTTCAGCCATCAAAGAAAACGCTATGTCTGGCGCAAACCCAACACATCACATCACCCAAAGAACACCATGCTTTGGGGATGTTTTTCAGCAGCCGGGACTGGGAAACTGGTCAGAGCTAAGGGAAAGATGGATGGTGCTAAATACATGGATATTCTTCAGCAAAACCCGTACCACTCTGTGCGTGATTTGAGACTAGGACGGAGGTTCACCTTCCAGCAGGACAATGACCCCAAACACACTGCTAAAGCAACACTTGAGTGGTTTAAGGGCAAACATGTAAATGTGTTGAAATGGCCTTCTCAAAGCACCAGACCTCAATCCAATAGAAAATCTATGGTCAGACTTAAAGATTGCTGTTCACAAGTCCAAACCATCCAACTTGAAGGAGCTGGAGCAGTTTTGCAAGGAGGAATGGGCAAAAATCCCAGTGGTAAGATGTGGCAAGCTCATAGAGACTTATCCAAAGTGACTTAGAGCTGTGCAAAAGGTGTCTCTACAAAGTATTGACTTTACGGGGGTGAATAGTTATGCACATTGACTTTTTCTGTTATTTTGTCCCATTTGTTGTTTGCTTCACAATAAAAAAAAAACATCTTCAAATTTGTGGGCATGTTCTGTAAATTAAATGATGCAAATCCTCAAACAATCCAGGTTGTGAGGCAACAAAACACGGAAAATGCCAAGGGGGGTGAATACTTTTGCAAGGCACTGTAGATCCCAATATACAATTTACCCAATGTCTATTACAATCTCTTTTGGATGATTGAATATCAATTAGTCTTAACACACTTTATAGTTAGACCAATACAGAGATCAATGAGCAATGTATACAAACTTATCAAATGTGGATTAACATTTTTTATTTATACAATCTATATTTGGTTCAATATAGGAGTATATAAACAGTGTATATAATCTTATAAAGTTTGGTTAGAACAGTCTATATATTTAATAAGTGCAATAAAGAAATAATACGCAGAATGTCAGCTGCCTATTTATAATATAATGTGCTACTCTATGGAAGCAGTAAATAGCAAAATATGGTATAACAAGCTACATGGCAGTTAGAATATGGAAATATATATTGAAGCAATATGTATCAAAATTGGTTATATTTTATCTAAGATTGCAAGCTAAACAACCTTTGTATTTAGGTATTGGCAAGCTATTATTTGGTTATTGGTCTTACATCAAAATGTATTACTGTTAATTTAATTTATCAAATCAGTCAATTCAATCATTAATGATGTAAAACAGTTTTGTTAATTGTGTGATGCAAGATTATATATGTTGAGTATTGCAAAGTATAGTTTGCTGCATAGGTGTTTTTAATAATTGGTTTTGTAACAGAGTTAAATGGTTACATTATGAAATAAAGTCAATCAGACCATTGTAGGGAATATGGGCACAGATTCAAATATATTAACACCTACAGTCCGGAATGAAGGGGGTAATAAGTCTTGGTTCTGTGACAACTCCCAAAAGGGTAACAAAAGGATTGTGGTATATTGGGCTAATTTTAACTCTACTACAAATTATAAAGTTAAACCAGTTTATACATGCCATGTATAGAATTTCAGGATAACACCTGTCTCATTTTCAGGATGCCTTCTCAAGATAGTCTGAAGTCATCCCTCTTTGTGTTATTGTTTTTTTAGGAAGAGTTGTGGAGATAGAATTAAATTTGGATAGACAGATATAGTAAGGTGCTGTTTGCCACCGAATGTGAGGTTATGGCCCCTCTGAGCTGCTTCCGTGCTCATCACGATCCCTGCGCTGAGCGGCTTTGGCGCTCATTACAAGCCACACCTTGCTTACCTTTGGCGCTTATTGCCAGCCTCTTCCCCTGTGAACTTAAAAGGCCTCATACTTGAGCACCCTTGGCGCTCATTGCGAGCCTCTCTAAGTGTCACTGGCTTTGATTAAGTGTTACTGCCTTTGATTAAGTGTTCGGCTGTTAAATGTGTATTTTTGCGGGCCGTCATTTCTCGGCCGTTGCTAAGTCCCGAGTTGTACGGGCCATAATTTTGCGGGCGCGGCTAGGTTGCAGTGAGTGCCTTCTGCTCTCTTTTTATCTAAGTCTCGCATGTCTCGGGATGAGTGTCTGTAGCGCTCATCTCGACCAGCACAATGAGTGCCTTTGCCGCTCATTGACTAAGTCCTGCAGGTCGCAGGGATGAGAGCCTGCAGTGCTCATCTCCACCAGCACAATGAGCGCATTTGGCGCTCATTGACTAAGTGCTGCGGGTCGTGGGGATGAGCGCCTATGGCTTTGCGAGGGCCACAGTTGCATGGGCTCGCTGTGCGAGCCTGCAATTTTAACATGGCATTACCAACAACTTTTGGCAAGCCCGCAATTACGACAACTATATATGTGATATCTTAGGGATGATATGAAGTTGCATAGGTTTATGCCCAAGGATGACCTGCCAGAAGAGGCCAGACAGGTGCCAGAATAGTACAGAAGGAAAGACCCCAGGAAAAAGCAGGAAAGACCAGGAAGAGACAAAAGATCCCCAACCTTCTCTCTCTATATCTGATAACTATTTCTTCCTCATCTTCACAAGGTTGGTTTCCACCAATCACAAATAGTTACTTCTCGTTTGCATGTATATGTATAAATTAGAATGTATTGATAAACCTGTTTCTATGTGCTTGAGAGCACTCTGGTACAAAATATTAAACTTGGTTAATATTAATATGTGTGACCTCTGTCCCATATAGTCTGCCGGATATTTTTGGTTAAAGACCAGGCCATTGTATTCTTAATCTTAACACATGTTTGATCATGTTTATTTGGGACAACAGAATATTGAAGTGAGATGTACAGTATCTCACAGAACACACTATATTACACCCATTTTACTGCAAACATCTTTTCATTAAGCATTTAGATTCCAATATGGTAGTCAATGCACATTACATTTAAAGTTTTATAAGGAAAATAAAGAATTTATAATTTTATGTCACCATGGTAAAACTGTCAAACTATTGTTTGTTAAAAATATTGGTACTTCAGAGTCCCAGCTAGCAAGTGTGAATTATAGCTGGAGAGGGTACAGTTTCATTTTAAAATTAGAAATAAGTCATATTAATGTTTACTGTAAAAGGTATCATAGCAATGACTTTGACTTAAAGGTGTATTTTGGACCGAAAATAAAGAAAAAGCAGGAGGGAACTATACAGCTAGATAATGTTGAACTCTCCTATATTAGCCTCTCATACTGTACTTGTTACCAGATTATCTGAAATACGTATTTGTAATTTAATGATCTAGCTATAATTTTTGGTTCACTTGAATAAATGTAAGCTTAATAAAAATAGAAATATGGACTTTGCATTTTTTTTATTTGACTGACGAAGAAACACTTCCCCTCCTTAGAAGAGTCTAAGTGGCATAATATGCATACAAAAGGTTAGGCATTTAAAGCTTGCTGTTGCTGCCAAATCACAAGTTCAGGTTGAGGGTCCTCCATCATCTGCACCAATTAGTTTGTAAAATACAAGCACAAAAATCACAAGCACATCTGCTCTCAAATATTTGTTTGTTTGTGGGTTTTCAGTTTTTTTTCCCTATTTCTGCTTCTAAAATTATCTTGCAATATAATGTTAAAGCAAAAAGATTTGTAGGCAGGATTTTTGCAATAAAGGAACTTTTCATATTTATAAAATGAATCAGAAAATCTACAATAAATGTTTAAATTACAACTGAACCTCAGCTGTAAAACTTGTCAATCTGCGAGTAGTCGTCACACTTGCGAAGCGAGGGCAGCAGTTGCAGGGGTGAAGGCCAGCGGGACCTAGCTGCAATGCAGGCAGCAACTGCGTCCCTCGGTTCATGAAGGCCGCGGTTGCGGGGGTGGAGACCCGCAGGACTTAGCTGCAATGAGCGCCAAAGGCATTCATTTCAAGACACAACTGCGTTGCAGGGGTGGAGGCCAGTGGGACTTAGCTGCAATGAGTGCCAAAGGCACTCATTGCAGGGACCGAGAGTCGGTGGAACTCAGCAAGTAGCAGTTTGGCGCTGATCGCGAGCCACGCAATACTTTACGGCACACAATACTTTAAAACTTTAAGGCCGAAAAACCGAACTCTAAAGACCACCATAAAATGCCAAATACTTAAAAAAAATACACACTCAAACACAGCACAGGGGAAGAGTCCGGGAGACTGTGAGTGAGGTTGCAACTTAATTTGAGCCAAATCGGCTAAGCGATAAAAAAAAATGGCGGACCAAAAAACGTAAAAGGATGAATACGAGGCCGATGGCAGTAAAAACGACCCCAAAGCCAGTAACACTTAGCTCAAGAAAGTAAACACGATAACAAAGCCAGTAACACTTAGCCCGATCCATGCAAAACTGCAACACAGACACAGAGGAGAAATACACAGGGGAGGGAGAGGGGAGAGACACAGGGATGAGAGATGGATGAAAAGAGACACAGGGGGGAAATAAGGAAAAACAAAAGACACAAAGCACGGAGAGAGGGGGAAACAGACACAAGGTCAGAGACAGGGGAGAGGCTCGCAATGAGGGCCAAAGGCGCTCTTTGGGAGCCATGCAATGAGCACCAAAGGCGCTTAATGCGGGGCTCGCGAAGAGCATCAAAGGTGAACATTAAGAACCACCAAAGTTATGGGTTGCCAAGGCAAAGACACTCATTGCGGGGCTCGTGATGAGCACCTTTGGCGCTCATTGAGAGGCCTGTACAGTAGACGGAGGGAGAGGATTGCAATGAGCGCCAAAGCCGCTCATTGCAAGCCACGCGATGAGCGCCAAAGTGCCGAAGGTACAGCATTCTCAGCCTTAAAATGTTATTACCGTCATTTTTGACAGGCAAGTCGCTAGTTCGTTTCATATGGGGGAGAGGGGGGAAAAGAGACACGGGAGGGTGTTGGGGGAAAGAGACACAGGGGTGAGAGAGGGGGGAAAGAGACACAGGTGAGGGAGTAAAGGGGGAGACATAGGAGAGGGAGAGGGGGCAAAGAGACACGGGGAGAGGGGGGGAAAGAGACATGGAAGGGAAGGGGGAAGAGACACAGGGGAAGGAGAGAGGGAAAGAGACATAGAGGTGAGAAATGGGGGAGGGAGGGGGAGGAAGGAGGAAAGTGACACAGGAAAGGGAGGGGCAAAGAAAAAAAGGGGAAGGAGAGGGGGAAAGAGACACAGGGGTGAGAAATGGGTCAGAGGGAGGAAAAGAGACTCAAGAGAAGGGGGAGAGACACAGGGGAGGGAGAGGGAGAAGAGACACAGGAGAGGGAGAGCGGGAAAGAAAGCGACACGCACAGTACATAGAGGGATAATATATAAGCAGACAGAAAACACAATGTATAACACTATATTATGCTGTCATTTTTGACGGGCAAGTCGCTAGTATTCAAATAAAAATAATCAAAGATAGACATCTGTGTGTCAGGCACAATATAAAACTACTTTAGCAGGTATGGGAACTTATGCCACACTAAGTGTAAGTGCCTTAAAAAGTAAGGTGAAATTCTAGTAGTTGTTGTGAGTATAATTATCTGTAGAAAAAGGAGATATGCTGATTACAATGTCTATCCATAATTGTGTATATAAAGGAAAGAGATAGATATAAAAATTGAACATGGATCAGTCTTAGCACTATGCAGAAATGCTAACCTTTGAAACAAGCTAGAAAAGAATGTCTAACACTAAAGAACTATTTTGGGTCTTCTAAATTTGTTGTTGTTTAGTCGGTCAGTTGTGTCCGACTCTCCATAACTCTATGAACCACAGCACGCCAGGCACTACTGTCAGCCACTGACGCTTTGAACTAAATCAAGCTCATGTTCATTGCTTCAATGACCTCCTCTATTCATCTCCACCTCTGTTATCCTCTTCTCAGTGTGCCTTCGATCCTGTCCCATCTTACATAGTTACATAGTTACATAGTAATTAAGGTTGAAAAAATACTTTCAGTCCATCAAGTTCAACCTGTTAAGATCTCCTCTGATCTGCAATAAACTTCTTCTCATGATATGGCCAAAATATTTGAGCTTCAGCCTCAAGATCATACTTTCCAGTGAACAGTTTGTTTTGATTTCCTGAGGTCCTGATTAATTTGATCTTCTTGAAGTCTGACGGACTCACCACAGTTCAAATAGCGTCAATGCTATTGCACTCAGCCTTCTTTATGGTCCAGCTCCCAAATCTGTATGTTATTACTGGGAATACAAAGTTCTATCTATGCAAACCTTTGTTGATAGTGTAATATCTTTACATTGTACTAGCTTGTCCAAGCTTGCCATAGCTTTCCTTCCCAAGAGCAAATCTCTTTTAATTTCATGGCTACAGTCACCATCTGAAGAGATCTTGGATCCCAGGAAAATAAAGTGTGTCACTGCCTCTACGTCTTCCCCATCTATTTGGCAGGAACTGAAATTGTGACATGCACATACTCGCTAAAGTAGTATTATATTGTGCCTGACACACAGGTGTCTATCTCTTTACTCCATTATAACAAATACGCCTATATACTTTGGTGCCTTATATTTATAATGCTCCTAGGACCTTTTTGCATATACTTTAATTCTAATTGTGCACTGATGATACTTTTTTAAATTATTTGAAACTTGTTGTTGTCCTGATTATTTGTGGTCTTTGTGCTAAATACTTTTTGACATCATTATTTAGTGCTTTAGTGGTTATTTTGTCATGTGGGTGTGCTTTTCTTTCTTTTTTGTCTACATGTGTTCCATGTCACATTTTATTATGTCATTTTTACTGGATACACATACTATATCCAGATCTGTACAGCCCATTCTCTGCTCTGGAATCTATTAAACCTAGAACGATGAGCTGCAATCTACTGCTGTTCATCACACTCAGTTCTACTAATGTCTATGTACAATTTAATAAACTGCTGATATTATAATTATGACTGTGATGAGGCGAGGTAATGATGCAGCAGAGTATATATACCCCATATGCACCCCTTTCAACATCAAGATCTGAGTAGTGCATGTGTAATTTAGGGGTCAGGCATGTACAGAGCTAACTATCTGTGCAGCCTGCATAATGGTTGGCAAACCTGCAATAACTGGCAATACATTGGTAATGACGTATAACAACCACAAACCCAGCCAAATGATATCATACCCATGCACTATATCTACCTAACTATACACTGTACTAGCCTGTTACCCTTAAAACCCCACCCTTGGGATCTCTTTGGAGACTCTATGTATAACCATGGAGCCCCATGGCAGCTAACATAAAACTGTTACCATGGTAATTTAATCCCTATAGGCGCCCTTAGTAGGACCCTCATTGTACCTAAACTGTACTCTCTACCATGGGGGTCTTTATGGACCCACATGGAACCATATCTACTATCATAGGTGTCCTTAAGACTCCCATGGACCCTATTTCCCCATTGGGGTCCACAAAGATCACAAAAATCCCCAAATTATCCCATTTAAATAAATGAAATAAAAAAACAAATAGGAATTACATAAAAACCATATACATGAAATTAAAAAAATACATACAAATAAAAACAATAAAATCATAATAAAACACAAACTTGATCAAAAATTTTAAAAAATAAGCCTTTTATGGGATTATACTTATCCATACTTTGATGGCCCTGATGATAGCCCTCTTCTGTCTTCCTTGAAGACCCTGGGCTCCTAATCTTCAGCCCATGGAAAGGGCCTCCACCTAAAAAACATACACCGCTCTATGAAAGAAAATAGCAGACTTAACGGAGTTCCCCCACTGACTACCCCTTGGCAACAAGATTATGTTTGGTGCCATGGGAGTCCATGAGGCCTCCTTTTTACTACACATGATGCTGATATTCAACATTGTGGGTTACAACCCTGTAGAGCAGTATATTTTATATTTAAATGTACCTATTAATATAGAATATACACTGTTATATATAACATCTAATAGTGTATATTGTATATTAATAGATGAATATTGATTTATTTATTTTTTTAAATAAAATATAATGCTAACACAGGATTGAAACACACAATGCTGTATGTCAGCATCACGGGTAGTAAAAAGCAGCATAAGGGTTTGTAAATTTGGTGGATTTTCATGGTAGATGTAGGTAGCATGCCCATAACACACTGTGTTCACAATAACTTAGAATCAGAGTCTATCAGCCGCAATGAGCTAGGTATAATAGGGGAGAGGGGGCTATAGATAATTGCACCATGAGCTGAGAAACTGGATCGCGGATTAACTCTGGCTATTGCGGCCTCCTTAGCATCCATAATGCATTAATAACCCCCCACCCCGAATAGTGTTTGCTCAAAACTTAGCTATGTTATTATACACTAAAATTCATAAAAACTTCACTAATACCAAAACAGGAAAAAATACTAGTAGTAATAAAGTATTAAAGCTTAGATGATGTTACACTATTACAATGTTTTGAAAGCAAGGAGGCTATACAATCCTAAATCAATAGGCAGATAATAGGAAAAAATAGCAAAGGTTGTTTTGTCATGTTGAATGTACAAAAATAAAAACCCTTTAGCATAATACTGAGAGCAAGAAAATGCATTTGATTGTATCCATCATATTTTATATTAATTTCACACAGTTTGCAGTGAATATGATTGATTACATTACAAATATTTGAAGATTCCAAGCCTTATTAAATTGTGATTCGGCCAATTGAATAGGGCTCTATATAAGCACATAGCATATTTTTTTTACTGAAGTTTTTAGTTAGTGAACTTCTATCCAAAAGCAGGGTCTTCACTAACTAAAAAACTTCTGTAAAAAAAATATGCTTTGTGCTTATATAAAGCCCTTTTCAATTGGCCGAATGGCAATTTAATAGGGCTGTAAGTAATTATTAAGGATAAGATATGAAGGCATTACTAGATAAATGCAGGGCATTACTAGAGACAAACAAAACTTTGTTGAGTTAATACTAAACTTGTTTGGAAACCAGCAGAGGGAAGCAAAGACTGTTTTAGGAAACAATAAGATTGTTGTAGCCGTATGATGCAGAATCAATTAGACAACTGCAAATCTTGGCGATCAAGCAGATATGTTATATTTATTTTATTCCATGATGGAGAACTGATTCACTATTTGAGTCAGCCTGGATGAATTTACACGCTGCACATTATTTGAACATTAGTAACATATTAGCTGTAAATATTGAATTTACATTTTGCAGCAAAAAATATATAATATAAGCAAACTATTAGAAAAAAAAAATACAAAACAGTTTGTGCATTAGTTTCTATCTCATAGATAAAAAGAGAATGTATATATGTATGTGGGTATGTGATAAGCAAATAAATTCATATCGGGGAAATAGTATCCACATGTCATATCCAGATACACTGCCAAAACAGTAAGGCATATCCAATTGGGACTGGAACATTTTTTCTTCAGGTCATCACCACAGGCACCAGACCCATGCCTGGTAACCGTAGCGTGAAAATATTCTAAAGTACATTTTGCAATGGAAGTTTCTTCAGGAAGCTCTAAAGTTAGAGAGCAAAAAAAAATAAAAAATAAACACAACCTTTAAATATTTTACTTTTATATGCAAATGTTCTTTAATTTCATTAAATTGATCTGTTGCTCTCAGGCTGCACTATCTGCTGCTCCATCAAGGGGATGACTCCTTATAAACAAATGGCCTGTTAGTCCTAATAAAAGCATTTTTCCACTATACAGATGCATTATTTCCATTCAAAGTTTCTTCTCGTTTGTCAAATCAGTACAATGGAAAGCAAAATGGTTGTTTGACTATTATATATTATTATACTGTATGACTTTGGTGGTTCTTTAACCTCACAGTGTACTACCTAATATTACTTAATTAATTCCTTGCAGACTCAATACTTTAGACACAAATTTCTCTTTTCTACTAAGAGAAGAAGCCATATCAAAAATGTACCCATCACATTGTAAAAGCTTCTTACATAAAACAGTTTATGGCCAAAAAAGTTTATATTTAACTATGCTTCTTATTAATCAGCCATGGGATATATATATTAGGCAATATTGTACATTATTATATTGTATTCTTCTTTGCTTAATCCAAGAGTCTAAATAAACGCATTACTGAATATATCATATTAAATTATTTTTTATTTGGAAAGGCCCATGTTTTCTGTAGGGCTATATAGAATGGGGGCAGTAAATACACATTAATAAACATTTGGGAGAGTAACATGCGTAAAATATATGTATAGTGTAATTTAACATATTCAAAAAATAAAGGAGGTGAAGTATTTGAAACCAAGTGCAATGCCCCTTAACTCATGTGTCTAACTCATTATGTTATTACGTTTTGAGATACATGATGATATATATCTAGTCTATAACAACTTATCTCTTCTACTCCCATATTCACTTTATATCTCCCCCATGACCTCTAGCTCTTTTTCACCCACAGTCTATTTCTTCCTCTGTTTACCTAGACCAGTCATTTTAAATAGGAACTCTTTTGGAAAATTATGTTTGATCATAACCATAGAAAAGAGTGTATTTTTATAGTGAAATGATACCATTTTTCATATCAACCATAAGAATGATATGATTTATAATTCTGTATAATAAAGGTTAAGATGTATCACACCCTTAGTCTATGCCTATTCATGCTTTTCTTTGATATTCCTTTTTTTTCTTATATCAAGTTAGTTTGTATTGTACATTATAAAGTACAGAATTATAAAATAATTTGTAAAATTCCTAATTTTTCCTGAATTTGTGGTAATAAAGTAATCTGTACTGGGCTAATATTTCCAATCCACAAAAAAATATGTTGACCAATGTTCTTAAACATGGTGGTAATTATTATAAAACAGTTTTGAAAATGTTGTTGTTATATAGATACATACATGTTTTAATATTTTTGCTATTGGAAGTTATACAATATACTTATTATATTATGTGTTTTAAATTTGAATTCCTGTAAATTTATGTATGAAATTCTAATAATAAAGATATATGCCCTTCAACTTTGAATTTGTTAAACGTGTATTTCCCCTGTTCTTATCCCCTGTACAGCGCTACGGAATATGTTGGCGCGATACAAATAAAAGATAATAATAATAATAAAGATAATAATATGCCGGTGTGATGAAATTTATACTAAATTCATTAAAAATCGGAGTGTAATTTATGCTCCTGCTTACCAAGTTATCTTAAAGACTAGTGTCTAATTTACCAAGCAGTTATAACATAACAAACCTCATACTATTCCTGGTTCTGCATAAGCTGGAGGACTTTCCCAGTACTTTTAACAACCCAATAGATGTCTAAATATCAACCTGAACTGTACCAAAGGTAAAAGGAAAACTGTATGAAAATAGAGATATCAATTACATTATGTGAGGTTTGTTACTATATAACTGCTTGGTGAATTAGACGCATTGGGTATTCTAGTCTTTGGGGCAAATTTGGGCCCTATTCTATTGTCCAGTTTGTCCATTTGAAACTGCTCTTAATATTGCTCATCCTTGCTCACTGTGTCTTAGGGAGTTCAGCTACACCTCACTGATGAGGCCCAATGAAGGCCGAAACATACGTCTGGGGTTTGCTGTTTCTCCGATTCAGGGTAGAATTGCCTGGTATTCTGGGACTGGGTAACTCTAGTGAGTGGGACCAGACTTATATATTACAGGATATTTCTCCCTGTGAAGGACACACGTGAGCTAAGGTTAGTTAGTATTAAGGTTAGTTCGTTCTCTGAATGAGCACCTCTCACTTTTTTTTGCTCTTAGTATTGCCACAGATTCTATTAGCTACTTGCATTACGATTACGAGTTCCCTGCCCACAATTACTATGAGCCAGCCAAAGACGCAAATTTGGCTTTAGAACGCCATTGCTTTTAGCACAGCTAGAATATTACGAGCTTCAAATAATTAAACTTAAACAAAACTGATATTCTATTAGACCCATAGCTCTAGTTCGCAAATAAAGTCTAACCTGCAACAAAAAAAAGTATAATTTTTCTATATATTACTAGATACGCCTTGCAAGGGCCTTTTCAAACACTTATTAAAGCTTTAAAAGCAATTAAACACACAATACTGTACTTAGAATTACTTAATTGCACAACAGTCTCAAACCCAAACATATGCAATGAAAAAATATTATTTATAAATGTTATTTCTGAGTAATATCGATTCTGGGACTCAAGGGGTTAATACATATCATGAAACTCACATGGACTAAAACAGACGATCTAATGCATTTTATAGATTGCTAGATTGTTTGATTGCGAGACCAATCGGCAAATATTACTTATTGACACTAATTAATTTGTAGCCTACGATTTCAGATTACATCTAACTTCCATGTTTTACTGACGTCATGATGACGATCTCATTTACTATTGGCTGTGTCTAACAAGTAAATTACGGGCTTGCTTAAATATTGTCAGATCATATGATGACACCCCCTGAAATGCTCATTGTAGGGGTGGAGATGAGCTGCTACCTAACTGTTGATACAGTATATTTATATTTAACACTGTGTCTAAAATATATTTATATACTTGATATTTTTAGTAGATAAAAAGCAATTATTGTCCAACACAAGAAATGCTCAACAAACAGAAATAGAGAGGATCTCAAAGACATCTCCAACGCTTTACGCTTTAGTATATTTCCCAACGCTGTATATAAAATATAAAGTGAAAATTAGGTTCCAGACTCCTGTATAATTCACACATGCTCTTGATCATGTAGTCTAGAAGAGAAGCAAAAGCATTGCTCTGAAGTTTTATTTGTGCTGCTTTATTGTCTATGTTTTAAGCTTTAAAACATAAATTGTTCATGCAAAAAATGGCAATTGCCATGTTTAGAATATCATTTGCTAAAGAAATTACAGAAAATGATGGAACGTTCAGTGATCCTTTGAGATTGTTTCACAGATATAAAGAACATTACTAGTTCTCATGGACCCTCATGGAGGTCCCTATTGACCCTATGGGACCTAATATTAACCCCTAAATGATGGAAATCCTTATGAATGTCATGGTACTTAATATTAACCCATATATCATGGGGGTTCCTAAAGACCCCCCATGGTATATCACATATATAGTTGTGAGCATGCGAGTTGTTGCTAACACTTGCAGGCTTGCGCAGCCTGCGGCCCTCGAGAAGGCGCTCCTTGCCAGAAACTGCGATCCTCGCAAAATTTATGTCGTTATACGAGAAAATACAAGACACGTTACGACCCATTACGACCTCGCAAAAAATCGGCCGCAACACACGCACATGAAAACATGAAAAATACAACAAATACACACAACAAATACATAAAAAGCTTCCTTACAGGAAGAGGGAGCATCCAGGACCCCGAAAACGAAAGTTACACCTCAATTTAAGTCAAATTAAAAGAGTTTAGACACTAAAAAATTCTCTAAGCGAGAGAAAAAATGGCAGTGTAAAGACTCAAAACACCAACAAATACCTACGTATTTGCCGAAAAACACCTACGAGATTAAAAAACAAGGACGCAACCTGCGCAACCCCAAAAACATTACAAACACAATAAATACAAACAACAAACGCATAAAAAGGTTACTCACAGCAAGGGGGGCACCGAGGACCTCTGCAAGTGAAGTTACACCTCCATTTAAGCACAAATTTCAGAGTTTAGAGACCCGAAAATCACCTAAGTGAGAGAAAAAATGGCCGCCGAACAAAACGAAAACGAGGCTAAAGGTCCCTAAACACGCAAAACACTACCATAAACACCACAAAACAGCTACGGATGTTCCGAAAAAGCCCACCAAACAGCTACGGATATTCCGAAAAAGTCGCACGACATAGAAAATGAACGACGCTACATCAGCCACATTATATACACCAAACACCATTAGCTCACTTACAATTTCATTGCCGTCATTTTTTGACGGGCAATTCGCTAGTTATATTATAATTATGGGTGGGGGGGGCTTATGGCATCCTTCCAATCAACACAGGGGTCCATAATGGACCCGAACACTAAATACATTAAAAAATACAAGTGGAAATATTCATTACCTATCCTTATGATTCCCTCCAGGAACAATCATCGCTGCCCTTGTCCCTAATCTTCAACCCTAGATAAATGGGCAATTTCATGTAATTGAAGAATCTGTCCTTTTCTTGCTTGATTGAAGCCATTGGTCCCCCTCTTTGTAAAAACTGTCCTCCATCTAAAAAAAAATATCCAGTCTAATGTTTGTTTAAGAGTGCCTTTGCCTTATATACTAATTTTGTAGATTCAGATTCACTGACAAAATGTGTAAATCAAGCATAATCAAGATTTATTTCTAATTAAACAGGATAAACCTGAATGCCCTTTTTATTTGAAAATATATCCAATCCCTTTTTGAAGCTATCTATTGAATCCGCTGCCACCACCTCCTTTGGTAGAGAATTCCACAGATTAACCACCCTTACTGTGAAGAGCCCTTTTCTTTCTTTAAGGTGGAATCTTTTTACTTCTAACCGCAAAGGATATCCTCTTATCAGTTGAAAACCTCTTGGCACAAAAAGCTCCCTGACAAATCTTTATACTGACCCTTGATGTATTTATATAGGGTAATGATGTCCCCTCTTAGATGTCTTTTTTCAAGAGAATATAAGTTTAGTTTAGTTAGTCTTTCTTCATAACGTAGCCTCTCCATTCCCCTTATTAGTTTTGTTGTCCTTCTCTGTACTTTTCCAGGTCTAAAATTTCCTTTTTATGAAGTGGTGCCCAAAACTGTACTCCATATTCCAAATGAGGGCGTACTAGAGATTTGTATAGTGGCAGAATTATATTTGCTGCCCTGGCTTCTGTACCCTTCTTAATACATGGCAATATTGTATTTGCCTTTGCAGATGCTACTTGGCATTGAGAACTGTTACGTAGGTGGTTGTCCACAAGCGCTCCCAAATGCCTTTCAATTGATACTCCTAGATTTGCTTCATTAAGTTTATACATTGCATGGCTATTTTTCATTCCCAGATGCATAACCTTACTATATTAAATCTCATCTGCCATTTAATTGCCCATTTCTCTAATTTATGCAAATCTCTTTGGAGGGAAAGTACATAATTTTCTGATGTAATTAGCTTGCACAACTTCGTGTCATCAGCAAAAATGGAGACAATACTTTCCAGTCCTACTTCTAAGTCATTAATAAATATGTTAAAAAGGAGAGGACTTAATACTGAACCCTGAGGAACCCCACTGACCACTTTAGTCCAATCTGAGTATGTTCCATTTACCACTACCCTTTGCTTCCTGTCTTTTAGCCAACTCTCAATCCAAGTGCATATATTTACTGCAATTTCTGTATCCTTTAGTTTGCACAATAGTCTCCCATGGGGCACTGTATTAAAAGCCTTTGCAAAATCTAAATAGACTACATCCACTGATTTGCCTTGATACACGTTCATACTAACCTCCTCATAGAAACTAATTAGATTTGTTTGTCATGACCTAGCCCTCATAAATCTATGTTGACTCCTACTTATAATAGAATAGACATATTCTTGTTTATTATTCCTTATTAACCCTTCTAAAAGCTTTCCCACTACAGAAGTGAGGCTCACTGGTCTATAATTTCCTGTATTTGCTCATGCTCTCTTGTTATATATAGGTATCACCTCGGTTTTTCTCTAGTCATCTGGTATTGACCCAGTATTGAGTGAATCTTGAAAAATTAGATGTAATGGTTTGGCTATTACAGAACCCAGTTCCCTCAGTACCGTTGTATGTATTCCATCAGGACCTGGGGCTTTATTAACATTTAATTTTTTCCAACCTCTTTTGATTTCTTCTGCGTTAAACAATTATTTGGTGATGGTAGTGTAGCCCCATCATGTTGCAGTGTCCCAACCGCTGGTAACTCCCTTGTATATAGCGAAGAAAATAACCTATTTAGCTCATCTGCCTTTTCCTGGTCACTAATTGTCAGACGACTCGTTTCATATTGTAATGCTCCTATAGCTTCCTTCATGGCCTTCTTTCCATTAATATACTTAAAAAATATTTTAGGGTTAGTCTTACTCTTGCAACTAATTTAGCGAGTGTGATAGCCCTTTTGCCAGCCTAGCTAGTTTCCTTGTACTTACTTAAGCAGTCTCTGTCCCCTCTTGTTTGTATAATTTAAATGCCTGTTTGTTACTGCGTATCTTTATATCATTGTTAAGCCACGTTGGATGTAATTTACTCCTTTTACTTTTATTTCCATATGGTATATGCCGATGTGTATGTATATTTAGTAAGGATTTAAATGTTGTCCGTTTATGTTCAATTCATTTGATACCATATAAATATTATTTGTGATAACTAAATCCAAGATAGCCTCAGATCTTGTATAACCTGGGCCAAATAATGATCCCTGAGTGTACTCAAGAACCTGCTCCCCTTAGCTATCCAGTTTATTTCAGAGTAGTTCAAATCTCCCATTGTTAAAACTTGCCCGTGCTTAGCTGCATTTCCAATCTGTAATAATAATGTCAGATATATTTGGGGGTTTATAGCATACTCCTACTAATATTCTTTTGGAATTTGCTGCTCCGCTATTTAACGCTACCCACAAACATTCAATATTATCACTAGTTCCAGCATAAATATCTTCTCTGACTATAGGCTTAAATTCAGGCTTAACATACAGACAAATCCCTCCTCCCCTTTTACAATTGCCCCTATCTTTCCTAAATAGGTTATAACCATCCAGATTAACAGTCCAGTCACAAGTGTCATCCCACCATGTTTCAGTAATGCCTATTAAATCCAATTTATCATTTACTGCTAATAATTCTAACTCTCCCATTTATCCGGGTAAGCTTCTGGCATTAGCAAGCATACACCTTATGTTGTGAATCTGTAGTTCTGAAGTGCCTGCCACTATACTTGAGACACTTAGCAGTACCTCCCTATTTACTATACTAACCCTCCCCCATCTCCTACCACGTGACTTGTTAATTCATTCCTTAGCCCCTCTACACTTACAACCCCATTACTTCATTCTACTCCTACCCCCATTCTAAAATGAGCCATAGAATGAACGTCTACATGTTGCATGTGTGTATTTTATTTAATAATTGTAATGCTCCCTGGAAAAAGATATGGTAGAATTGAATTTAATAGAAACTACTAAACGTAAACTCTCAACAAGGAAGTATAAATAAGCATTTTAGTAAGAATATATAAACTTCACACCTATTTATTTCACACTATTAATAGTTTAATTGTTGAGTTTTTTGGAAGAGCTTATTTGTTTCTTCTTTCTCCATTCTGTTACAGAGTAACAAAGAGAAGGAAACCTAACTCCAGTGAGTCTGTCTTAAAAGTATTGGAGACGCTTACATTCAAAGGAAATGAACAGGTAGTGTGGTTCAGCAACCACAAATGTGAGTAAGATTACCACAGAGGCCAATCTCTAAGAATATAAGTGCAACAAAAAAATGAATATTAAAGATTTTGAGGTGGTTTTCACTGGAAAGCAAGTTAATTAAATATTTTGCATTCACTTTTGATGTTCAAGTTAGAATACTTCTCATTTAAGAGAATGTTAGTTTTTGTTTAACTATACCATTAGGTGGTGCTCACATATTTATGTAAAGTATATCATATTTAAAGTTAAGTTTTTCAACTGGAAACGTTTATGTCCCTGCAGTCTCTATACTGTATATCAGTCATGTATTATTTGTTTTATTTCACTTACCAAAGTGCTAAAGAAAAGCCAGATCTCAGATACTGTGTGTATAGGAAGCTGAACATCATTATCAGTTAAGAATATTTTCTAAGAATAAGAGATCAAGTCCATTACTTGAATGTACAGGGAGAAGTGACACAGATTTTACAGTGTTATTTTTACCCTATCATTTTTGTACAATGTAATATGTTAAACTGCCATCGATTTTGCTGAAAAGTAGGTCATTTCAGTTGGTGCTCATGTTAGCTGTACTAACTATAGTGCTTTTTATCTAGCATATATACCATAATTTCACTCCAGAAATATTCTCTCACAGGAACTCCTTATAAAAAACAAAGTAATGATAAATCTTAATGCAAAATGTTGACTTGAAGAAAATCAAGTAACATTTTAACAGTATTAAACATTCATATTAAAAAGTGAATACAAATACACTTTCCTGTTTAAAAATATTTTACAACAGTAAGAAAAAAACACATATAATGCAAATAATTTAACAAAGAAAAAATATTTAGTTAGGAAAAGTTGCACTCATTGTAAGAGCAAATAATATTAGCAGCCAATTTGAATATCTTGAATTCTTATATTTTCTTATATTTATTTCTTAATATTAATGTCCAAGAGCCCTATTCTATTAGAAGTCCGTAAGTGACTAACCCATGTTTATGGCTGCAGGTGATTTTTTTCTCCAAATGTTTAGATGTATTATATTGAATCAAGCTCAATTGACTCCTTAAGATGTATTCTATTGAATCTAGCAAATTACCTCCTTAAGCCTAAACTCGTAAACCCTGCCTTTTTAAGTAGGATTTCAGGGGACATGATCATATGATCTGACAATATTTAAGGAAATGAGATTGTCCTCATGATGTCAGTAAAACATGGAAGTTACACGTAATCTGCAATCGGAGGCTACAAATTAAAGAGAGCCATTAAGTTATATTTCCCGATTGGGCTCTCAATCAAGCAATCTAGCACTCTATAAAATTCATTAGATCATCTGTTCGAGCTGTGCTAAAACCAATGGCGTTCTAAGCCCAAATTTGCATCATTGGCTGGCCCGTAGTGATTGTGGGCAGGGAACTCTTAATCGGATTACAAGTAGCTAATAAAATGTGTAGCAATTTTTAGAGTGGTTTTAAGTGTGTATAAAGGTACGAATTGGGCAGTAGAATAGGGACTTAAGTTTGAGGGGGCTTGTATGATGTATATACAACATCACTATTCCTCTACTATGTTTAAATAAAATGTGTTGATAAGCAAATGTAATGAAGTTGGAAAGCTTTTATTAGATTTATACATTTTATTCATGTAGACATATGATGGATAAAAACAGATTAGTTATATGAATCAGAGAACCATGTATATCACAAACTGTGAATAGACAAAAGCAATGCCAATCATTTTCATTAAATATATAGTGCTGATATCTTTTAAGTAGTAGTGTTCGTGAATAGGGGAAGCAGGAGTTTTTAAACTCATTTTGTCTAACGGACACAGATCTCTGTGAGCTAATTGGGTCAAAAGTTCAAGAAACAGCTCAAGAGCAAGTCAAACTGAGTTTTGTGTTTTGTAGTACTTCACATATTCTTACATAAAGGCAAATTTTAAAAGGCAAATTCTAAAACTTTTACACCTATATATTTGAACTTTGTAAGTGCCCTCTGTTGTAAGAAAAAAAAAAGGTATGTTAAATAAAGTGAGTTTTAGGGCAACTGTAGTTCAACAAGTTTACATCTTGCACATTACAAATGTTTTCATGAATAATAAGTGGTCGTGAAGATAAATAACATTAGATTGAGATACAATGGGATTGTTTTTTTCTTCCCCTGTCCTGACATGTTACAGTAAACAAATGGATAGTGAATCGTATGGATTCGGGACTGCAAATCATTGATGTTACAGTAAACAAATATATAGTGAATCTTATGGATTCTGGATGGCAAATCATTGATGTTACAGTAAACAAATGGATAGCAAATCTTATGGATTCTGGAATGCACACCATTAATGTTACATAAAAAAATGGGATAGTGATTGTTATGTATTCTGGACTGCAGATCATTGTGCAGTCCAGAATCCATTCAACCTTATATGATTAGATAAGAAAACATTTAACAAAGACTCACCATGAGCCTATATATTTCATCTCAAGTCATTGGTAAGACAAAGGTCAGATCAATTTTTTTTAGACTATTTTGTGATGCGTTATAATGGTACATTTCTTATATAAAATGTATTTTACACCCAAAACAAAATTTTGGTAATGTATAAAACATGTTCTTTCATATGCATCAAAGAACGTTTTGTACAACAGGTACCCTTTAAGACTTGCTTTATTCTTGAAAATGAATTGTAGCAAGATAAAAAAAATTATTTTAGACTTTCCTGCATGCCGGATTTAGCTGTGCAGAATTAATGGTTTCATAAAATGTATCAATTTGCTAAAATAAAAGTATGTTCTGTATTAAAATAGTTTATTTTTTTTACATAAACACTATTGTGTACTGGATTAAGCCTGTCTATATGCTTTAGACCAGTGGTTCTCAACAGACCATCCTAGGACGAGTGCTGACACCTTAGACCAGGGGTCACCAAACTTGGTCCTGGAGGGCCGCACCCAGGCCTGGATTTGTGGATATCCTTGCTGCAAACCTGTGAGACTATTGCTTCTTCAGTCATCCTAATTGACTCACCTGTGCACAAAAAGGAAATCCTCAAATCCAGGCCTGGGTGCGGCCCTCCAGGACCGAGTTTGGTGACCCCTGCCTTAGACCTTATTTGGCAGTCCTCAGGGATGAGGAGAGCCTAAAGCATATATATATATATATATATATATATATATATATATATATATATATATATATATATATATACACACACACACATACATATATATATATATATATATATATACACATACATACATTATATATATATATATATATATATATATATATATATATATATATACACACACATACATACATTATATATATATATATATATATATATATATATATATATACACACCAATTGCCATTAGCCAGCTATAAACATATTGTAGGGGAATATATAAGCAGTTAAACTATACTTTATTTAAATCAGTGCAAAGATAGATCAGTAAGTCATATTTTATCACCCTGTTAAACATGTTCTGGATCCCACAGACGTCCTCATGAGCACTGAATGGTGTCCAGCCAGTACCAAGACTAAAAAAGGTAGTGAACCACAGCTTCAAACAATAAGCTCAAAAATATCCACTTTCAAATAACTGATAATTCTTCTATATCCTTTTGATGAAGAAAGTGCATTCTAGTTTGTTTCCACCTTATTCAAATTATGTGCAACACATAGAAATTGACAAATGCTGAAAAAATATAATGCAGATGCAAACCAATTAATCGTTAATAAAGGGCCAGTTTAGCTTTTGTAAACACTCATGGGCGATTGTCATAATTTATCACTAAAGAGCAATTATATCGTAGTGTTTATGGATTTTTAAAGTTTCACATGGTGTGCTGTTACACTGTGATTTCATTTTAAATTATTTAAAGGTTCATAGTGATATTTTATATCTTTAAAACTGGATTTTTGTATTACTTACCACAGCACAGGTTTTGTAAAAATGTAAATACTTCTCCTTAAAATAAATGCTGTTGATAATTGTTTTCAATAACTGAAAATATATTGATAGTTTTGTTTTAACCAGAAATTACAATAATCTAAAAATAGTAGCCACAGTACTGAAACAAAAAGTAAGTCTGTATTTAATAATATGTTTTAAATTATGCAAGAATGTTTAAAATCCAAAAAAGCATTAATGATTTTTCTAATACTAAACATGGGGCCTCATTACATTCCAAACCCGCAGTTGCCTTTATACAGCCCGTAAGTCTGCGGGCTTGAAATTTGCAACAGTTACAGCTCAATTACATTGAACAAGGCTCCAAGTACAGGGATGAAGCCTCAAAACCGTTAACCATGCTTCCATATGTTGCATTTCAGGTCATGATCAATTAAGCAAGCCTGTAAAAGACATAGCCAATAGTAAATGAGACAGTCAGTAAAACAGGGCGTTTAACCACAATCAATTAGTGTTTAGAAGTCCGATTTGCGATTGGACTCGCAATCCAGAAATGTTGCAATATAAAACAAATCTATAAATCAAGTATTCTAGTCCATGTGAGTTCAATGATACGCATTTTTTTTTGTGCAGATTTGCAAGCTTAAGCTTAATGTCTTACAATCGCTTTCCCCGTATTTTAAAGTGCAGTATGGAGGCATTTGCTTTTATAGTGTTATGAACAGGTGTGTAACCCCCTTGCGAGTCCTCTCTAGTACACTTAGGATTTTTGGCTACATTTGCCATTTACAGGTGTGAAAGCAATTGCGGGATTGAGGAATTGTAGTAATTTAATAGACATTTTAGCGATTGTAACATTTCCGGGCTTGACAGACAAAGGCTTAGCTGGGCCAGAGTTATGATTTTGACAACCGCAGTTGCTTTTCAGCCTGTAACCCGCTGATCGTTTGCGGGTAGCCACAAAAGTTTGATAGCAGTAACTTTTGTGGGATACTTTACGGGCTTCAGTAACTACAATTTAATGAGGCCCATGGTCTCACTTTCGTTGAATTGACACCGTAAAATCTGTATACTCAGTGCAATTACTTTGTGTAAAAATTGCTGTTTATATCAAGGCAAATGATTTTGTTGTAAACCGAGGTACGAGATTCAGTACTTACATTATGATCACTAGGACTATTTTTTTTTTTTTTTTTAAGGTAAATTCTATAAATGAAGGCAATAAAAAAAAAAAAAAAGGAAGACATTCTTAAAACGACCACAGTATGTGATTTTAAATTGCTGTCTGAAAAGGTGTAAGAATATATAAATTAATGAACGGTTGTTATATTAAACTAGCGAATTGCCCGTCAAAAAATGACGGCAATGAAATTGTAAGGTAGCTAATGCTGTTTAGTGTGTAATAATGAAATATATAATACATTAATAAATGAATATACTTTACCTATTTTAAAGCATTGTGTGGAAGAGCTGTGAATGTGTTTTGATGTTGCTGCAGCATTAGTGGTGTGGAGCTGCTGTGTAAGCGTGCTGAATGTGTGCAGTGTAACACTGTGCGTGCGCGAGACCAAACCGTTAGCGTAGTCGTGTACTTCCGCATTGGCGTAAAATGGCGAGTAATGTGTGGTATACGTTTGTATCGGAATATCCGTAGGTGTTTTGTGGTGTTTTGCGAGTTTCTTGTGGTGTTTTGCGAGTTTAGAGTGCTGTAGCCTCGTTTTCGTTTTGTTCGGCGGCCATTTTTTCTCTCGCTTCGATTTTTTTTTAGTCTCTAAACTGTTTTATTTTGAGTAAAATCAAGGTGTAAGTTGTATTTTTGAGGTCCTTGGTGCTCCCTCTTGGTGTAGGTAAGTTTTTTATGTATGTGCTGTATGTATGTATTGTGTTTTACATTTTGTAATGTTCGTGAGTTGCGTCCGAGTGTTGCGAGGCCGTAATGTGTGTGAACGTGTGTCGTATGTTGTTTGCGAGTGTCGTAATGTGTGTGTCGTGCGGTTTGGTTTGCGACGTAAAGTTTGCGAGGGTCGCAGTTGCTGGCATGGAGCGCCGTGCTTTGCGAGGTCCTCAGGTGCTGGCAAGGAGCGCCGCCCCTCGCTTCGCGAGGGTCCTCAGTTGCTGGCAAGGAGCGCCTTCGGCGCTCCATGCCAGCAACTGAGACCCTCGGCCACTGCCCTCGCTTTGCGAGGGCCACGGGCTCGTGTAGCGAGCCCGCAGCGTTAGCAACAACTCGTACGCTCACAACTATATATGTGATATTTATATAGTTGAAATATTTTTTGTTTTTGTGCTTCTAAATAGGAGTAGAGACATTGAATAAACAGAATTTAGCTGTATGTATTGACATGTGGCAATCTTAAGAGCCAGTACTTTTAATTGGTTTAATGGAAATCAAAATGGTTCATAAAGCATGTTTTAAAGTTTGGGATACAGCTCAAACAAGTCAAACAATGGCTGCCTACAGTAAAGAATGAATGGATATATTCATAGATCATTTACAGAATACTATATTTTTTAAACCATCTAAAATCATTCTGCCCATCATCAAGTCACTTTGTCCAAAACGGCATACTGCAATTATGGTTATTCAGTTAACTTCTATGGGAAAATGGAACTGCTCCGACATCTTTTTACAATGCAATGATTGTGATCAACTCCTTGTAGCAACATTTTTTCTAAGATAAATAATTCTAGAAATCAGCATTCTTCATGTCTGTATTGCACAGTATGTTAAATTAGTGACAAGGTGTGGGATCTTCCTCCATTAAATGCGTATAATAAAACACAGAAGATTATTTTGTATTTTATTATCACATAAATTAAAATTGGCAAACTTTTCCAAGGTAATTGATGTTTTTACAATAACAAGGTTAGTTCAATGTACAGCCAGTTTTTTTTTTTTTTTTTCTATTTTAGAAAAACTTAAAAAAACCAAGCCTGTAGATTAATTAAAATTAATTTCATGCTTTGAAATGTAAAATGTTCATCTCTAGCTGCAGTGGATCTTGATAACTTGCCTCAACCAGTGGTTAAGTTATTCAGCCTAGGATGGTCCATGAAAGAGCAAGACTAGGGTTTCCATTTTACGTCCAATAAATATTGTGTAAAATAATAATTTTTGTTTATATGAATACCATGAAGGTCCTTTTCCTCTGTAACACAAAAGTGGATCTACACCAACTAATATGGAGATTGTACTTTTAAATTAAGGTGTAAGATACAATTTTCTACTGAATCATATACATATAAATTCAAGGATTCAGAGAGGGAGTCCATATCTTCCAATTCTCATGCCAAATGTGAAACAAGTCTGTTGAACGTACAGGGAGACTAATGTTAAATAAATCTGTTTAAATGTATTTAATGATAAAAGTAAACTAGCAAACTATTAAATAAAATGATAATTGCCATTTTGCTTACAGGTATGGCTAAAAGGCAATATAACAAACATTTTACAAATGTTAGCAATCTCTCACCCAGGTAAATCCATGGCCACTAATAAATAACTTTTTTTTTTCTTACCTATGTTGGTTAAAAATGAGAAAAATGTTTATTAGTTAAAACATTGGCAGTGAAGAGAATAATGGGTGACATATTAAATTACATTTATCCATTGACCAAATTGGCATACAGGGCAGATAGATCTTATTGCATATTACAAATTGTATAGAAATACATGAAAGCGATGTATATAATAATTTTTTAATTGAATGACAAACTGTATAGTAAATTTTGCACCAATCGTCCACAAGATTTGTCAACATGCAGGCTATAAATCCCAGTAAATAAGTGTATTCCTGTTATTAGAAATAGCCTTTGTTGTCATATTTCTTTCTTTTTATAGTATCAGACGAAGAAACTGTCTTGTACATGATTGCATCAATAATTTCATCTTCACGTCAACTTTTATCAGGTCTCAAATAAAAACAAAACAAATATAAAAAGGTGCCCATAAAGTTTCAATACATATTCTTTCTGTACAGGTCTCCCACTGAAAAATAAAAACAAAAACAAAAAAATCCAGAAATTTATACTTGATAATTTTCTCCCAAACATCAAATTTACATGGAGTGTCCGAAACAAAATTGTTTGGTGACATCAGTGCCAGCACCACCAGGCCATACAGCGGCTTCATTGTATTATGTGACAGTCCGTAAATAAGTCTCCACCAAAAGTTACAAAACATTCTGCTGAGCCTCCTATAGCAAGCAGTTGCTTACTATCCATTTGTTGATGCGAGTAGGAGCGGATTGCAGCATAGCTAAGCCATTTTCTAAGCAATAAATGATTCAAGTCATCTATTTTGTCCTGAAATGCTACCTGTAGTTACAGCAATGCTTAATGACGGTAGTAAATTTAGCATCAAAGAGAATAGTACAGAAAAGACAGCAGCAGAAGCAGTATCTAATATTTATATATGTTATCAACATAACACAGCAGAAGGCGGCTTAAATGCATATTAATGGGTACCATGTCTAAAAAATTACTAAAGTACCTATTTAATGTATTGGATATTTTTCCATGGAGTGCTTGATGTATCTACAACAGCATAGTAAGATATGTGACTGAGTACAGTTAATTCCTATTGATTAAATAACTTATTTATGTATTATGGAAAATGAAAGGAAATATCTATTTTTTTCTCCCCCTCATGATTTATCTCCCCCTCATTAATGCTTACAATGCATGTCTTCATTTCACTTTGAAAGGCTTGCATTGTTCATTGTGCAAGGTGGTATCAAATACAGCATGGCTGAACCACACTTTTCCTCATGCATACTGAAGTATAAAACTTCCATTGTCACAAAAGCAATTGAAAGACAAAATAAATAAATATAAAAGCAAAAAAAAAATGTGAAAATTGCTCTTTAGGGATTGATATATAATGGGGGAAAAAACGGAAATGGGAATAAAAATATATTTCTATAACTGATGTTCAAGCAGCTATTTATACAATAAAAATTAACTGTACCCTGTATTTCCAGAAAAGATGTACAATAAATGGTAAGCTTTAACAAACAAACAAAACAAAAAAAAAGTCTTAGTAATGAAGTACCTAAAACGTTTAAGTTCCCTTCCCAAAGCTTAAATGAATAGTATATCCAGCTTTTTCATCCTGTTACATATATTTTCATCCCCCTTCCCTCAAATAAAGTGCGCTGTCCATGGCAGACCATAGGAGATATGCAACAGGAAAAGCCCATTCATGTACTACTATTAAAAAAAATAACAAGTATATTTTACTTTTCTTCCATCTTGCAATGAAGAAAAGTGAGAGCATCTGGTACATATTGTCTCTGAAATTAGTACACATATCCTTCATTATATGGATGAGTGTTACAGTAACCACCATCTTGCATGTAGGGCATATTCTCATCAAAATGGGACAGTGGTACTGTGTCCTCTTCATTAATGTGCCTTTCCATGTCGGTCTTCAGTAATGGCCGCTGATTGTCTGGAAAAGCCATTGAGAAAAGAGCTTCGGGGTCACATACAAATTTGTAGACATATCTCTCTCCAGCCACCTTAAAAATAAGAAAGACAAAAATAGTAGAATTAAAGCAAAATAAATATATAAAATACTTAAACACATCCTTGCCCCTGCCCAAAAAAAAACGACATATCCCCAAAAACATTGGCCTCCCTGTGTGCTCCAATAGGCTGTCATCATGGAGAAAAAGTATGCCCGGAAATAAGCTGCGACTCGCTAAGAAGCCAACCTGGGATTACTACTGTATAAGAAAAATGGAATGGGAGGAGTCTTCATTTTGGCATGACATTTTAAGGAGGTGTCAAATTTAATGTGAGTTTTTAATTACTTCAAAAATCATTTAAAAATGAGCTACCAGGATAAAAATATTTTTAAGACTTCTCGTGGGAAATAAAATCTATAATAATAGTAGTACACACAAAATATGTATTTTTGCTTTGTATCTGCAGCTTCTTATTTAAGAGCTTTACATTTTTATTTTTTTCTATTGCTGACATATTGGGAAAAAATAATGTATCTTGACTCATTCGTAAAAGGGTCAATTGAAGGTTCCCTTTTTTACTATTAATAATATACTAAGTATTTATTTGCATATCATAACATTCATATTTTTAACAAAATCTTAAAAGCTGTGTTTTAACTCACTGAAACCTTCCAAAATCTCCCCATGCAAAGGTCCCTTCTATATATCAGATATACTAGCCAGTCACAGAATGAGTCTCTGCAGCATATGACTAAAATTGGATAGCTCATCTATTACTATAGAGTCACTGTGTGTTACAGGAGTGTACCTTTGCAGGAACTATTTGGAAGCTTAAATTAGTAAAATAAGAGTGTTTAAACATTTCCTAATAAAATACTGTTTAAATATGCAAATAAATACTTTGCAGATTATTTTACAAATGAAAAACAGGGAACCTTCCATATCCCTTTAATGGCACAAGGACAGATACTACATCTTTAGATAGACACAACTGCTGTGCTTCTCACCTTCTGCATAATTCCCTTCTCGTAGTAATAGCGTAATGAACGGCTAAGTTTATCATAGTTCATGGCTGGTCTGTTTTTCTGAATTCCCCAGCGACGCGCCACCTGTTAGAGATAAACACAAAATATATTTGTACACATACATAATTACATATGAAAGTCTTATTTTTAATACTTTAGCTAAATGTATCATCTATTTCATTTTAGTTTTAATTATATCAAATTATTTTTTATAATTTGCATACCCTGAAGCATGATGAAACACTTAAATTTACCCTTTCAACAAACTAAATGAAAGTCATGTCAATTGGATTTAAAATGTTTGTTGCTTACACTATATGTAATGCAAGGATGGCAACTCTATTCCGAACGACTAATGGTAAAGTATCTTTTTAGCACTAACTCTGTGCCATAATGGAAAACAAACATTATTTAAATTAAATATATATTGATACTTATTTCCTGTACACTTTTCAGTTCAAGATAAACTGAGAAAGTTTTGGTTTCAATGACATGTCAGCATATATTTTTTACAATATTAATTAAAAAATAATCAAAGCTTTTCTATGACATTGCTGCTACTGTATATTTCACCATCTACAAAGACTGAGTGCCAGCTTTAACTATGGGAAATCTAGTAAAATGTGAAAGCTCATTTCAAGGCTTTCAACAAGCTAGTAATAGGGATAGAGCACTCATGTACCCAGCATGCATTTCAAAGAACACATTACAGAAGGTTGTATTTGAATGAAGAGCCAAGCATTAGTTAAAATGATCTTTTAATATATTTTTGGAAAGTAGTTTTTCAAATAATTAAATTAAAAGACTGTTTGACAACCTGTAATAAATAATTAAATAAATAAATAAAAATCCTTAGTAAGTATCAATCTCATCTCCCTTTTAAACTGAAGAAATGCAACACTTAGTACGGTATTTCACAAGTTTCTCCAAGCAGATGCACTTGTAGACGCTGAATGTGAACATTGGGCTCCTTGAAATGTCTGTTCAACAGATTTGTCACAATGTGACATTAAAAAGAAGCCAAGTTTAATGACTTGGTGACCCTGGATCTTGTTATTTCCTCACTTCCAACCTTTTATGCAAAGGCCCATTAAGTTACAATAGTAATTTTTTGTAATGGATATAAACGTTAAGCTTTTAAGTAATAATTCTATTCAGGGCACTATTGCTTCACGTCTTCGGGAGTCTAATGTTAATGTCGGTGACACAAATCTTTCATGAAACAGGAAATGGTTTTTATCTGGTTTGCAGAATGTTCTATTCTAGAAGTATTTACATACCTCCTCTGGCTCAATGAGTTTAAATTCCATGCCTCTTCCTGTCCAAGCAATGAAGTGGGAATTTGCAGGGTCATCAAGAAGTGCTACTAAGAACTGCCAGAGCTGCAGTGAACCCCTCCGCTGATATGTTGGTCCCTCGCGGTACAACCCTGGCTCTTGCTTAATATCACCTGCAAAATTAAGACATACTACAGTTATACATTTTCCTATACTGCCATGTCACACTTTATACATTTTGAGATCAAAAACAGCAAATTTGTATAATTTCTTGCAACCGGCAGTATTCAACCAAGCAGTATTTAAAATAATTGTCACTACATCATGTACATTACAGTAAAATTGTTCTATAAACAAAAATATTATTAATGTAAAGCAAATTAAAACATATGAAGTGTGCATACTGACCATTCTCTTATATGTGATAAAAATGGAAGCCTGCCAGCATTGTTTTAAGTATTTTAGAATTTAAAACAACTATTACAGGAAACGTATACAATCAACAAATATAGCATATATTATTTACATTCGAAAATACCATTTTTGTATTGGTTATAAAAAATGTAGTTTGCTTGTTGCAGGTGGGACTGGTTAGAGACTTCATAAAAAAACTCTTCATAGTACAGAGCTTTTGAAATTTCAAGTAGCATGCTGCGAGGTTCCAGTAGTGCTGTATGTTATCTATGAAGAGTCTTTCAGTCGATTCTCAAACTCTTAAGGTTTCTATGTGGCCCTGAGTAACATATTACCCCCCAACAGCTTCCCTATATCTACAGTGTGTTCAGTCCTTCAGTTGTGCCCGACTCTCGGTGAACATACAGGCGATGCACGCCAGTCACATCTATCTGTGTTTCTGGTTGTGCCCATCCATATAAAAGATACCGCAGTGGGTTGCCAGTTCTTTCTCCAATGGACCACGTTTTGCCTGACCTCTTAGCAATGACCTGCCCATATTGGGTGACCCTACATGTTATAGCTCACAGCTTCATGGAGGTACGCAATCCCCTTCACCACCACAACAAGGTAGCTATCCAGAGAGGGATATCTACAGTACATTATGTCAAAGAGCTAGATAAACCTGTGCTCCCCATTCATTCTCCTCTACCTCTCACAAAAACAAAGGCAGCAACATGTTTGTGATCCATTATATAGCGAGCCCTTTTTATGAACTAGGTAGCCATAGACACTAACTGGTCCTACTAAAAACATTTCTCTAAAAATATATTTTAGGCTCATGGCTTACAGAGCTGCTGGTTAAGTTGTTAGTGATGGGTGTAACAAAGGTTTTTAATATGTAAATAAGATTTCAGATGAAAACCTATTTTCCCATGCTAAAATAATTTAGCCTTTTTATATAAGCATGTTTGTTTTTTACTCTAAAGTGGAATGTATAATTTGCTACAAAATTGGCATTTTTATAAAAACTGGCTTTGATATCGAATTGTACATGTTTAATCTTGTCACGGGCTGGGGCTTCTTAAGACTGCACAAGTGTGTTCCTGCATATATAGCCTGAAGAAATGCTATTTTTCTCTTCCCAAAGCACAGAGAACAATATTAACAGTACAGGTTTAACAAGTTCAGTGATTTGTTTTAAATGATTTCTGGTTTAATTTTTAAAGAGCCTTATAACTGTAAAATACTCCTCTCATTATCAGAAAGCTAATAAAAGCAAAGAGGAATATGCACGTTAATAATTTTTATAAGAAGATGAAAAGGACCACTGTACAATGGCAAACAAATATTTGTTTAAAAACTTTGAGTCCATGATACATAGGTGGGAGTTGTATATGGGAGAGGGTTGCATTTCCTGAAACAAGAAGTCTGCTGCTTGGACAGTGAAGAGAAGTGGTGTTGTCAATTTCAATCTTATCCAATTATCTGAACAAAGGCAGTAAATAAAAGTTTTAAAAAAAATTGTAGCTCTTAAGACTATGATTTTTCTCATCAAGTAGAATTGTGCATCTCCCTCCTATCTATGTCATCAGGTACCATGGCCAGCTCTTCCTGTTTGCAGGACTAAAAATCAAGTCTGACAAGTATAGATTCTGCTTCAAACTGAGCAAAGGGGGCAGAACCTGTTGGGCAGCTGCACGCATGTTACAATAGAGCTGTTATATCTATGTAGGCAGTGGGTGTGGAGCTAATGATGTCATGATGCATGGGCCAGTGAAATCAGTCCATCCTGCTTCCAAGCTCCATGATAGTCTAGCCTCCAGGCAGAGCTGCCATACCCCTGATAGACACAGGTAGAAGGAGATACAATGTTCGGCTTTAAGGGAAATTGGACAGCTTAAAATCCAAGCAATATGTTAACTTTCATTTATTTAAAATTATACTATTTAAAAAAAAAAAAAATTAAGTCTACGCCCAGCAAGCAAACATATGATCTTTACTTGTAAATATACTACATTGGTCCTTTAAATTGCAATCATTCGAAATAGCACATTTTAAGAACATAACCACAGTGGTGCTCTATAACCACAATAGAATCACACTCTGACTCCAGACCAACAAGCAGTGCTTTAGTATAGAGGACAATATAGAAACGGTTCTATTTCAGCATTGTATTGAGGATGGTGAACCTCAGCAGCCCTGAGATATAACAAAATACCTCAGTGTAAACCGATAATACAGGTCATATTATTGTGTAAAGTGCTGTAAAACTCATACGTTCTATTTATATATATATATATATATATATATATATATATATATATATATATATATATATATATATATATATATATATATATATAAAATGCCAATTTATGGTCTACTACATAGAACATAAAAACAAGTGGATTGACTTTTATTTATAAAAGTAAGTAGCTATTCAAAATAATTTCAATAAATCCTGAAAGTGTGAGCCATTTCAAAAGCATGACTGTCCAGACCAGCTCTGACAATTAGCTGCTCATTTTGCACTTCAGCTGACCCTCAACTATAGACGTCTGTCACATATCATATGACAAGACTGATTGAGCTCACTACCCTCATACAATGGTTAACCAAACAAATTTCCCTATTCCATATTATCAAATTAATCTTTCTTTTTAAATACTTTATTACATTCTAAAATAAACAGCACAAACAATTTCCACCTATGCATTTTAAACTAAGCCGACGGAGAAATAGATCTAATGCAATATTAAACTACAGACTGTAGCTTGAGATAGATAATCTTGTATGTATAGTAAAGCTCATGTACAGGACAGAAGACCTAGACAGTTTGCATATTTATCATACAAATCATGTATTTGTAGATAAACAGAAACCAGCTTGAGTCGTCATAACAAATACTATAGATTATGTACCCTACTTAACATATTCACTTTAAACAAATATTGTCTGAAAGACTAGATGTACTTGCTATATGTAAAAATAGCCGGGTAATTGTTACATTCAGATATTTAAAATAAAGAAATCAGTTCACTCTCATTAGGAGAGTAATATAAAAGAATATAAAGACAATTACCCGGTACATAGAAATTCTTAGAAAATATAAAAATGTATATAACTAGAGTACACTTATATGTCACTATGCTGAATACAACATACACACTACAAGAAGGTTTGGCTTAAAAAGGGACTTTTTAGCCAATTTTTCATTTCATTAATGTATCTATTCTTACAAAATGTTCACTTCATTTACTTATAAGAAGCCACCAGAGTAACAGTTTCTCGCCTTCTGAGACATTCCCCTTTCTTCCTGTTCTTTCTCATGGGCGCTGCACTGTTTTTTTTTTTACTCTGCCACCATGGACCATGCAGGCAAATAATATATCCAGTCTATTGAAAGACCACTCACAGGGAAGGATAAATTGCATAGAATTATTAATAAATAAGGTCTGTGTTTATTTTATTCTTACATTTTAAGACATTATTTTCATTATCATGAATAATTGTACTATAGAATATATAAATAAATAAATACATGACGCTACTGTTCCTTTAGTGCTTGGTTTAAATTGCATGATATAATACATATATAGTAAACAGACAAAACAATATTGTTCTTCAATGAAGCTATTAACTATACCATGTAGGGTCACCCAAGATGGGTAGGTCATACCATTTGTAAGTCTGCGAGTTTCAATCCTGAAAGGTGCTTTGGGGAAAGCACTATGGACACCGGATTCCAAGCTCAAAGACACTGCCCTCCATTCTTTGCAATGTGTTCATCTTGAACTTGTCATTGCCTGTAACTTAACTTATGTATAGTGCTACGGAATATGTTGGCGCGTTACAAATAAACAATAATAATATTATTAGGAATACCAGAGATCCACTGGAGAAAAAAACTGGCTACCCACTCCAGTCTCTTTGCCATGAAAACCTTATGAATATGCACAACCAGAGACATAACGATTGTGTCTGGCGCGGCGCGGTCCACAATATCACGGAGTGTTGGACACGACTGATTGACACAACAAATGGACTTGAACATGCACATGTAAAATACATACCATCAAACTTTTCAGGAACCACACACGTATCATCAAAGAACTGCCGAGGTCCTTTTTCATACATACAACCTAAATTTGATACATAAGAATTAATTAATAATGTTTTTTATGTATTTTATATACATAGAAAAAACCTAAACCTACAGGTAGAAAAATTACCTTCTGCTCCACTGGGGTGAGCCAGGAAAGCTTCTTGCCTCATATAAATGGAATGGCAGCTAGGCACTTCTGAAAGGGAAAGAAGACAATGCTAATCAAAGGAGTGTCTGGAATTGAAAGTGTGCAGGTTATCAATGAGACAGGCTGTAGACAGAAGAGTAACAGAAAGGGACATAAGTTACAGCAAAAGGGAACCTGTCAACACATTGTTAGCATTTTTCAGAGACACACGCACATGGCACTGCAAAACGAAACTAGGATATGAAGAACATTGATTTTATCTAACGTAGTCACTTGAACTCAAAGTTTCAGTATAATCAACCTTGCTAAAGGTCAACTCCTTTAGCAATCACACTTTACTTTAAATAGCACTTAGATTTTTTTTTTTTTTAAACCAACTGTAATTCACATTTGTTTCATTCCTTTTAAACTCTATTCATCTCTGACAATTACATTTATAAAATTCTATTCAATAATTAAGTTATCGCCAGAGCCTCAACCTAAAAAAGAAAGAGATCTAATATTCAGCCATCTAATTACAACTTTACACGCGAGCTTCGTTGTCACTTTTGTTTAATTTGATGGCAAGCGTAATTTAAAAGATCCACTGGAAGTATACATTTTGCATCAAAATATGTAATTGTAAAGCATCAGGTAAGTGTCATAGTAAACAAAAAAAGAAAAGAAAGAGAGAGAGAGAGCGAGAGAGACAATAGGATAATTAAAGCCTTATTCAATGTATCAGTATGTTCCCTGGAGTTTGACGCCCCCCCCCCCCCCCCCCCACACACACGCACAGAGACTGTAGTCATACGCAGTCACAAAACAGAATACCATTTGAAACCCAATAGTTTAGATGCATGATTAGAGGTATGACTACAGTATTCAGTTAATGGTTGGGTAAGTAGCTCCAAAATGTGCCATGTAAGCTTCAGGTTTTGGCTTGGTCACTACTTGGATGGGACCACCTAGAAATACCAGGAGCTGAATTCTGTGGCACACTGGAGAAGGAACTGGCAACTTACTCCAGTATCTCTACCATGAATACCAAGTGGATCAGCATGGTGTGTTGCAGTCCATGAGGTCAAGAAGAGCTGGACATGACTGAGCGACGCAAACAAACATACATACTTTAACAATTCTAATGATGGCATCTGTTTTCATGTAATATAACTGCATATTTCCAAACGTTTTACACTAAGATTGAAGATAAACATGGAAATTCAGGATGGAAGATGAAATATATTTTTACAATATATTTAGTACACAAAACTTAGCAAATATTAAATAATAATTAATAAATACTTGAAAAAACCTTTAACAAACTGTAGGCCTCAGAAGACAGTGCTGACAAGATCTGACTCCTCTGTAACTTACGTGTATCTCTGGTACTCAAAAGGTCTAACCGTTAATTTATGACTATCAGAGTGGGTCAGGCCCTAATCAAATTGCAGAAACATTTCCAAAGTGATTATTCAATCAAATGACTAACATGGTTAATTAGGAGCCATAAACATTGCTCTGAAGTTCATCAAAGTAATGACTTGCCCAGAAAAATTGCAGCTAATTAAATTGCCTGCTGCTTCCATTTCTACCTTATCTAATAACAAGCCACATCAATGAAATTTAGCATTTACAGTTTCAAACTGTACTAAATGTTGATGCAAAACACAGGACTATTTGCACTGGTTAAACAGGGTTACTTCAAAGCAAACAATTAGAAGACGTTGCAGACTAATTGTATCTTTCCTCATGATTAAGACATGAGTAAAGAAAAGTAAATGTAATTCTGAAAGACTATCTTCATTCAACTTCCATATCTGATATAAAATAGATTACAGTGAATTGACTTCATCACCCTCTTCGTACTCAGCAGCTTGAATAAGAGAAAGTGGAATGCATACACATGGCGAAAATGGCTGACATAATACATGTTTATTCAGGAAATAAATGGTGGTCAATTATTCTGTGTTTAAATGTATGCACTAGTTTATATTTCTAATGGATGAGGAGTTTTTGTTTGTATAGCACATTTGAAAAAAAAATGTCATCACAAGAATAAACATAAAAATACGTTTTGGATATTTGAGTAAATGATTAACAGATTACACAATATGGAAGATGATACAATAGAGAAGGTCATGGTTCATGGATCACAAATTGTCTGTGAACCTGACTAAAAAAATAAAAAGTGTAAAAAATATGTAGCGCAGACTTTGAAATATATACACTGCCTATGCCTTTTTTATATCAAATGTACTCCTTAAAGATAAATGATCACTTAGGCGTTATATTTATAATATGCTTTTATGAAGAACTTGGCTTGATAGTGTCCTAAATGTTTTTCCAAGTGTTTAAAGTAAATGAGCCCCTTCTGGATCGTTACCTAGTTGCGGTGAAGGGACTTGTGTACTTCAATGAAGCTGTGAGCTATACCATGTAGGGTCACCCAAGATGGGCAGGTCATAGCAGAGAGGTGTGACACTGGAGGAGGAAATTGTAACCCATTTCAGCGTCTTTGCCAAAATAACCTTATGGATAAGCACAACTAGACACACAATGTGTCTGGTGTGCTGTGATCCATAGGGTCACGGAGAGTTGGGCACAACTGAACGACTAAACAACAAAGTAAATAATACAGTCTTTTTTTTTTTTACTATTCCAACTAATCAAATAGACATGATGTCTTTGTTCCTAAAAGAATTAGAAAAACTTGGAGAGGAACATGGGAAGGCATTCAAATAACATTTCTATTAATTTCTGCCGCTTCTTGCAGCACCTTAAAGGGGCATGGAAGGCTCTCTATTTTTAACATTAAAATAAACTACCTAAGTGATTATTTGCACATTTAAATAAGTGCTTAAAAGATCCCAGCACAGATGAGCCCCTATAGCTAATGAATACAGTGTTTTATAGTACTAGATGTACTAGCCAATCACAGACTGTCTCAGCAGCATTTTGGAATAGCATATTATGTTTGTGCACATTAATATAGGTATGGATATATTAGTACTTTGGGGACACAGAAGTATACGTCTACAAGTTTCATATAAAACATGAGCAGTTTTTAGGTTATAACATTGCGTATATGAACATCAGTAGAACGCATGATACGTTATCTATCCTGACATATCACAGATATATTAAAACTAAATGCATATTATTTTATGGGGCAGATTTGAGAACAGTTATTAAATCCAGTCTCATAAAACAGGACTGAGAGGACCAAGCGGTGTCAGAATCGCAGCAGCTGCCTGGAGACATCCAATAGTATTAAATAAGCCACAGATGATAATGTAGGCATGGAAAGGATCTATGTCCAGCACTTCAACCTTTAATACATCTGAAAAATGCAATTTTTTTTTTCAATTTGGTTTTCTATAAAAAATACAAAAGTTAACAGTCACCACCCGTTGTCTATCAGTTGTCTAGAAAATTATTGTGTTTTAATTAAATTAACAAATTAAAACGTCCATTTAAAATGTACAATTTAAGTACATTACAGAACGTTTAAACATTTTGTGGATAAAGAAATACATTTATTGAAGGATAACATGTAAAATTCCTAGATGTTCTTGGCAGTATTTTTCCACTTCACAACATAATAAAAAAACATTGTGCGGCTTATCCACCATAATTGTTAGGAAAGCAGTTTATACAAAATGTATACATCAATGCACACAATGGAAAGTATGATTATGAACATGAGGCTGAAACTCAAATATTTTGGCCGTATCATGAATAGACAGGATTCCCCAGAGAAAACTCTGATACTAGGAAAGATTGAAGGCACATGTAGAACTGGACGACATAGGCGGAGATGGATAGAGGAGGTCATTGAAGCAATGAACATGAGCTGCATGGAGCTCAGAGAGGCAGTGGCTGACAGATGTGCCTGGCTTGTTGCGGTCCATAGAGTCATGGAGAGTCGGACAGGACTGAATGACTAAACAACAACCTCACCCCCTTCTTCCACTGATACACAAGTATGTGCCTCCTGTTCTAAGCTGGCAGAAGTATTTAAGCCAGAGAAGATGGATTTTCTATAAAGAATTAAAATAAAAAGCTATTATGGTTTACATAGCTGCTAATGTTAACTGTCAGGAGAGTGAATAAAAACCCCTTCATATGTTTAGAAAAAAAAATCATAAAAGGAAATAGGTTTACATTTTTTGTGGGGGCATCCAGTCGTTTCCCACTCTCCGTGACCTCACGAACGGTAACACACCAGGACTTCTTTATGTACATGGTCATGATGATCCATTTGGATACTGGAGTGGGTTGCCAGTTCCTTCTATATGTGAGCTAATTTATGACGGTACAATTAATGGGACAGTACAAAGCATTTGCTACAACTTCAGATGGCTAAACTGAGCACATCTTTTGTTTGGGTACCTAAAAAAAACTTGAGCAAATAAAATCATGCCAAGATGCTATAAGAAAGACATTATGAATATCAGCAAAACAATCATAAAACAATGTGTCTTTTCATGCATCATAAAACAATCCCCTGCTGTGTTATTCTGTAAGAGTATTTAAATTGCTTGTTTAAACTGTACTCCTTCTATACCCTTACTACGAGTCTGTAACCTGCACTAATAGAGCATGAATACAAATGACAAATCTAAATGGAATTCAGACCAACCGGTTCCTGTTTACTTCTCAGAATGCAGCCTTCCCATTCACTATACATTAGGAGCACATGGAGGCCATACAAATGGAGTCATATAACATATTGGCACAGCCAATGAACATTAATCATGGCTTCAAGTTATCTCGCAAACCGAGCAGCTGAACACAAGCCCTCCAGCTCTCCAATATTGAACCGTGCACTTTTTTTCCTCTCTCTCGCTCTCCTGCTGAATTTTATGAATGAAATTTCAAGCTACACAAAGTCCATTCATGTAAAATCGTTGCTTACAAGACCCGGCCCCTGGGGATCAATCATTCATTGGTAAAGCTTATGTGATTGGTTTAAGGCAGTCTTCAGACATCCATTACAGATTTAAAATGTAGCCTGTGTTCATTTGACCTTTGTTAATGCACAAGGAGTAAATCCAGACTGTACTCTCAATTCTCAAATCAAATAACTAGACAGCAGCACTTACCGTAACTGTTGATCTTGGTGATATTCATGTATTTGTTTGAGAATCTATTCTAAGCTAACGCAATTTCTTGTGCAAATACTAATAGCAAAAGAAACAAGAGTCACCCAAAAAACACACTAACTTTCCACTTCATTTCTTAGCTTTATATGACCAGACTGTGTTTTTTTTATTTTGCCTTTATGTGCACCAAGTCATTTGTTTCTTATTATTGCCTTATCATGCTACAGCACTAATTTAATGATTTGCCAGAACACCTTTACAAAAGCTTTTATTCCTACTTTGTAGAAAAATCTTATTTTGCTGTTCAAGAATTTTAGAAAAGGGAAACAATTAAATGTTTAGTCCCTTTGCCAACTGCTGTTGCAACTATGTCCTGACGGCTTTTTTTACAAACCAATACACTGTAAAGAAACAACTGACTTCCTATAGAAATACTGGCTGCAGCTAACAGTGCTGCAAAGCTGCATTTACGGTTTGTTTTAACCATCGGAGGGCTATTTTCAAGCAAAAAATTATATTTAAAGCATGATATTATAAAAATGCATGCTAGACAAATATGTGAGTTATGTGCCCATTTAGGGATATTTCAAAACTATACTAAGTGGGCACATCCACCATTATTTTTGTTTGTATGCGTTTGCGTCACTCTGTTGTGTCCGACTCTCAGTGACATCATGGACCGCAACACACCATGCTGATCCACTTGGTATTCATGGCAGAGGTACTGGAGTCGGTTTCCCGTTCATTCTTCTGTGGGCCACAGCATACAGTTCCTGGTATTCCTAGGTGGTCTCCCATCCAATAACTGACCAAGCCCAACCCTGCTAGGCTTCAGGGTTGTGTGACCTCTTGGTTTCCTAACTGTAATAGAACCCAGGTCACAGCAGTGAAAGCACTGGATCCTAACCACTGGACCCCCAGGAAATCCAGTATTGTTTATGTATGACCATAAAACAAAATAAGCCAATGATAATTTGCTCAAGAGCCAGGACATGGAGGTGAAACCAACAAGCACACTGGAGGGGAGTTGACATATTTATATAATATATATATATATATATATATATATATATATATATATATATATATATATATATATATAAATATATATAATTGGTATGGTGCAATAAATTAGTTATTTTTCCACACAGCAAAACAATAGCCTTGTTCTCCCCAGATTTTTATACCAGCCAGGTGGGTATATAGTTCTGCAATATGTGTTTGCGTGTTATTTGCTTCTCAAGCCGGCTGCGCTTCTAATTAGGTGGGTCGGGGGGGACATTGTATAGTAATATACAATACACAATAAAACACAATCCTAGCATTGTATAGTCCTGCTTGTTTCTGTAAGCCATTGTCACTGCTACAAGTTAAGAAGATCTGTGCGAAAACAGGGTGGCACTGAATCCACATTTGCTGCCTCCTAACAACATCTGCCTGCAGAGAATTAAAGAACCAATGTGGTAATATATTTAATATAAGCTTTAGTTTTGTTTTTTTAAGGAATACACTTGAAAATATGCATTATATATTTAAAAACAAACTCTACCTTATCACCTATTCTAAATAATTATGCTGCTCAGGAATCCACTATTTTGTTTTCTGCGGATCTGCTCATGGGGTGCGAGGTAGAATAAGAAGATCCTATCTACACAATGGGAATATGGCATCTAAAACTGATTCAATTACATTAAAACACCCTCCTGAGAAAGCAGCACACCAAATCAACTGAGAAAATAAAATTGAACCCTGCAGTAAAGAAAAAATTAAATATAAAAAAAATGTAAACAAAATTCAGGTTTAGTTAGTCAAGACCCCTGTACGGTTTCTTGAATGAGGGAAGTTATTTGTTTTTATTCTATTTCCTTGCTAAAGTCTTCATTTGCTGCTGTTTATAGTGCATGAAACAACTGCTCTAAGCGTGCACACTACTTATAATTGGACACTATTAAGTAAATGATCCTTAACCAGTTTGGCTGAAGTATTTAGGTGGGTTTGGGAAGTCTAAGCATGTGAAATACTTCTTTTTATTTTCCATAGACTTCTCAGCAGCACACTAAAAATGGCATCTCTTGTGGAAAGGAACTATGTGTGACTTTTCAGTGTATAAAAATGAAATTCTAACGCACCTTTCATGTCTAGCTAAGAACAAAAGAGCCTAATGGAATCAATATGTTCTCTGTGCAACCGACGACAAAATCAATGGATTATCTTCCTTTCTACATGGAGTTATTTGAGGCTCTTTGTGAGCATTTTTAATAGTGTAGGAAGAATGGAGTGAGAAGTCTGCAGCTGCCTCATTACTGCACAGGTTTGTTGGCATGTTCCATACTTTGCCACACTTTAGAAAAGCTGGGAGGAGTTTCAGCCTAAAAATCAAGGAATACTACCAATCTTCAGTGTCAGGTTCTTTAAAAAACAAACTGTTCAAATCACAAATTGAAAAGCTGTTTTACAAAAACCAGTCCATTACAATGACCATTTAAATATTAATCTCTATTAAAAAGGGGCATGGAACACAAATCCTGTTTTCATGCATTTAAAAAAAAGCACGCTTTAAACATTAAAAAATAGTGCATATGCTCTGCAGGGAATAACTAATGCTCATTCTTACCACTTGATACAGTCCTAACAATGAGCAATCAAGATTTTTTATTATAACAAAGTTGTAGCAGCCACTTTGAAATTAAAGCGCCTGTTTAAATAATTTTAGTTTGTTTTTATGTTATTTCTTTTTAATAAAACTATATGATACAGTATTTTGCCTTTGCATATTTATAGTGATATATTTACAAGAACAAATAAAAGTTTATATTTCCACACCTCAGTTCCTTAAGTGTTATTAAGTGTATCAATAGTTTGTGTATATAATTCATAGATTGTACAATTAGGCTGTGGAAACACATATTTTGCACAGTTAACCAAGTCATTACAAAGCTAACCTGATAATTAAAATCAACAATGTAACATATTCTTCTTAATTACTTTGCTTTTTAAGAACTACACTTCTACAAAACCTTATAGTTCATCATCAAGCATTTCCATTAAGGTGTGCTTTTTCTAGGCTATGGATAATATAAAGTTTTTGAGAACAGATGGCAAGATAAAGAAAAAACCTTGCAAACCACAGTTGTTATTTTGGGAATATATAACTGCATCAACTTAAATGTGGTAATCTTGTGGCCAAGAACAACACAAACACACTCTGATGCCCACACATTAAAATTGCATGAGGATTTGTCCACAGGCTGACACCAAATTAAGTGCTTGTCCTACGTACTCAAAACTAACAAACTTAATTTTGTATTATTCTTATTATTACTATTCTTTCAGACACAGCCTGTTTTCCAAACTGTCCCAGGTTCCATCAACAATCTCAGTTTTACGGATATCTTAATTTGCTATTCAATTGCCGTCTTTTTGCATGCTCCAAACAGGTTACGAGTTACGCCTTGAAATTATTGCAATGGTTAAACCCGTAACTTACAGCCCCAGAAGCCTTTGATCTTTCACTTTCGCATGGCTAAAACTCGCTATTCAATTGCTCAATTTCCCCAAGCCCACAAATGTTTTCACACCTGTAAATGGCAAATGAAGGAGAAAATCCTACGAGTGCTAAAGAGGACCCTCATGGGGGTTAAACACCTATTCGTAGCACTGTAAATGCAAATAAATCAATACTGCACTGTAAACAACAACAGGAAAGTGATGATAGACATTAGAATTAATTGCACAACAGTCTCAAGCTCACAAATCTGCAGGAAATTGCATTTATTTTTATGTGTCATTTCGGGATAAAATTGATCTCTGGTATCAATGAGTTAATACATATCAGACCACCCACATGGACTAGAACAGTATTGGCATTCATTTCCATAATTCTTTATTTTGCGGGTTTTCGAGTCTGATCGCATATCGGACCCCTGAACCTAATTGACTGACATGTAACCTCCATGTTTTACTGCTGTAATAATGACAGTCTCGTTTTCTATTGGCTGTTTCGAAATGGGAGGTTACGGGTTTGCTTAACTGATCATGTTCCCGCCCTGAATTGCTACAAGCCAGTGCTTGGTTTACGGTTTCGGCTTTGGGAATGTAACTTGCGGTCTTGAGCAATTGAATAGCTCCGGAATCGGAGATGAACGGGAGCCCGCCACACACCCGCTGTCATGCAGCCATCTGCAATCGAGTTGCGGGATTGGAATTGAATAGGGCCCGATGTTTTTAACAACTTTTATCCGTTTCTCAATATGATTTTATAGATATGGTCTTCAGAGCATGAGGTTGTATTGTGACATGGTCATTATGAGTGGTTAATTAACGAGGAACGTTATCTCACAGACAAACAGCTCAAGGTCATATAAGGCTATAAACTAAAACTGCCGTATTATAAAACTGTATAGCAAAATAACAATACAGGGAGATAAAGGCAAACATAATGAATATTAGGTCATGTCGTGATGTCTTCTCTCGCAATAGAAACATGAACATTTCAGAGAAGACGACATGTTTTCATCTCTTGATGCCGTTTCGATATTGAATGTAAAGTACATCTACAACCTATCAACTAAAAATTCTCAAATTAATTTTCAATAAAAGGTTTCATTTCATATAGGAATTAATTATGAATACTACTGGTGCTATAGGTTTATTTCTTTATTTTAAATAACTGAATAATGCTCAATATATTACTTATTTTCAGCTACTAAAATAAAAAATGTGGTACTATCAACAAAAATACTATAGATGAAGAGAGAGAGTAGAAGGAGGAGGAGAAAATGTCATAAAGCACCTTTTTTCCCAAAAGGAATTAAAGACCGCGAGCCATACAGATATTTAGAAGATGGCGCCCGAGAGTCTGAAAGCTCTAGGGTATTATTCAAAATTCCGGGGTGAAAAGTCTTTTAAAAATGCTTTTCTACATTTCTTGTACAATCCCTTTAAATATTGCCCAATTAAAATTTTAATTTGTACAATTACAAGTTTGATTTTGCAAAGTTTTGGACCCAACCTGGTGCTTTGAGTTTAATAAACAGCTAGTACTTGCAAGTGCCAAGTGCATACAGAACTGCAGTTTATCATTTATATTGCGATCTAGAAGTAAAACGACTAAATCATGGCATGCAAAAACACTGTGGAATGTATGAAACCAAAGATGGGGCCATACTGATAACCAGATTTAAAAAATATAAGGCCCTATATATGTTAGAATACAGCTTTAAAGAAATGTTCATGTAAGCATACGTATTATACCAAGTAAAACTATTATTTACCTGAGTCGTAAGCAAAATCTCTAGGTTCCTGTTTAATCATGAGTGGTGGAGGGAAGGTTTGGTTGGCGGTATTTCCAACCATAGTGTTGTGTTCATAAACTGGATCATGATATTCTTGTTTAAATCCTTGTGGAGGAAACTGAATGCTTGGCTCGGACATCTGTCGTTGGTACATTGGACGTCCTTCTCTTGGCATTGCAGGCAGTGGTGGGAAAGAATTGCACGGCTCAGAGAGCTGCCGGCGGAACCTGAATTGTAAAATATAAAATTTAGTCAGTGATATAAATTTAGTAAAGCAGAAATAAAAATAAAAAAATTATAATTAAGAACATTCGAAACCTTATTAAGTGAACCACTATGTAAACCTATTAAATATACCTGAGTGCTATACATACAACCTACATTCAGAATGATGGCATTTACAGATGAACATTACTTTCCATTTTAATCATTAATATGGTTGTAAAAAGTACATAACATATTATTTTGGAACAACTAACATTTTGTAGCAAACAAAGCAAGTTCTAGTTGATAAATACCTTTAGACTAACAAATTAAGAAGTATTGAACTTTAAAAATATCTTAAATGTTGTTTGGATTCTTCACCGAGAGGAAATAACTCAAAAATCTTTATAGTTCGGAAATTAAAAATTATAGCTTTTTCATGGAAGAAGCGGGTTTAATTCTATATGTTCACAGAGAAGTAATTCAGAGAATAAATATACTTGGTCACTAAAAGTATGATTCATAAGCTTTATGGTAAGAACTTATATAGTTTTTGTATGTACAAAATACAGTATATAGTTTATATACTTTAGAGCAAACCTGGGCATTGTACGGCCTGCGGGCCACATCCGGCCCTTTGGTTGTCCTGTCCGCCCGCTACAATGGCCTACAAATTTGTGTCCTAGACAAAAAAACACTGCCAATTGTAAAAGGGGGCAATTTGTGAGCAGCAGTGTTGTGACTAACTGGGATGGCTAGCATTCTGTAGATACTGCTCCTGGCACTGAGAAAATAAAATAAAAAGCTATAAAATTAATATTGAGCAGAATTAAGTTCGGCCTGTGGTTCGGCCCTCCACAACATTCAATTTCTCATGTGGCCCCTTTGGGAAATTAATTGTGCACCCCTGCTTTAGAAGTATGTTTTTTTTTTTTTTTTTACATATATAGCAAAGCAAAGTATATAAAGCTTTCCCTAGCCATTGAACATAACCCTTGCCAAGACTAGACACATGGCACTCATACAAGACACAAAGTATATACAGACTGTTTGATATTATACCGATGTAAATATGGATTTTAACTATAACAAAATGTTGAGATTGCAGTGTAATATAGAAAGGGCTAACAAGAGCATACGGGTCTAGATTTCAAAATACTACATAAGATATACATTCTAGATGATAAAAATGGATTACAAACCACTTTACAGGAAATTAAAGAAAATGTTTATGTTGCATAAACCTAATCAATACAATATTTATAAAATACAGAAACTATTACGCCAGATTTATTTAATTACAATAGAATATGTAACAAAGATAAAACTCATTCTGATACTTTATCTATCACATTCACACTTCTTTAACTTGCATTCAAAGAAGATGATTCAAAACCATTTGCTAACAACATAGTAACATTTCAAGCTTCACGGCAAGTCATTTGCAATGCAAAATATATACAAAGGAACAACCATTTCCATATTTTTGTATGAATACTAAGATAAAAGTACACAAATGAAAATATGATCCATTCCAGGTAGATTTGTTTTATATTACAGATTCCTTTCCTTTAAACAAACAAGCTCAGGTTTACACAAAGATTAAGGTTTCATTATTTTCCAAGGTACATTATTCATCCACCAAGTATGTTAAGAAAGGCACATAAAAATACAGTGAAATAAAGTCTTATTAAGGAATAGCATCACACATTACTTCCTACATAAAATTATATATATCTTTCCGTTTACCTGTGGTCCATGGAATAATTGGCGTCTGGGATGGGCTGTGATGGAGGAAGATGAGTAGGGAAAAGTCGATCTGGTTTTGGAGTCTGAGCGGAGACGGGTGATGCATGATGCAGTGGGGACACTGGAGTGCTTGAAGGGGTTGGTGGGTTAGAGGGCCTCATTCCAACTTGTGGCTTCTGATCATAGGCACTAAAAAAAATGAATAAAAAAATATTTTATCACATGAAGTAAAATCGCTAACAAATTCATACAGATATTAGAACAAGTTAAGGGTGGTGTCCAGTCAGCAGTATCTCTAATCTAGAATACGAGTTTGTCCTAGACTGCCAAACTCAGGCCAGAATTTTAAGATTACTCTGATGAGCACAAGTGAATCAAATCGGAATGCCTGAGGAAGTCATTGACTACAGGGAAATAAGAAAGTAACAGCATTAGCAGCTGTTTTTATCCCAATGTTTTAGAGAACATCTTTATTTTAGCAGATTCTGTACATGGAAGCTACCATAACAGTCACACTTCTTTTACAAGGCACAATGCGGGATGGATTTAGAGCATGGCAAGGAAGACTTGCAAACTGCCTCTCCTGACCAGTGGGAAGGAAAAGAGTGTCCAGTGCTGAAATCTTACCTAAATCCACCAATCAAATCAACAAAATTCCCTATGTTTTCCTTCCATTATTGAACAGATAATAAAATTGGAAACACACTCCCACTCATTCTTCAAGTCAGCAGGTAATATGAAAAAGACACAAACATGGCATCATCCGGACACAAGCTGTGTATACTATAATAAAGATTTCAAATAAAAAATATGTTTATACCCATGATTTACTTAGCTTCTAATAATGTTAATTTGTTGCAAATCTCCTAATCTACAGCAGTCTTTTAATTATTGGACCAGGGGGATAACTTATGCTTTTTTTTACTGCATTCAAGTGTGTGCCTGCCCCCCAAAACACACACAACTCAGTTACTACTCCTCCTTTCCTCTTGTTGTAGCTCAGTCATAAGGTTACAACACACGTATATACAGAATCATAAGTGTTTATGTATGTATACAGTATGTCAGAAATGGACACATACACTTAGAGAGAATTGTCTCTGCATATAAAGTAAACTCCCGATTATCCAGCACCTAACCAACTGGCACTCTGAAGCAACCGGCACCAACTCCCCATTTTAAAATGTACTCCCGCTAAACCGGCAAGACTGTTCAAGACTGCAAAAAGGACAAAAAAGCTAACTTTTTTCTGGGCCTAAATGGCACAGTTTAGATGCAAATGCCGTTTTAAAGGTATTTTGAGTAGTTTTTGGGTGTTTAAGGGTCGTTTTGACCCTTAAATTTGGGGACTCCCAATTAACCAGAAACTACATGTATCCGGCAATAGTGAGTGCCCGTAGGTGCCGGATAACTGTAGATGTATTTGCAAATTTCTTGAAGCTACAATCGGCAAGTTCAGGTAGTTTGGTGCCCCCTAAAAATGTGATGCCTTAGGTTTCAGCCTTGTGGTCATGTATTGGACTCTGTTCAATACTTGAAGACCGGTATTATCTATTGTAGGTCTAGGAAAAAAAATTTGGGTGGTAATAAAATACATTTTTAGATAAAAGGATACCTTCATTGGCTAACTATGTACAATGACAATGCAAGGGTTTTCAGATTACTATGCCTCTTCCTTGACACCATACTTGACAAAGAAGCCAAGTAATCATATCACACCACTTTGTTAGATATAGATTACCTCACATTTATTATTTTCTAGACCCTAAGCAATTAAAATAAAAAAACAAAAAAAATATTGACACATCAAACTAAACCGCAAAAAAGGTAACAATCCCATTTCACATATACCTACAAGCCACAATGCATTCTTCGTCTGGATGAACGGCATACTGTAAATCACTTTAAAAGCCTGTCTCAGCTATGCTAAACAAAAATGCATTACAGTAAAGAAAGCAAAGGTTAAAAAGCTTTTTCAAAACACTCTGCTGAAAAGCATTATTTTTCATCTAAAGGAACGAAAAGCCAAGGGCCCCAAAACAGCCTCATAAATTATAAAACTGGCAACTCCAAGATGAGTAAATTAGAAAGGTGTCTTAATCTCTTTAGATGGTGATTGCGAATTCATCTGCTGAGTTCGCATACAAGGCCTCATTGGATTCATCACCATAAACAAGTGTTTATTTTTTCAACTTCGATAACTCAAATCCTCAAAACTCACTTTCCAGAAACACATTTATTTTAGAGATCATGATAGCATTTACGTCACCGTACATATAGTTTTGCACATTCATTTAGAATGCTCTTTATTTCTGTTATCAGTTTATTAAAAATTCAAAGTAATACATATGGAGCCAAAACGGAGCACTTAATGCATCACTAAAAAAATGCAATGCTTTCAAATTGACCAACTGCAAGTGCTCCTTACGCTAAACGACAATAAGTATGGGCAGTTTATTTGCAGGCAATATAATAATGTGAACTTGTATAGTTATGCAGAATACTTTATCAGAATCATGCATAACTAGTGGACTGTTACGGTTAAGGCTGACTTTTTGTGATAGACAGAAGTTAATTAGAAAAAGTTTAAAGAAAGTTTGCAAAAAGACAAAAAGTTGGGCAAACAATCTCTGAGAGGGACCCTTTTATAATATAGCAATTCTTTAAAATTGGTTTTATTTTGAAGCATGGCTTGGGAAATCATCTGGTTTTGAAAAGATTATACACTGAACAGTCCAGTCTTTCCCAAAGAGAAACATGGAGAATATGAAGGACTGATCCTACTGGATATCTTTAGCTCAGGGTCAAGTAACCAGAAGTCCTTTGGACTAAGTACACATTAGATTGGTTTTCGAATACTTTTATCTTCAAATTAAAAGGTTTGGTTTCAATGTAAAAAGAACTTTAACTAAAAAATTAAATACTTTATAAAAAAAAAAAAAAACAACAAAAAAAAAAAACATGATTTTTATTGAAAACTTTTGGTTTTTAAGACTTTAAAACAAACATTGAACACGATGACACATGCCCATGTTCTTAAAAAAATTGTTTTTGATAGAGTACATTTTTAAATAATTTTCTAAAAAATGTAAAGAGAGGTGATCATAACTGTTTAGGAGAAAAGATAAAAACCATTGAGGTTGGAGGCAATGCTATTTAAATTGAAATTTATATCTAATATTAAATCAAGTTTGTTATCTAATAAGGAGCACAAGGCAGCAGTGTTTGTTTACCAGTGGTGAAACCATGATAGCATTTATTACCACGTAATAAAAGGTTAGTTTATGGCTTTTTATCAAGCTCTTGATAAAAAGCCAGAAGGGCTTGAAACATTACTATTATTGCAGCTGGCACAAGAAATGCTTTCATGTTGTCATCATTGGTACACAAGTGTAGCCTATTTTTCAAATGTAACCCCATGGCTGTAACATGAAGGGCCCAGAGCTTACATGAACAGTCTAATATTATTATTATTATTTTCTTTATTTGTAACGCAACAACATATTCCGTATCGCTATACAGGGGTAAGTTGAAGTAAAAATAATATTAACACAAGGCACAAAAAAATGGCGGGCCCTGTCTTTAATGTAAAATTAAACGTACACAGTGCTTTCTCTAAAACACATAGAAAGACTGAAAACTCACAATCTAAAAAGGAGTATAAATTGCCTGCCATCATCACAAATTTAAGCAGCCACCAAATTTTAGGAAATATCTGTCAGCAATATTTAATTCAAATTGATTTTCTATTAAAATGGTAAATACGAAGTATTTTAGGAGCAAAATCATTGATAAACTGACACCAGGAATATCAAAAGGGGAAAGTAACATATTAGACCTAGTTGTAATACGGATTACCTTTTATATTAAAAACAACAAAATGCTTTAAAAAGAGTTACTAAAAGTAGACAACTACCGCAAATAACAAATACAAAACATCTGTAAATGCTGTAAACAAGGATATATTATTAGTTACATAAAACTAAAAGATACAGGGAAGTTTTACTATTTTACAAAGTAATATATTTTAAGTTAAAATAAGACACCCATTAAATAAAGCACTAGAAAAAAAACTATTGATTATGGATTTATTTTTAAGTTAATAAACCTATTTTGGAAGGAATACACAAAATAAAAATACATAAATATACTGTACCCATAATTCCTAAATAATATGAAACCACCACCTCATGTTACACAAATTGCTGATCTAACTTTACGCACTGCAAATATTTTATTTTTATTCTAATATATTTGACTTTATGATGGTGGGTGGAAGAATCTGGTTTTCCCCCAAATATGTCAATTCAACATAAATTGATCCTTTACAATTAATCATTTATTACCACAGAGTAGAATATTGTAAAGTATTGTAGAAAATTGATCTTGTGCTTTTTTTCTTTGGCTAATGTGACAGGACAAGCACAAACGCTATTGTCTATAATCATCCTGATGATTCCCTTACCTGACATTGTACAGGCACTTTTCCCCATAGCTGAACTTGAATGGCTGTTCTTGACTACAAGCTGTGTTTAGTTCAGAGCAGGGGCTGTGTGGTTCTTTCTTGATTTTTAATGGAACACCGTGAAAAGCCACTAGAAAAAGAATGATATGCAAGGTTAAAACAGCACGGCTTGTTAGAACAGTTACAGATGTAGTAAAATGCATTACGACCATGACAGCAGGTTATACTAAACATGCAGTGAGTGCACCCTTGCATTAACAGGATACCAACATATCAACTCAACATCCTTTTTAAAATTAGGAAAATATATACAAAGAAAAAAAAAAAATTCTACTCTCCACCAATGTATTCTCCAGTCATCTAAAAACAGTCTGTTTTTGCGAGCAGACAAAGTCACCGAGTGAGCTCACTTTGAAATCTTACATTTACTGAAAATGCTACCTGGGACAGTTTACATTTAAAGAGCAAACTGCTGTATTTTATCATTTACTAGCGAATTGCCCGTCAAAAAATTATGGCAATGAAAGTATAAGTGAGCTAAGGGTGTTTGGTGTATATAATGTGGCTGATGTAGCGTCGTTAGTTTTCTACGTCCTGCGAGTTTTTCGGAATATCCGTAGGTGTTTGGTGGTGTTTTGCATGTTTAGAGACCTTTAGCCTCGTTTTCGAACGTCGGCCATTTTTTCTCTCGCTTAGGTGATTTTCGGGTCTCTAAACTCCGAAATGTGTGCTTAAATGGAGGTGTAACTTCACTTGCAGAGGTCCTCCGTGCCCCCCTTGCTGTGAGTAACCTTTTTATGTATTTGTTGTGTTTGTAATGTTTTTGGGGTTGCATCCTTGTTTTCTAATCTCGTAGGTGTTTTTCGGTAAATACGTAGGTGTTTGGTGGTGTTTTGCGTCTTTAGACTGCTGTAGCCTCGTTTACGTTTTTTTCGGCGGCCATTTTCTCTCGCTTAGAGAATTTTTTAGTGTCTAAACTTCTTTAATTTCAGTTAAATTGAGGTGTAACTTTAGTTTTCGAGGTGCTGGATGCTCCCTCTTCCTGTAAGTAAGCTTTTTATGTATTTGTTGTGTGTATTTGTTGTATTTTTGATGTTTTGATGTGCGCGTGTTGCAGCGTTTTTTTGCGAGGTCGTAATGTGTCTCGTATTTTGTTTGCGTTACGATGTAAAGTTTGCGAGGGCCACAGGCTCGCTGCGCGAGCTCGCAAACATAAGCAACAACTCGTATGCTCACAACTATTATAGTGATATACAGTTTAAACCCCCATCTGTAGCATAAAACATTCATACAGATAGAAGCAGTTTCTAGATCAAGTTTTCCACAATGGTGCCTTGAAACTCTATTCAAGGCAAATCATGGAAGTCAGCATCAAAGCTTAAAGTGAAACAAGCAGCTGGTGTTACGCAGGCTGGTTGTGGTCAAGGACATGCAAGTTATCCAAATCATTCTGAACTTGTTTTCATTAAAATGTTATAAATGTTCTAGTATAATTTGTTAAAGGGCAGACACAAAAAGAATCACTGTATGGGGGGGTAAAATATAAATCGTCCTCTGGAAAATTAACATTTCATTTTAGTTTAGGAGGGAAGAAATGTCTTACTATGTGCAAGTCACATTTTTCAGTGAGTAGAATTGACATATAAGACAACATAAAAAAAGTTTAATGCGAAGATAACATTAAAGAATATTTTACTGTTTTAAGGATAGTGGCAATAATTATGGAGGTGCATAGTTACCTGTACATCTACAATGGTTAGTTCTAATATTTATTCAGAATTAAAATGTAGATGTTATCATCTTACACTTTTAATCACAGATTTATTATTTTAGTAAACATAAAGCACTTGGTCCAACCAATATATGTGCCAGTTAGCCCCATCCAATAAATGTGATAGCACCAATTGGAAGTCCCATGTCTCAGGGATTTTTTTGGCTTAATATCAGTCATCAGACAGAATCTGGCTCGCAAAAAAATTTGCCATTTTTGATTGAATTATATTATAGAAGCGGAGTTTGAAGCAAAGTCAACAACATGACCTAAACAGTGGCCCAAATATCTGCTAAAGCAAGACAGATGCAAAACGGACTTACTAAAAGCTTGCAATGTCCGATCAGTGCATACTAGAGGAAATCTGAACTGAATGAACATTAAATGACAGAGTTATTTTAGCATGTAGTCAATTCAATATCAATTAAGATTATACATCATTCATATGCATTTAGTCAATTGCACCAGACTGGCCAGTTGACGGCAAGAAAACTATTAGATAATTTAATTTCCTGTGGTCAGTATTCCCATATGTATCATATGTTCTAGAGTAATATATCACAAAACTGCATGTTTTAAAATGGCAAGAAGATATTGTTGTTGTAGGGATTATATATAAAAAGTAATTTTATATATATATATCCAACCGGGACTCTCAAGCAAACAGCACCTGCCTCCATTCCCCGGTGACAAAAACTTTCACTTAAGTCGCCATTATGCAGAACAACCGGCATCCTAATTCTTTTCTTTTTAAATGTCAACTATTTTTCTGTTGTTTTTATTAGCTTTAAAATTACTTAGATTAGATAGCAGTAGCTGTTTAATTGATAGTTTAGGGTCTTTAGGATTAATTAGTGACTCTCAAGCAACCGGCAACTACCCTTATCCGGCAATAGGCAGTCCCCGTGGGTGCTGGATAACAGGGAGTTTTATATATTACACACACATTTTGCACAAACCAATTCTATTTATTTATTCATTCTATAAAAGGACTAAAAACATATTGACATTATGGCCTATATTTATTAAGGTGACATCTAGGTAGACATTAAATCCCTATATTATTTTGGGAAGCTACTCACTAAACAGTGGTGAGTTCATACAATCTTCAGACCAGATTGCTTTGGAGTGGGTTAATATATATGTGGGCTTAATGTTTGTGTACTGAAGTCCATGGAATAAGTTCTGGAGAGGGTTGTCTGTCACTAGAAATAAAAATAAAAAACTCTCCTCTTATGAGAATAGATGCAGGAATCTTGAAACGAAACCCTGAAAAAAAGGATAGTGATTTTTATTCTTTTCGTTCATTTAACATAGTCAGGAAGGGACTCCTTTTACTTCTCTTTTTTTTTTTTTAAACTCATTTTAATTCAGCTTTCCAAAAGCTTGTGGATCTATTAAAAGGCACTCTTCCAGCTCACTGGCACTTGCACAAGAAAAGAAGCACATTCATTTTGTGCAATTTGCTTTACCTTCCCACATGGAGCTGGTGCATGTAAAAGCCTGTTAAGTACTAAATTATTCCTTATCAAATCACCATCATCTGGAGTCATGATCAACACTAATTAAATTAAATTCACTGAACACGGCTCCAGCCTTCTGCCTTGACTGCTATATACATTTTGCTTGCATACTGTAAAAATCTATAATGTGAATGGACTACTCAGCATTGTTTAAAGTTCAAGGTACATTGCCACTAAATATAATATAGAAAAAAACATTAACAGTGATTTTAACAGAGGATGATAGATAGATACTGATTCTCAAATCAGAAATTATATACAATAAAGATTACGTTTAGTTTTGGGGCTTATTTTAAAATTTTTAGCTCAAAAGGTAATATATGCCATCTTAATCCATATTCTTCAAAATTAAAAATAAACTTTTACTACAAAATAATTTTCTAAATAATTAGGATAAAATCCCTGTTTTAAGGATGAATTAACATATTCATTTTATTTTAAAAGTGAACGATAAAAGGAAATGTTCACATCTTTACCTTAAGCATAGACTTAAATGGTTATTTTACTGCATAATTAAAAAGTCCTACCATATATGCACATCTGGTGTGTGAATAAACAAGTATAAAGCATGGAAAGAACTTTGCAGCTTGGATAGCCGGAAAAAAAAATGTATAAGCCTTTTTGCATATACCTATATTATATACATACACGCACATATATAATATTTGTACCAGCTGGGTGGCATGAAGGAGTAGCTGGGTGGGGTATATAGTTCTACCATGAGTGTATTATTTGCCTCTGAATCTGGGCAGAACTTCTAAATAGTATGTGTGGGATGGATGGATAGAGCGATAGATAGATGGAGCGATAGATGGATGGAGAGATAGATAGATGGATGGAGCGATAGATAGATGGAGCGATAGATAGATGGATGGAGCGATAGATAGATGGAGCGATAGATAGATGGATGGAGCGATAGATAGATGGATGGAGCGATAGATAGATGGATGGAGCGATAGATAGATGGATGGAGCGATAGATAGATGGATGGAGAGATAGATAGATGGAGCGATAGATAGAGCAATAGAAAATAGCTGTCCATAACCTTTGCTGAAAAAAAAAAATATTTTTTTTCACTCAATAAACTTTACTATACAATAGATTTTGACACAAAATACTGCACGGCATGTAACTTAGCTTCATATTACACCACCTGAGAGTGATACACCACCTGTACTCAATGATTTAACTAACCTCAATTAGCACCTGGTTAAATTCCAAAAGCAAAGGAGAAGCTCTGAATATAGATAAAGACAACAGTGTCACAGGCTCTTTCGATCCGTCCTCCAGTACACACAACAAAGCTGAAAGCACTTGACATATATCAGAGCCTCTCAAAGATTCTCTTCCAGTACATTTACCTCTGCCAAACCAGTGCCCTTCCCCCACACCAAAATCCATTACTGAAAGGCCTAATCTCAGCTATCAGCATAGAGTGCCTTTTATGGAGCCATTAAACCATTTCTCTTGTTTACTGTGCCCGAAGAAAGATGTGAATTATGTCTGTGACAAATCTAGCGATAACATTTCTAAACTGCTATTAAAATGCAAAAAAAAAAAAACATGATTGACCTTACTTTCTCTATCTTGCATCAAGAAACTTTGAATTCTACCAATCATTACAAAAACATTTGCCTATGGGAGAGTAATTTTAATCAATAAATCTTCAATACGTGCAGATTTATAGAAAAGTTTGAATTGGAGTACACATGCAGAAAAAAAAAAAATAATAAAACAAAAACAATGTTTATAGGGCGAAGAAAAGAAGTCTCTAAATTAATTTTCTTTTGACAATTTTAATGTCTATTAAGTTTGCATATTTATCAAAATTAGAATAGATACGCACTTTTATAAGAGGGGGGTAAAGATAAGTGAACATAGATGCCATGAAAACTTTTTTTTTTTTTTTTTTTTTTTTTTTTTTTTTACATTTGCAAGTCTTTCTGTATGTGACAAAAGGCTCAAATTCACAATCACCCTAGGATGCTTCAAGTAAGGTGGAGACCACCAAATGCTTGGATACACCAATATCGTTCCCCTTTACAGATGATCTTGTGAGTAGAGCAAATTCGATCAGCTCTACGTTAACTGGGAAAGCTGCACCCCCACGCTAAAGCATTTATGAATGGTATCAGCAACCAAAATGTTCTTTTCATTCATATATATTGGAGTCCAGGCATATAATCAATTGATATGTTAGTTATTAGGCCATTTAAAGATTTCAGTCCTATTCTCGAAGGAGATTGCTTTCAAGCATCCATGAGAACACATGCCATTTGGAAATTTGCTTCTCATCCTATTAGCACACAACCTGTAGCCATTATGAACACACTAATGTTTCTGATAATGTTTAAAGGGACACGGACAGAATGTATTTGTTGCATCAGAAAGAGGGTATTTGATAATGCGTCACAGTCTTCCAGCGCAAAAACATATTCAAAAGTTTAACAGCTCTTGGGGGCTTGCCCTCTGCCAGGCAATGAGCGCTACAGACTGAAGTATGTTCTTTGCATTTCCTGGTAGTATCAACAAAGTTTAAACTGGTTTTACTTAATACTTTTGCATGCAAAAAAAAAACTGATTTCTTGTAAGATTTACTATACTATTCTAAAAGTTCGAAACATCAGTTGTGTCCCATGATCCTTTAACTTGATTTTCAATATGTTCAAATGAGGAGGCAGGACTTGCCAGGGGTTCATAGACAATTCCAGCAACTGAAAAATTCTGCTGCACTTCATTTGAATACAGATGTGAAATTTAGCTTTTATTTGAACAGGTTCCCTGGTGGTCCAGTGCTTAGGATTTGGTGCTTTCCCTGCTGAGACCTGGGTTTCGATTCCAGTTGGGGAATCAAGATGACACAGCACCCAGAAGCGATGCAGGGTTGGGCCTGGTAAGTACTTGGATGGGAGACCACCTAGGAATACCAGAAGCTGTATGCTGAAGAAGGAACCGGCAACCCCACTCCAGTATCTCTGCCATGAATTCCAAGTGGATCAGCATGGAACATTGTAGTCCATGAGGTCATGGAGAGTCTGACATGATTTAACAACAAACATACGCACACTAATGCCAAGACTTCTGAACAACTACGGGCATAGCCATAACATGCAAGATACTAAATACTAAAGTAAAGGAACTAAAATAATGATACAACGAAATAACTAAATAGTTCAATGTATACACAGAAAATAATAATCAGTTTATTTAAATACTTTTGTAACCTACTGTTTATTTTTAGTATCAGGCCCAGACAAAATACCTGAGAATAGAGCGCCAGAGGGAATATTTATGAACCAGGTGCATTCACTAATATATATTATATACCTGGGGGATACATTATGTTCAGATAAAACAACCACTTCAGGAAATTGTTCCCACCAATTTACAGCAATATATCCAAATATTAGAAACTGGTTAAAATTATAAACATTATTGCGAAGAAGAAAAAAAGTTGGTGTTCTCATCATTTACAAGTCCCTACAAGAAAGACCAATAAGCAGAAGACCCACAATCTGAGTGCATAAAACTGACAGCCAGCTGTGACAGTCAAGAAGTTACTGTGGGCTCCATTTACAGCCAGCAATTATTATTAGGACAGACCTAGACAGGAAACTCTTCATACTAAATCTGAAAATTATTGTCCCAAATGGGGGAATAACGCGTACAGCTAGAGAACACAGGTGCATAAGCATTGTGGGGGAAAAGTTTCACAGCAGTGAGCCAATAAAAACATGTTTGTAATTCACATTCCCCAAAAAATGTCTAAAATGTTGTTTTTATTTCCAACTTTCACAAAAGGACAAGAAACAACATGTTTGATGTTCCTAGACTGTGTACGTATTTTCCTCATGCAGTACTGTAATGAAGAAAACTATACACCTTTACAGACTGCTTGTGCAACTATGGAAGGACCTCTTTTTGACAGATGCTTCCTTGAGGCACACCACCAACTGATCCCACTCTAGAGCAGTGTTGAGAAACTCATTTTGTTTCGAGGGCATCAGCATGTGCTTCAAGGACCACTGCACAATGGGAAGCAAATATTTATTTTTAAACTTAGTTAAGCAGGAAATAGGCACACAGCTTGTTTTTCATTAGAAAACATAGATTTTGATGCCTCTGGCAACCTATGAAACTTAGATGGAAGTGGTGTGTGTGAGAGAATGGTGTTTACATTTCTGGAGAGATATGGTTGCATTTCATGAAGCACAGAGATTGCCTCCGGGTCAGTGAGAGGGAAGGGGCCTGGAGACAATTTCAATCTTATCCAACGCTCATGATTCAGCTCTTGGGATGTGATGTACCAAACACAAAATGGATTCATATACTCATAAACAGAGTCTTTTTGAGTTTTTTTTAAATGTTTTATGTCCAAGGCTGCTATTACGGTTAGTTTGTTACATTTTTTTTTCTCTTGAAATGGAGTGGTCCCGTAACATGCAAAAATGCTAAAATTCATTGGAGAGAAAGAGGTGAAATACTGTGAAAAAGAACAATATAGTGAGGAGACGTGTTTGAAGTGTAAGAGGGAGTGACACATGAACAGTGCAATGTGGAAGAGGGTTATTCTACGCCCCTCCCGAGACTACAGGAATGGGAACACTCAAGGGGTAACTAGCTGAATCTGACATACCCAAGTCAAGTCCTGAATATGTTGCAAAAGCAGTCTGCACAGATATTAAAAAGTAAACAAATTAAAAGAATAAAATGTTTGCAGATCTCAGATTCCATGCAAACTTCTTAAGTACTGCTTTAAACCTGACCTTCTAAATGCAAGACAAACATTTTGTGAGTTCAACATCCTTTTAAACTTTGCTTACAAGCTGTAAGCTATATATACACACACACACAAGTACTACAGTGGTAGAGTAATAGTGTGATGTTAAAAAGAGCATTTCTAAATTTACACGCCACCTTTTGTACTTAGACATGTATCTGGTCTATGTGCTAAGCCTATGAATAAAGTTAAGCATTACTTTCTTATATTTGCATATGCATCAAAGGTTTCTGAGAATGTGGACTGCACCGAATTTCTCTTTATTAAGTCTCTCTTTTATTGACTGCTAAAATTTAGTTTTTTCTTCCCTATTCTACAAATCTCAAATTTATACATGGTAGAGAAAATATATATACACTCCAATAAAAAGAAAAAAAACAGAACAGAAGCAAAGATATCACAGCAGAAAAAAAAAAAAAAAAAGCTAATCTAATCTAGCCAGTTTTTTGGGAAAGCTTGGATTAAGTAATCCTCAAAACATTTTGGTTTCTAAATTATGAATTATAGCAGAGATTTTGTCAGAAAAAAGCATTAGGAGCAACATTTAAGCAAGAGTATTAAAGATATCGTTGTAAAACCTTAGAAGTACAGATATACTGTCCTATAGGCCTCACTTATAATCTCACTCTTTGTGGCCAGAAGGCATAGATATGTCAACATAAAATAACTCATTAGAACCAAGATTTGTTGCCATCAATTAGATTTTTATATATATATATATATATATATATATATATATATATATATATAAATATATTTATAGTCTTAAAAGCATCACAGGTATACACAATTCAAAGGAATATATGTGTGTATATTTGTAATAATATGTCTCATATATTTTTTTCTTCCAACTCTTTAATAATTGTAGGATACTAAAAATGGTTGTAGACAAACTGGTCTTCAACACTTTTAGAAACGTACTTACAGAACTTACTTAGGATGGGGCAGATGTCACATGCCAAAAAGGAATGTTCTGTGGAAAAGAACCTAGCCAGAGTTATTATTATTTCCCCCAATAATTCTTAGTAAGGATGTGGCTGTCATTTTTGTCATGACATCCGTTTACATCCATATTTCTAGGAATCTACAAGAACTTTGTAATCTTGGAAAGTATGCCTGGATTTAATCCTAGCTCTAAATTAAAACAAAAGCTCTTGGTTTTATGTTGTCTATGTAAAAATATTTTCCTTTCGGTGGGTAAGAGCTATAATTATATTTAAAGATTCACTGAAAGTATTTTTTTTTCCCCAAGTGGTTATAGGCAGCAAGAAAGTACAAAACACATATAAATATAAAATTTACACACATATACATACATATTATTCCAAATAAAAAAAATAAGTAGATTTTAAAAATAGATTAAACTGCTTGTCCCACACCAAAGTCTCAACAATTGCTTTGCAGATTAAAGCCAGTGGGTCAGTGTTGGTTCTTTGGCCATTTGGTGCAAGAAGGTCCTTCATGCTATATAGACAGTCTTCAAATGTTTTAATATTATTTTATATATTTATGAAGTTAATGGTCTTTAAGTACTTCATCTTGATTTTGAAAAGAAAAACTAAATATTTTTATAGTCCTTAAAAAGTAAGAATTAGATTTATATTTGTTTTCAGTTGAAGTTTATTCTGCCTGAAAAGTTTATATGAATAGAGCAATCAAAAAGGATGGTGAAGTAACGAAACTCTAGATAATAATATGCCGTTAGAAATTAATTGTTGTAAATTGATAAACCACCAAAACTGCTTATAATAAGTGATATGACACCAGTGAGCACACACAGGATACTTCTCAAAAAAATAAATAAATAAAAATCAAGAAATGATGATTAATTAGCATAACAATATTAATAAATATTTAAACGCATTATTGGTTTAAATAGGAGGTTGGTTGTGTTTAAATATGAAATAACTAAAAGCTCATTCATTTCCATAATATCATTTTTGAAAGACAAAAGATTAATTACTACTGCAGAGTATAATTAAATCCTAATAATTCATGATGTGTGTCTTTGTTGCATGGCTAGTGTAAAAAAAAAAAGCTTTGAGCTACAAGACTGAATCATAAATAAAGGATTATTATAAAAATGATAACTACATAAAGAACATGCATTACATTTGAATTAATATGACAATTAAATCAGACACTTAATCAAAGCAATACAAAACATGAATTATAATCATTGGGGTTCATTTAATACCTGTTGATTAGATGCAGTGCCCAGCAAGCACAATTACATCTATTTGACACTTGCTACTAAACCAACATTGAGACCACAGTTTACTTTATATGTAAATGGAATATCAATCATCTTCATCATACCATTAGGGGTTAACTTATAAATGCACTAATATTTACTCCACACATTTTAGAGAGGTTTCTCGTATCAAAAGCAACACTTTTACTAACAGCCACCTGACAATGATTTGCCACTCTCGGCACTCATTTCCACTGTTAGTCCTTTTTCGGTGACACAACGGAAGTTGTACAGAAGGCGACTGGAGACAGAAATAGGCAGATGGCATGTATTCCTCTTAAGTCACACATCAACATAAGATTGGTTAAGGGCAAAGGTGATGTGCTAATGATAGTACTAGGATATTGAGTTAAACCTAATTGATTTTGTGTAATGGTGAGCAGCTTTTTTTCTACCAAGGGTTAACTAAGTACTTAAGTAATGTAACCTGACCTCTAGGCCTTGGTCAAAGTGCTAGTCTTAAACAACAATTGGGGGGTGAAGTAAAGTAAAACTGTACAGGCTCAAGAAAAAAAAAAATATTTATTGTTGTAATCTTTTTTTAAGAACTTGATTCTTTTTGGCGATTTAATTTTATATAGTTTATCCAGTACATTTAAATATAAAAAGGCGTTGAGTGTATTTCGAAAACACCTTTCTGTCGTTCAATTTTCTTTCATTTTTAGAATTTGCAAATAGATGTTAGTACAAAAAAAAAAAAAAAAAAAAACGCTGTACAGGAATGGACACTAAAACATGTTGGTTATGTCTTTTTAAATTCAACATCAGGAACATCACAATATTCAAGCTGCATAATAATGAACCCGACCAGGTTTTTGGCATTAAAAATACCTAAATCCAAGCTTGCTTATGCTACCTCATCAAGTTATCAAGATTATGCACAACTACCAATAAATACCTAGAAAAAAGGGTCACACATTTTGGTCTGCATTATTTTATTTTTTTTCTTAACACTTTTAAACATTATTACAACTACATTACAAAACTAAACTTGAACGAATATGTCCTGACTGCAATAATCCTCACTGTATTTTTTAAATAAGGACATAACTAAAATATTTTCTGCACCAATCAAATGCTCTTGGAGATACCTCTGGGCAAGAAACAAGAACTAAAACATTAAAGAACAAACTGATCTTCATATTAAATAATCAAAAATATTCACTGTCAAGTTTCATATACTTAAAAAAAGAAAAAAAAATTACAACAATGCTCTACAGCTGTGCAAAAATAAGTAATCCTACAAGATCAGTCCCGTTTTTTATTTATTAAAGGCTTTCCTGATCATTTAATGAAAACTATACGTTGCAAGAAAGAATATCTTTACACAGAGTCTACCACAACTTTATGTAGTTTTACATCTAGCCAATGGCGAGTGTTGAATGAACGATCAGCAGGATCTCTTTGAAATGATCCTACAAGATTATGGTACTAAGAGTTCAAACTGGGACATGTTTACATCAAATAGTAGCCATTGATTCCTATTGTGAGACCAAACACAATCCAAGCTTTTTTTTTTTTAGATGCCCATAATTGCAAAGCAAAATCACAATACAAGTCGAAACATGAACAGAATATTATTTACATATCAAAGTCAACATTTTGTGAATATTAAAATAACTATTGATTGCACATATATTCAGTTGGATAAGTACATTAGCTCAGTGGGAGGAAAGAGACAGGCTTTGATTTAAATACAAGATGTATGAATTTTATTCGGCTATATTCCACAAATCAACATTAATTAAAAAGCTGAAAGATTTAGGACACAGAGTATACAGCTTTGCTGGTTGGAATATGGGTATTTGTGGTATGTCGGCGCATGTTGACAAATGGTCACCTGGTATAAATTACATAATTTCCCTACTGACTTCTATGTATAAAAGCACCATAAAGACCAAGTTTAAAATTATATCCAAGACACTAATTGTATGTGCATATTTAGTGCTATAAAAATATATTGCTGAAAGATTTACAATACTACTATATTTTTGACAACTGCATAAATAAGCAAGTATTCAACTTAAATTTAAATTATTAAAACAAAGCATACATTGATATATTAATACAGGTAAAACCAAGCTTGCTCTCGTAATCTAAATTTCTATTTTTTTCATTTTTATAACTTTACACCTTTACTTCATATTTTTACTCCAAAAATTATAAGAACAATGTGGATTTTGGTCATTAATATTAGTAATGAAAAGTATTAACATCATATATGATCAGCACTCATCTTCTTTGCTAAACTTCTAAAAACATTATATATTGTCATATATGATTAAGGAGGCATATGGGAGAAAAAGCCAATTTTAAAAATTACAGTTTTGTGCCATTTGCTTGCAAGATTGTACTTATAAAGTTAAGTAGCAATCAGGTTTCATGCAAATAACAAACTGTGCATATTGAAACCAGGAAATGGAGTAATATGGGTTGTGGTTTCTATATAGATGGAAAATGAAAATCTAGAGAAATTGCACGAAAGACCCTGTGGGTTAATAATAAAGTGTTTAAATATAGCAATTGAAATGTCAATATACAAGTAGCTCCTATGTATTTTATGACAAGAAAACCTACGTGCAGTAAAAATATTTAACTTTAAAAATAAAAGCGTAAGAAAAAATAATTTCTATTCTTCATAAAAAAAATATCACACTTCAAGAAAATGTTGGTCATTTTTCATAGAAGTATATGAAGTAAACACACCTAATGGTAGAAGACCTTACCCTAAACAACGCATTATTCTATTTTCCTAATTTTAGACACAAAAGAGAAACAGAGTAGACACATGTAGCACTCAGGAAAAAAGGTGATGCCATACTACTAAAACACAATAAAAAAGAATAAATGGATTTGAGAAATCAGCATACTAAATAATGTACATAATTCACCATGTGTAGGATATTGCAAAGTTAACTTGTAAGACTGTTAAGTATGTGCAAAAGATGTTTGCAAACAATAGTTCTAGTCTTTATCAAGTGATGAGAGTGTCATGGATTTAAGTCTATAAATAATGACTGTCAGTTGCAATCATGCAACTTGTTTCCTGCATTTACCCAATGAACATAAGCAAATGGTAACGGTCTCAACAAATATTAGCTGTCTGCAGAGCAAAGAGAAAAATAAGTAGTAACCATTTTTTGACATGTATGAAACAAACTGATCTAATGTCTTTTCCACATGACTGAAAATAGAAGTGAAGAATATCCATGAAATACATGGCATAATATGAAATGTTAAGAAGTAAATATAAGATGAAGGCATTAAAGAAATAAATTACTATTGTTCGTTCCATCAATATGGATACGTAATCTTGAATTAAATACTTCTAAATAATCAAAATAAAATATCACAATATTGGCGTAATTATATATATATATATATATATATATATATATATATATATACACACACACATACACACACACACACATTAGTGGAGTAGAAGCAAGTTAAAGTAGGGAGGAAGGAAGTGTATTTTAATAAAATATAACGTTTCAGATTTACTATGTGTCTATAAAAAATGCTAATATAAAGCCCTATTATTTTGAAGATGCTTAAACTGGTATTATTTTTCTCTAGCAAGATAATAAATAATGCAAAATGTCACTATTTGAGCCTTTTTTCATTGCAATTTTACACAGACTAAAATATATATTTTTGCTTATAGGCTAATATTGTTCTGAATTAATAGAACAAAACTTTATAGTTCCCATTTTTACTTTATATCCTAATGCAAAAAATGTGTGGTTGAAAACAAAATTAAATATATAATTTAAGACAAAGTTTCCAAGAAAACCCACCCTGCTGTTACTACTACTGTACCACTCTGGGACTACTGGTCAACATTCCATGGTTTCTAAAGACTTGACCACATGAGCCCCATAGCAGTAACAATAAATACAGCAATACTTTTCTGTAGCTGTATATAACTGGAAAGGTTTAAAATTCACTGAATTACCACTGCGTACCAAGACCCATGCTGCATTTCACAGGCACAAAAATATAAAAAATAACCACAAAAACTACTGCTACCCAAGACTATTGACCAAACTGGAAAAGATGTATTTAATAATTCAACATATTTAGGGGAAGGAAAGTTAGAAAGGAATGAAAGAAAGCTAATTCAAAGAATTTTTCCTCCAGTTCAATCAAAATGAATGTGTTTTTTTATGTTAAAAAGGTAGGTAGAGAAGTGTGAACGGTTTAAACAGTATGTTAAATGAGTTGGAAAGCTTATGAATTATATTCAGTGTAAAGAATTTTACTATACCTATAACTATATTAGCATCTTATATACTAGTACTAGTTAAATCTGTGTAAAACTAAAGCATTTTTCTAAATATATCCATACTTATAAGGAAATTGTAGCAATTGCTGTCAAAATATAGCACACAACTGATCTCATCTAAAAATTAATAATAATCTTTTATGAAGATTTTCAAATACTTCTATAAACCAAACTACAGCAGAACATTTTGATCTATATTTAAGGAAACTGTAGAGATGATTAGATATTGTGTTTGAGAAATATGGTGGGATAAAAATTAAATATTTAGTATGGAAATAGGCAACCTTGGTAAAAACATCAGTAAGCTGATGGCATTTTATATAATTTCTTATTTAATTAAAACCATAATGCAGAATGCAAAACTTGCAACATAAAGAACAAGAAATACGTTTGAAAAAGAAAAAAAAAATACATGCATAAGCAATTATCTTTATAAAAAATATACAAAAAACAGAGAGACATATCCTATGGTAACATCAAAACAATTAAGTTGCATAACCGTGTTGTGTTTATCTTTGATCTCTATAAAATGTGATAGGAAGCAAGAACCTATCTTGCGACCTTTGTAGAACTTACATGATCATTTTAGTTTCTGTTTTGATGTTGGTATTTAGATTTTTATAGGATACAAGATTTTTTTTTTATTTTTTTTTTTATTATATTTTTTTTTTTATGCAGTTGAGCTGGTAAAGGCTTTTATCTGCTGTACTATATTTCCAAGCCCCTTCAAAACAGGTATAATCTTCATGTTACTGCACGCTCAAAAATTGAACTCTGAACAAACTCTTCTTGAAAAGGAAATCACAACAAAGTCTAAACACATAAAAACTGAGTCATATCATACTTACAGTTTTCAGCTTGATAATCTGGCACAAACTGCTCGTCATTGTCAGGCACCTGAGCTGAAAAGGAAAAGAAATAAAAGGTTTTTCAAAAGATGCTCCAGATTGAAATATATCTTGAGTCAACAGTAGACCAAAGTTACGAATGCAACAATTCTTTGGGTCAACTCAAAAATACTTCTGAAAGAGGTTTTTCTTAGCTCTTAACTCATCAGATTTTATCTTCCTACGACTTGTTACAAATACGGACTTTTCACACCTATTCCAGAACTGGATTGTCATATATAGCCATTTATATTTTCTTTGTGCAAGTTAATTACATCAGTAATAAGTCGTCCAGCTATAAACCTAAAGTATATTGGCTATAAAACTGTAGCCAGGGTTTTTTTTTTTGTTTAGCATTACAGGTTATATGTAGTTATTAAAAATAATATATATTTTTTGTAGCAGAATATTCAGTGTAATAAGAATATATTGGGCTACAATAAGGGTTTGTGATTAGTTCAATATATAGATTTTCTTTATATTTAAGAATTAACATTTATTAATATAAATTAGCAGAGAAACATAATTATTTTATGAGATGTACTCAAAGGTGATAGCACAAAGTGGCTCAATTTTATACAAACATAACAACTTCAGGGCCTGACACTATAAATACAAATGGTAATCTCCTACAGGCATCTTGACACCAGTTTCCGACCACTAAAAACAAAAAATGTTAGGTAACTGCCACTGAGATTATTTCCAAAAATATTTTATTACTTCATGGATGATAATATTGCATTTGACTAAAGAAACAGCTAATATTATTTGGCAGCTATGGACAGTAAATGAATATATGGATACTTTGGAAGTTTAAAAATATTCATGGAGTACAAGTACAATTTGACCAGCCTACTTGGATATTTTCAGGCTTGTCTTACTTTCAAATAATTTTATGACCAACAAAGAGAAAGAAAAAAAGAAAAAAAAGAAAAAAAAAAAAGGAAAAAGATAAACTGATGTATTTTTCCACAGGGTGCTTTTGCACCATCTAGATCTGATGCAATTTTGATAGCTGTAGCATATAGTCTGTGAAAAGTAAAGCAATTCCAACTATCAAAAACAGGATCTCAAATAAGCTGCTGACAGGCTACAATTTGGAGATTATTTGGTTATAAAAATCAAAATAAAGGCTACGGAACTGCAAAAAAAGTTGCATTTCGGGAAAAGTAAGCAGCAGTTCATAGTTAGGAGGACTCCACCATTGCTTTCTCTGCTAAACCAACAAAAACGCTAAGGATGATGCAAGAGCAATATATTATTAATTAAAAAGTACAGATAGGAACAGGCTACTGTTCCTAAATTTGGACTACATAATTCAAACATAATATTTGACTAATACCAAAACAAAGTCTGGTAATGGTAGGAGACCAAAATAGACAATGTCAAGACTACAAGCGCAAGTACATACATGTATGGAATCATGATAGGTAGACTGACAGCTGATCTTAAAGCACTTACATCTTACAGGATTTAGGGCCCTATTCTATTGCCCAATTTGTAAATTTATACAAACTTAAAATCACTCTTAATATTGCTACATATTCGGTAAAAATTACTTATTGGCACTGATGAATTCTTAAGTCAATAGAATGCATATAAACATTTTCAAGACATTTGCAAGTAGCTCATAGAATATGGCCCTTAGTCAGCACGGAATAAAGTCCAAGTTCCACAAACTTACCAACCAATTTAGCTTGATTTTTATCTGCAACTTTCTAACCTGATTAAGTAACTTTTTTTAAATAGAATCCAGAAAAACGTATTGCCCTCCTCCGAATATGCCACCAAGCACTTAAAATGACGAAAGTCCTAGAAATGTAATTTAACATACTACATTATAATCCATAGTTCATAAAGGGTTAATACTGCCAAATGACATTTATTGCCATCTTTAGATGATTTAACCATCAATCACATTAATGCAAAACAGAAGCTCGATGCATTACATCTATTAACCCATCCATAACTGAACCGAGTAGTGTCAAGATATAGCTTTTCGAACAAGCCATTAACATGTGGACGATATTAAAAAAATAAGTTTTACAAACAATATGAATTACAAACAAAAAAACAAACAAAATGCCAAAATATTATACAAAACTTTTGCTCTATTATTGGTTCAATGAAAAAGTCTCCACTCCAAAAGCCACCATGCCATGCCGTCAATTTGTGCACCTCATCTGAACACTAAATATAGTTTTTAACACATATTACGTATTTTTTTCTATTAAAGAAAAAAAAAAAAAGAGTCAACATAAATAATTTGCTGCAACAACGACAGCGAGATAAAAAACAGGTATAAGGTTAAGGAAAGAGTAAACTTTACAATGATAAATAATGGTTTATTATGAAGTATTATGCTAAGGAGTTATAACATAATGTGGTGCTAGCTAATAGCTATTTGGAGATGGAATAGGAAGCATGTTTTTTCTTTATTATTAGCGGCTGCGGGGGTGGAGATGGGAGCTGTATTAACATCTACATGCCAGCTTTCAACCCACCCCCAAGATGTTACACTTTACTAAAACAACAGAAAAACAGATAATGAATGTATAAAATGAACCGTTGAAGACAATAACATAAATGCACCTATACACGTTATTATTAAAATAAAACAACGTGAGTCTAGCAGAAAACAGGTTGTTTGAAGAAATGCTAACAACCAGCATGCAGAGGGTTAGTATTTTAATTAAAACAAGCTCTATCCACTGTAACAATGACCTGAAGCCAAACAAGGCAGAAGATGTATGAGTCATTCTTGCTGCTAGTGAATGAGACAGCTGATCTCCTAAGCAATTTCTCAAGACAAGCAGTCAGAACTGGAGCTCTTCCTTCATTCACAAAAACAGTCCACCATGAACCATGTGGTCCAACCACCACAGTTCATGTCACACCCTTCTAGAAACTTAGTGGAAAGTCATCTTGAACTTTTTTTTACGTAAACACATATATGGAGGATTTGTTTAAAAAAAAAGAACACATGAAACTGAGACGTTTAACCAGTTATGTGCTGCATCAGATCAACTCTTATTCCATATAAAATAACCAAGCATTAAAACTATAGTTACTGAATAGCATCTAAGCAGGATGGAGACACTGTGATTTTCAGAGTATTATTTACACAATGTCAAATTTGTAGTAAATGATAATTATGTTTAGTCTGAGTGTTTTAGCTTGTATTCAGTTATTATTAAAATGCTTTATACAGTTTGCATAATTGAAGTTTTGAGCACATTATATTTCATCAGTATAGAAAAAATACATATTATATTATTAAATACACATATTATAGATAGCTATACACAAACACACATATATAATATATATATATATATATATATATATATATATATATATATATATATATATATATATATATACACACACACACACACACACATACATATCACAATATACTTATATGGTAAAAATTAATTGTAGCAAGTTGAACCACAATCCTGAAAGTTATTGAAAGGAACTAGTTTAAAAAAATAATAGAAATGCTTCAAATTATTGTTCTTTAAAATAAAAAAACTATTGATCTCCTATGCATTATAATAACATATATTAAAATAATTCTTCCCCTGGATGATGGTTCTTTGGAAAATCTAGGTTGCCCATTAGCAAACACTTAAAAACTATTGTCTTACGAATATAATTTTTGGGAATTTAACCAAAAATGTTAAAATCTGAACATTAAATAAAAGCTATAAAAAAGACAAAATAAAATCTTATATAAATTACATTATTTCTATTCTTCAAATAGACATCTCATGTAATAATATCTTACATAACAGTGAACTTGAACAAGGCTATTCATCTGTTGTATCTGAAATGTACAATTTATAATAAAATAATTGTAGCAAATGCCCACCGTGCCATTTTAAAACTCACCAACAAATTGTTAATTTTCGCAGATGAACTGTAATGTCATCTCTTCGTTAAAGCTAGGCAGGGGTTCATTCATTGTCCTTTGCCATTATGAATGTTAATAGTAGCTTGTCATTTTAGGAGAGCTTATTCATGCACTCTTGGGTGCCCATCTGGCATATCAGAATCAATTCAGGCCAAACCTCCTCACCTCCCTCTGCTTCTTCAAAGATAGTCATTAAGTCTCAAGAAACATATACGTCTTCATGAGCCAGTATACGCATGAACCAATAAAAGTAACGCTAGTTTACTAACCATTTCCTAAAATATCATGTTAAAAATGGTCTTGTCCATGTTCTTGTAATTCTATAGCTTATTATACATAGTCAAGATCTACTCAGGATGAGTTTCATTTATCAACATGTACACTTGCGTGGCTATGGAGTTGTGCGTAATATATATAATAATAATAATAATAATAATAATAATAATAATAATAATAAGGCTTTTCGCAGGACCTTGCATAAAATCCTGAAGTATTATTTTCAAGTTCTTTATGAATTAAGAAACAGCTTCACAAAAATCAGGAGCCAGGGAGCCACAGCCATTAAGATTGTATTGCAGGCTACTAACTTTTTAGATATTATACATATATTTCAATATATAACCCATAGCCTGGCTTCTAAAAATGTTTGGCTGGCTCCTAACTATCCTGGCTGGCTCCTAAATTCCAGATAAATTTCTCCATCCCTACATTAAGACATCTTTCTTGACAGTATACCTCATTGAATTGGCACAAGGGTAACTTGTTTTTAGTTAACCATCGCATTAGTTTAACTAAGTCTTACTTAGCATCCTATTAAAATATTCTATGCTCGTCTATATATAATTTTGCAGTTTGGTTAAACATACAATATACTCAAATGGGTGGAATTTATCAAAATACACTTCTATATATACACACATGCCCTCTTCAAAAAAAAAAAATGTCCCAATACACATTACTTTCCCAAAACTCCACAGGCTACGTTTTATAAAAGAAAATAACTTATTATAGTATAATACAGTAACCTTACAATGTAGAATTGGATACAGAGTGCTATAAGGAGCCATAACATATTGTAGAATGCAAATCAGAGAGGAATTTAATTTAACAATGCACAGTGACATAAGAAATTATTATTTTAATATGCAATATTCAGCTTTTTTTCCAGCTGAAAGATACCAAACAAATAATATATATGAGTCCCTTCTATGGGCTAGTCTCTGATATCCATCACTAACAGAATACAACAGTTAGTACTTCCACAATCCTTTCCTTGTGTGATCCACTAAACTGCAGCACTAATAAGCATATTTTCTGACCTGGTTGTTGCTCAGTAGGGGTTCAGAACTTGCAGAAGAAACCTGGTAAGATGCCATCCATCTACTTAAAAGGGTCATAATACTTTCAGCTTTCATGGTCACTTTACAGACAACAGTCTCAGAAACAGATATGTAAACAGCACAAATTCTGCCAATTTGGCAACAAACATCTTAAAAGGACTTATTGAAAGCTGAATGCCTCATTTTATACTTGATTTTGCGGTCTTCGTATTCTGCGGACTACATCCAGTAAAATACAAAAACGTGAATCCCTAAAAGTACAATTTTACTTTATAGCAAAAAACAGAATATACTATGCAAGTAACTGATGCATTCTAATAAATATATTTTAATAACACTGACATAAAACAGGCTTGGATAGTTGATACAGAACTAACTTAGCTCCTGCAAAGGTTTTGTCCATATGGTAAAAGTATTTTGGGTAAGTACGTTCACCTATTCTCAAATCAGAACGTCAATATACAACACAATTATAAACCAAAAAAATCACTGCAAAGCCTTATTAAAAATGTTATCCAAACATGTCCAATATTTAAAAAGATAATAATGCACCTAAATAAATATTGAATACATAGATATACACAATTTAAGGCTACATATATCTCACCAAAATCCCCAAATTACAAAGTAACTATTATTTAATCAAATAATTGAAACATGACCGACAAACATAAAAGTGCTCAAACAAATGATAATAAAAGACAACTTTGGTTAATGTATCATATTTTGCAGAATTCTGTTTTGACTAAGGGAAAACAGACTGGAAGTGCATTAAAGTACTGATGACATGATAAGTGGGGAAAAAAATGATTTAAAATGCTGTTAGTGCATTAGTGTTAGCTGCTCAGTTCCACGATATTGCTTCTAAGCAAAATTTATGATGACATCTTAACAAATCCACAAAACAAATATTAATACCAAATAAGGAAACATTAACAATTTGAATAAAAAACTAGTGCTATGTTAAGGATATTATTATTATTAAAGCACCACGATCATGCAAATTGTGTTTTTATTTTAAAATATATTTTTGAGACAATAATTTTTTTTGTTTTTAAAGTGTGATAATAAGTATAATCTAACATGCAATAATTAAATAAACTATTTGCATTCGGAGTAAATTCTAAAAAAATCTTACAGAAAATCTAACTAAACTATATATTAAATAAAAATAAAACACCAGAAAATTAAAAAAATGCAAAAAAAACGCACTGAAAGAATAAAACCATTACTGTAACAATATTTAGCATATATAATAAGCCTATTGATTTTCATTATTCATGCAAAAACTTAAATCACATAAGCATTTTTTTCAATATAGCTAACAACAAAAAAATGACGATATTTACGGATACATGTAAAAAAAGCAATATAGACTAAAAACTCAAAATAAAAGTTATGGTTCATGAAAGATCTGAAAGTCTGGATGCTAAACAAATAAATACACACCTAAACTCCTATGCTGTGAGCAAGGTGGAAAGAAGACACTTGCACTTAATTCTTGAAGCATCCCGTCCTGATGAACTGAGAGAAACCAATTTCTGCCATCAGAAAGGTACTCTTGCAGAACACCAAAGAATCATGTGTGCTGCTCAGAAGGAAACAGCAAGCCCTGTTCTGGCTGTATGCAGTCTCTTGAGGTACACTGATATAAACCTGATCAATTGCAATTAAAAACGGAGCAGAGGCTTAGAACTTGAAGTCTTGGAGCATTAGTTCTTGACAAAAGCAGATGTGATTGTGAGCTGGAAGCAATTTCTCCTGGTAATTTGTGATGACACTGGGTAGAGCAGCCCCAGAGTCCCTAAAGACAAACTCATCAGAGGCACTAATGTATGCATGACACATGAGGTGGCTCTTTTAGAGCTCAATTAATTGGGCTGAACATTAAGACAGCAAGTTCAGGACTTTTTTTCCCCCCCTCCGCTGTTGGTTTTGCTCCTTTAACATCCTTTTTTTTTTTTTCTTACCTTCTGCAAGCCATGTTTCTTGTAACTGGCTCAGGTCTTGGAAGAGTTCTGGAAACAAAAAGTTAAATATATCATGGATTTGGCATTCTTGGGTTTGAGTTCTAATATACTTTTGTGACATTTGCTTTATTATGAATATATTGAGCATCTAGGACTCTGCATACATATTGAGGAAATAATTGGGCAAGTGAAAAGTCACCTAAAACTATATTTACACCTTTTTTACATCAAAAAGAACATGACCTACATATTGTATCTATTCTATTTTTACGCTACTTTTTATTTTTTTTACCCTATCCTGCAAAGATGCTCTAACATTACTATTCTTGTAAAGGTATAATAAAAGACATGGTAAGAGACCACAGTGGCAAACTAACATAAATAATAGAAACAACTGGGATTAGCAAGATATGTCTGCACTAACACTATAAACTCATAAGTAAATGAGTCAAGGAGCAAAAGCCTAAGAGACACTGAACTCAATGGCAAGGAGCTTTATCCCTAACCTCTCACCTTCTGAATCATGAGCTAGATCCCTATTTAGAAACTTTCTTTTCCTGACGCTGGTTGTAGCTCTCTCATGGCAGGTTCTCCCACTCTGATTCTAAAAAAAAAAAAAAAAAAAACATAAAAAAAAAATCACTTAAGTAAAATGAGCAAGTGTTATATGGTGATGATAAACATACTAGTGCAATCTCACCAAAGGCTATGTGAACTTGCAACCTTTAAAGCCTACAAAACACAAAAGCATGCTTATCATCATATATATGGGTAGAAATTGTGTACTAGCAACATTTAAAGATGATAAAACACAAAGACATGCTTATCATCATGAACATGGGTAGATATAATGAACCTGTAGCCTTTAAAGACTACAAAACACAAAGGCATGCCTATCATCATACATATGAGTAGAAATAGTGTACTAGCAACATTTAAAGATGACAAAACACAGTTATGCTTATCATCATATACATGGGTAGAAATAATGAAACTGTAGCCTTTAAAGACTACAAAACATAAAGGCATGCATATCTTCATATAAATATATATATATATATATATATATATGGGTAGAATAGTGAACTTGCAACCTTTAAGAACTATAAGACACAAAGGCATGCATATCATCATATATACATGGGTAGAATAGTGAACTTGGAACCTGTAAGGATTATAAAACACAAAGGCATGCATATCATCATATACATGGGTAGAATAGAGAACTTGGAACCTTTAAGGACTATAAGACACAAAGGCATGCATATCATCATATATACATAAGTAGAATAGTGAACTTGGAACCTTTAAGGACTATAAAACACAAAGGCATGCATATCATCATATATACATGGGTAGAATAGTGAACTTGGAACCTGTAAGGACTATAAAAAACACAAAGGCATGCATATCATCAAAAAAAAAAATAGTGAACTTGGTTTAAAGACTACAAAACAGTCATGCATATCTTCCTATACATTGATAAAAACAGTGCATTGCTACAAAACATACAGATCTATATTACATTACACTTACAATAACAGCACTGCTGTAATGTGTATGCAGCTCACTAAGATCACATTAAAATCAAGTAGAAAATAAAGTTATGACAGACCACCAATACAGCAAAGCAAAGTAATATAAGGATACTGTGTCTATGAGAAGTCTCAGAAGGGGTCACTCACATTGGGGACCATGTAAGGCACTTGCTGGTCATAAAATCCATCCATCCTGCAGCTTTTACACAGATCTTAGGTCAGGATTGTAAGTCCTGGGCATTTATCTGGTGATTTCCTCGGGATCTGGGCTGTGAGCAACCTACAGAGAACAAGATGGCTTTAGAAAAAAAAAAATCATGAATGAGAGGCTTGAATTTGCATAGCTAATTAACCTTCAACAGTCCCATTCATAAAAAGCTCTCTGCTGCACTAAACTGGATTTGCATGGAGAAAACTTGCAAATAATCACTTTAAACAGAACAGCTGAGAGCTAAATGCCCTGACACGTTGTTGTAAAGAGATCTGTGTAAGTGAAACTAGTAATGGCGATCAACATGATTTGCTGTGCACCTAACGGAGTGCAGGCACAGATTATACCTTCTTAAGGATCCCTTTAAGAAGAAAAAAAAACACTCCACTTGCAAAATCTTGGGGATTTTTTTTTAAAAAGTTGTTGCAAAGACCCACCTGATGAAGATGCAATGCGATCGGATGCACAAAACTCCCTCCACATTTAATAAAAACATTAATTATTTTGCAGCACTTCCCCCTCTGGAAGCAGAAAGCACCACTGACAGAGCTCAATTCTGTGGTTTTTCCTCTACTTCTCCTCCAGGGGCCTCCTATCCAAACTGATAGATCTCTCCCTCCCATTGGCTCCCTGTCTCTTTCACAGGATCAGATTTCTGGCTGTCAATCAGGCTTCTCCCTCTCCCTCTGATAAGACAAACAATGGCTCCTGATGCCCAGGGGGGGCTGTAATTCTGACCTTTCTGTTGCCCTTTCTTCACCCTCCCAGAGATATTAGTAAATGCTTGTTTTCAGCTGTCGTGCACAACTTAGTTACTTGAAATATTCAGTATCAGAAGCATTGCGAAGCCAGCACTCAGAATCTCCCCCTTCTTCAGCTGTGCAGGTCCTGAAAGGTCCATAAAGGAAAACCGGTGAAAATTACAATTTTCAATGAACCAGTGATATTAACCACATTTTTTTTAGTTCAATATTAATTAATGTTAAGCATAAACGTGCATATAGTAGCAAAGCAAATCTTTATCCAGCAAATATCATTTAAAAACACATTTTACCTCATTAATGCTATACCCCTCCCCAGCTTCTCATTATTATTATTTATTCTTCATTTGTAATGCTCTAACATATTCTGAAGCAAGACAAAAACAATATTTCTTGTTGTTTAGTCATTCAGTCATGTCCGACTCTCCGTAACCTCATGGACTGCAACACATCATGCTGATCCACTTGGTATTCATGGCAGAGATACTGGAGTGGGTTGCCAGTTCCTTCTCCAGTGGGCCACAGCATACAGCTCCTGTATTCCTAAGTGGTCTCCCATCCAAGTACTGACCATGCCCAACCCTGCTTGGCTTCAGGGTGGTGGGACCTCTTGGTTCCCTGACTGGAATCAAACCCAGGTCACAGCAGTGAAAGCACTGGATCCTAACCACTGGACACCAGGGCATCCAACCTCTTGTATACCCCTTCCCAACTCTCTCGTTACTAGTATTATTTATTATCCTTTATTTGTAAAGCACCAACATATTCTGTAGCACTATACATGGGTTAAGTGCAAGGCAAACATAATATTTGTTGTTGTTTAGTCATTTAATCATGTCCAACTCCCTGTGACCCTTTGGACCGCAGCACACCAGTCACATCGATCAGCCACTGCTCTTCTAAGATTATGTTCATTGCTTCAATCTATCCATCTCTGCCTCTGTCGTCTCCTCTTCTTGTGCAACATCAGAGTCTTCTCTAGAGAACCCTGTCTCCTCATGATATGGCCAAAGTATTTGAGCTTAAGCCTCATGATCAAACCTTCCAGTGAACAGCTTGTTTTGATTTCCTGAACTACTGATTAACACATTGCAAAAGAAAAGAGGGTCCTGTCTTTGAGCTTAAAATCTACTGTACAAATCTAATGTACATAGTGTAGCAAGTATTTTTAAAATATAGAGTACTTAAAGAGGCTCTTTCACCCCAACAGGAAGTCAGTTTCATTTTAAAGAGCATTAAAGACTGGCTACACATTGTACTAGCAGTTTAACTCCAGAGTAAATCATTTATGAAGTAGAGTTTTGGTAAGCTACATTAAGTTTATTGCTCTTTATTTTACTCTGCTGTGTTATTATCTACAACCTGATCTATAGACTTACTTACTAACCTATCAGGACATTATTCACAATGCTGGTCTATTTCTCACTTAACTCTGGCCAATGAATTTTCTTTCTTGTTTTTCCAATTTGTTTTAATTTTATTTTTACAACTCTTTCTGTTTGCTGTTTTTAGCTCATACTTGTATCAGTATCGCTTTTTGACTTGATAAAGAGAGTCATTATCTCTCGAAAGCTTGTCACTTTATTATGAATACGTTTGTCCAATAAAAAAGGTATTACTATATACTGCAATACTCTGATTATTCAACTCGATTACTGGACATTCACGGCTACCTCACACTTCATATACATATATATATACATAGAAAATAAGTTTGCATAAAAGTCATGCATATATATACAGTGAGGGGAAAAAAGTATTTGATCCCCTGCTGATTTTGAACGTTTGTCCACTAACAAAGAAATGATTAGTCTATAATTTTAATGGTAGGTGTATTTTAACAGTGAGAGACAGAATAACAAAAAAAAGAACAAGAAAAACGCATGTTAAAAAAGTTATAAATTCATTTGCAGGTCAATGAGGGAAATAAGTATTTGATCCCTTCGACTTAGTACTTGGTGGCAAAACCCTTGTTGGCAATCACAAAGGTCAGACGTTTCTTGTAGTTGGCCACCAGGTTTGCACACATCTCAGGAGGGATTTTGTCCCACTCCTCTTTGTAGATCCTCTCCAAGTCATTAAAGTTTTGAGGCTCCCTCTAAAGATTTTCTATGGGATTAAGGTCTGGAGACTGGCTAGGCCACTCCAGGACCTTAATTAGCTTCTTCTTGAACCACTCCTTTGTTACCTTGGCTGTGTGTTTTGGGTCATTGTCATGCTGGAATACCCATCCACAACTCATTTTCAATGCCCTGGCTGAGGGAAGGAGGTTCTCACCCAAGATTTGATGGTACATGGCCCGTCCATCGTCCCTTTGATGTTGTGCAGTTGTCCTGTCCCCTTAGCAGAAAAACACCCCCAAAGCATAATGTTTCCACCTCCATGTTTGACGGTGAGGATGGTGTTCTTGGGGTTATAGGCAGCATTCCTCCTCCTCCAAACACGGTGAGTTGAGTTAATGCCGAAGAGCTCGATTTTGGTCTCATCTGACCACAACACTTTCACCCAGTTCTCCTCTGAATCATTCAGATGTTCATTGGCAAAATTCAGACGGCCTGTACACGAGTATAAGCCGAGGCACCTATTTTACCACAAAATACTGGGAAAAATGAGTCACTCGAGTATAAGCCGAGGTTGGGAAATGTGCTAACCCCTGTGTCCCTCTTGTGCCCTCTGTGTCCCCCTCTTGTGTCCCCTTTTCTTGTGTCCCCTCTCTCTTGCCCCTGTGTCTCTTCTCCCCTCTCCCTCCCCTGTGTCTCTTCCCCCCTCTCCCTTCCCTGTGTCTCTTCCCCCTCTCCCTTCCCTGTGTCTCTTCCCCCTCCCTTCCCTGTGTCTCTTCCCCCCTCTCCCTTCCCTGTGTTTCTTCCCCCCTCCCTTATCACCCTCCTCAACCCCCCTCCTCATTCTCAACCTCCCTCCTCAACCCCCTCCTCAACCCCCCTGCTCATTCTCAACCTCCCCCCTCATTCTCAACCTCCCTCCTCAATCCCCCTCCTCATTCTCAACCTCCTTCCTCAACCCCCATCCTCATCCTCAACCCCCTCCTCAACTCCCCTCCTCATCCTCAACCCCCTCCTCAACCTCAACCCCCCTCCTCATCCTCAACCTCCCTCCTCATCCTCCCTCCTCATCCTCAACCTCCCTCCTCATCCTCAACCTCCCTCCTCATCCTCACCCTCCCTCCTCCTCACCCTCCCTCCTCCTCAACCTCCCCCTCTCCCTCCCCTGTGTCTCTTCCCCCCTCTCCCTTCCCTGTGTCTCTTCCCCCTCTCCCTTCCCTGTGTCTCTTCCCCCTCCCTTCCCTGTGTCTTTCCCCCCCTCTCCCTTCCCTGTGTCTCTTCCCCCCTCCCTTATCACCCTCCTCAACCCCCCTCCTCATTCTCAACCTCTCTCCTCAACCCCCTCCTCAACTCCCCTCCTCATTTTCAACCTCCCCCCTCATTCTCAACCTCCCTCCTCAATCCCCCTCCTCATTCTCAACCTCCCTCCTCAACCCCCCTCCTCATCCTCAACCCCCTCCTCAACTCCCCTCCTCGTCCTCAACCCCCTCCTCAACCTCAACCCCCCTCCTCATCCTCAACCTCCCTCCTCATCCTCCCTCCTCATCCTCAACCTCCCTCCTCATCCTCAACCTCCCTCCTCCTCAACCTCCCTCCTCGACCCCTCTCCTCATTCTAAACCCCCTCCTCAACCTCCCTCCTCAACCCCCCCATCCTCAACCCCCATCCTCATCCTCAACCCCCATCCTCAACCACCCTCCTTATCCTCAACCCCCTCCTCAACCTCCCTCCTCATCCTCAACCTCCCTCCTCATCCTCAACCTCGCTTCTCAACCTCCCTCCTCAACCTCAACCCCCCTCCTCATGCTCAACCTCCCTCCTCATTCTCAACCTCCCTCCTCAATCCCCCTCCTCATTCTCAACCTCCCCCCTCATTCTCAACCTCCCTCCTCAATCCCCCTCCTCATTCTAATCCCCCCTCCTCATCTAAACCCCCCTCCTCACTTTACCCCTCTAAATACCTCCCCCTCTCCCTTTCCCCTCGCTTACCTTCATCTGCAGCTTCTCCTCTGGCCTCCGCTCCTTCCTGCGTCGGCACCCGGTATATGCTAATGACGTGGCGCGCATGTGACGTCATTAGCATATACTGGGTGCCGACAAAGGAAGGAGCGGAGGCCGGAGGAGTAGCTGCAGATGAAGGCAAGTGAGGGGAAAGGGAGAGGGGGAGGTATTTAGAGGGGTAAAGTGTGGAGGGGGGTTAGAGAGACACGGGGGGTAGAGAGACATGGGGGGGTAGAGAGACAGGGGGGTGTTAGAGAGACACAGGGGGGTTAGAGAGAAACGGGGGGAGAGTGACTCAAGTATAAGCCGAGGGGGCCCTTTTTAGCCTTAAAAAAAGGGCTGAAAAACTTTGCTTATACTCGAGTATATACGTTATATAGTTCCTTGCTAAAGTATTCACCCCCTTGACTTTACCCTTTTTTGTTACATTACAGCCTTAAGTTCAATGTTTTGTTAATCTGAATTTTATGTGATGGATCAGAACACAATAGTCTAAGTTGGTGAAGTGAAATTAGAAAAATTTATACAAAAAACATTTTTTTAGAAATAGAAAACAGAAAATTGGCATGTGCGTATGTATTTACCCCCTTTGTTATGAAGCCCATAAAAAGCTCTGGCGCATCCAATTACCTTCAGAAGTCACATAGTTAGTGAAATGATGTCCACCTGTGTGCAATCTAAGTGTCACATGATCTTTTTTGAAAGGTTTCAGAGCCTGCAACACCTAAGCAAGAGGCACCACTAACCAAACACTGCCATGAAGACAAAGGAACTCTCCAAACAAGTAAGAAACAATATTGTTGAGAAGTACAAGTCAATGTTAGGTTATAAAAAAATATCCAAATCTTTGATGATCCCCAGAAGCACCATCAAATCTATCATAACCAAATCGAAAGAACATGGAAAAACAGCAAAAATGCCAAGAGACGGCTACCCACCAAAACTCACGGTCCGGGCAAGGGGGGAATTAATCAGAGAGGCATCACAGAGACCTAAGGTAACCCTGGAGGAGCTGCAGAGTTCCACAGCAGAGACTGGAGTATCTGTACATAGGACGACAATAAGCCATACGCTCCATAGAGTCGGGCTTTATGGCAGAGTGGCCAGAAGAAAGCCATTACTTTCAGCAAAAACAAAATGGCACGTTTTGAGTTTGTGAAAAGGCATGTGGGAGACTCCCAAGATGTATGGAGGAAGGTGCTCTGGTCTGATGAGACTAAAATGGAACTTTTAGTCCATCAAAGAAAATGCTATTTCTGGCGCAAACCCAACACATCACATCACCCAAAGAACACCATATCCACAGTGAAAAATGGTGGTGGCAGCATCATGCTGTGCGGATGTTTTTTCAGCAGTTGAGATTGGGAAACTGGTCAGAGTTGAGGAAAAGATGGATGGTGCTAAATAAAGGGATATTCTTGAGCAAAACCTGAACCACTCTGTGCGTGATTTGAAGCTGGGACGGAGGTTCACCTTCCAGCAGGACAATGACCCCAAACACACTGCTAAAGCAACACTTGAGTGGTTTAAGGGAGAAAAGGGAAATGTGTTGGAATGGCCTAGTCAAAGCCCATACCTCAATCCAATAGAAAATCTGTGGCCAGGCTTAAAGATTGCTGTTCACAAGCGCAAATCATCCAACTTGAAGGAGCTGGAGCAGTTTTGCAAGGAGCAATGGGCAAAAATCCCAGTGGTAAGATGTGGCAAGCTCATAGAGACTTATCCAAAGTGACTTGGAGCTGTGATTGCCGCAAAAGGTGGCTCTACAAAGTATTGACTTTAGGGGGGTGAATAGTTATGCACATTGACTTTTTCTGTTATTTTGTCCTATTTATTGTTTGATTCACAATAAAAAAATATATATATCTTCAAGGTTGTGGGCATGTTCTGTAAATTATATGATGCAAATCCGCAAACAATCCATATTAATTCCAGGTTGTGAGGCAACAAAACACGAAAAATGCCAAGGGGGGTGAATACTTTTCAAGGCACTGTAGATAGGCAGAGGAAATATTCCTGGCCTGAATGGCCATAGTGGATGTTGCTGATTTGCAGGCTAACTTGTCATATACACGAGATCCTCATTATAACTGTAGCAGTATCCAGGGAGGATGTGGAGTAGACTTGCAAATTGTCACATGACTTGAAATGCTAGGAAAATAACTCTTAAGACACCCAAAAAAATAATTAGAGTGTCAATGGAAGTACTCATGAGGCAGTGTGCCTGTCTGCTGCATTTTGTCACTGGAAATGAGTAGACAGAAGACAAATATAAGAGTTTGTAAGCATTTTATATAGAAACATGGATACTTGGTGATTTGCAATTATTTTATACAATATCTGAATAAAATACATGTAATGTCATACGTATGAACCCCATTATTTGTAGCAGCAGAGAGATTAATGTTCAGTTTAAACAGTTCATACTTTTAGTAACTCTCCGAATATGTCCAAAAATGTTTTGGACATGGAGGGGATGTGATCTAGAACCTTCTCTCAATAAAGGTTTAAATTAACTCATGCTGTCTGCTCATTGGTTGAGATGTCTCAGCCAATAAGGAGGCTTGCTTGCATCACAATATGCATAGTGAACATCACAATGCTTTCTAAATATCAATAGGTCTGCCCCCACAGTTCCTGCTCAATCAGTCTTAGCAGCTTCTAGTAACCAATGTCTGCTCTAGATTTGAGCTGCTAACAAAACGGCCAAGGGAGATTGTGTCCTTCTAGAATCAAGAATGATCCTCCAGTGTGTCTTGGTTCCCTAACATGAATCGAACCCAGGTTGCAGAGGTGAAAGCACCGGATCCTAGCCATACCTAACTACAAATCCTTGCGGACCCCATCGATCAACTGCAAATGGAGAAGAGCAAGATGGGTGGAAGGTGTCACATTCACACTCCTGTATCAGGTGCTCTAGTAAGTAACCCTGGAACTAACTTGTGATTGATAAAGACATAAGTTAACTTATTTTCCTTTTCCCAGAATTTCATTCCTCCTTGCTCAATGTATACAGAAGAGACAGTGATTTTTCCAAACCTGCGTTTATAGGTGACTATGGCTATCAAGCGCTTCCCAGTGATTTTAGGATATGTAGGATATAAGAGCTTATTTCCAGTATTACTTTTTATGCAGTGCCAATATATTAGAATAGTAATCCTCTTGAAAACCTTGAGGGACCCTCCTTTTATTGGAGAAAAGAACAATGACCATTCAAATATATTTTTTATTAAATGTTTTCTAACAACCATTGCATGGGACTGTGACTATTTTAATTGCTCTTATGTAACTGTATGTATTTATTCAATTAATATAGATTGTAAGTTTGCGAGTTTTCAACCGCATGTCCGTGTCTTGGAAACAAGCACTATGTACATTTGATTATATGCTCAAAAACAGGGCCCTCCATTCTTTATAAGGTTTTAAGTTTGTTTTTTGCCATGTACTAAACCCCTGTACAGCGCTACGGAATATGTTGGCACGATATAAATAAAGATACAAATAATAATATATACACTATATAAATATATATTTATATATATATATATTTTTTATATATATATATATATATATATATATATATATACATATAAATATATATATATATATATACATACATACCTTTGTTGTTGTTTAGCCTTTCAGTCATGTCCAACTCACCATGACCCTCTGGACCTCAGCTCGCCAGGCACATCTTGTGTTTGGTTTTGCTAATCAGTAAGGTTTTCATGGCAAAAGTACCATTTCCTTCTCAAGTGGATTGTCTGACCTCTCTGCTATGACCTGTCCATCTTGGATGACCCTACAGCTTCACTAAGGTACACAAGCCCCTTCAACATGACAAGGTAGAGATCCAGAATGGGATATATATATATATATACTCTACATATACTCTACACTCTATTAAATATATTTTACTGATATTGAGTATGTATATGCAGCATATCAGAAGAATACAGTGCAAAAGTCAAATTTTAGAACCAGATCTTTATATCCATGTATACATGTATACAACAATATCTGCATTTTATAAGCCGACTAAGTTTACTTGTTAGCCAATTTTAATGAAAAAGCAGCTAAAAATGATTGATGGATTGAACCATGTGTATGGACATTTTATCCAAATGTTCATTTATAGTTCTTTGAGGACCTGCAGAGATCAGGATGATGAGAGCTTGCATGCACACTCCTGAGAGCTCCTGCTATAGACATTTACTAGTAACTAAGCTGTGCACCTCTCTAGCTCCATTAACTTCACAAAACAACACTGTAAAGACAGATATGTAAGATTACCCTGAGGCCGTGACCTTATAGCCATACTCTGTCATTCAGCATTGTTTCCCCTACAATTAATAATATGCTTATTTTGTTAGTACTAAATCCTAATGCTAGCGGATAAAAAGTTTACACTTACAGACAATCTTATCTTTTTTTATTGCTTACAAAGCAGCAAATGAGTGTTAGGGTCCCCTGTATTCAGTTATATATATATATAATTGGTACAGGTCCCCTGTGTTCAGTTATATATATGTATATATAATTGGTATGGGTCCCCTGTATTCAGTTATAAATATATAATTGGTACGGGTCCCCTGTATTCAGTTATATATATATAATTGGTACGGGTCCCCTGTATTCAGTTTTATATATATATAATTGGTATGGGTCCCCTGTATTCAGTTATATATATATATATATATATATATATATATATATATATATATATATATATATATATATAATTGGTAAGGGTCCCCTGTATTCAGTTTTATATATAAAATTGGTATGGGTCCCCTATATTCAGTTATATATATAATTGGTATGGGTCCCCTATATTCAGTTATATATATAATTGGTATGGGTCCCCTGTATTCAGTTATATATATAATTGGTATGGGTCCCCTGTATTCTGTTATATATATATATATATATATATATAATTGGTATGTAGTTTAGCATGTGGCGATATTATGCCATTTTATTCTAATTATGTATTTGTATCTATTAATTCAATAATTAGTTTAGTACAATGATGGGCAAAGGTCCAACAGTCCATGATTTATGGATGCCTTTGCTTTTGCACCAGTAGGGGTAAAATAAGAGCACCATTGCTGCTCTCATTTTTTATTTTTTTATTTATTATCCTTTATTTGTAAAGCATCAACATATTCTTTAGCACGAATAAATGGGTTAAGTGCAAGGCAAAAACAATATTTTATTTGTTATTGTTTGGTCATACAGTCATGTCTGACTCTCCGTGACCCTATGGACCAAGCAGCACGCCAGTCACATCTATATAGTGCTGTGTAAAATCTTGACACTTTATAAATGAAGGCTAGAAATAATAACAATATTAATAATTCTATATTATTTATGGGACAAGCACACTGCCAGTTTTGTCTGTTTATAGCCCTGATGTCACATTATTATATATACAAATATACACATCCATTTATATACATTGCAATGTTCAATTATACTTTTATTTGTCTGTATGTGTTTATTATGTATGTTAAAAACATTCTAATAGAACATTGCAATGAAATCCAGTTCATGATCCCCTGGTTTGAAAAAGTTAAACCCCATGTTGCATGTGAGCTACGAGATTGGTTGTTTATTACAGCTATGTGTTATAGACCCGCTGTATATAGATTTTCCCTGTATATATAGCGCTATGCAAAATGTTACCAGTTTATAAATTATGGCGAATAATAAGCATAATTGCATATTATTTATAAGACATATAAGTTTCTGTCCTTCTTAATCCCCAATGTCATATTATATAGACACACACAAATTTAGTTTAAAGACCGCCTGATAAGAGGCATTAACCTCGAAACACTCATTCTCTGTTGGCAAGTTCCTGGCTTGCGCATAATCCAATCCTGTGCTTTGCTTAAAGCTGTTAATATGGTTAAAAGCGAAGCGAGGGGCCGCATTTACGGAGGTGGAGGCTCTACGGTGCCTCATTATCGGTTAAAAACGACCACACAATCAGGACTTGGAAAAAAAAGCATAAACACGCAATAACTAACTACGGACTTACACAAAAAAATACGAGCCGCGGGACTTAGAAAAAAGCCATTACGGCAAAAAATACGACCTTAACGGACAGCCCGCACACAGCGGCAAACATTAAAAAACACAAAAATACACACAAAAATAAAAATAAAAACATTACCCACACCAAGGGGGGACACCCAGGACCTTCGGTGGGGACACCCAGGACCTCTGGAACACAGCTTAAACTTTGAATTCTGGCAAATTTACAAAGTTTACACACTCAAAATCCCCTAAGCGAGAGAAAAAATGGCCGCTGAAAAAAAAAGAAAACGAGGCTACACGACCCCTAAAGCCGATAAATTCCACTAATCAAATACGGCTTTTACAAAAACCCGTACAACCTACAACATACATCATTAGCAAGGACGCTTCTTCATACAAACCCGCCTACCACATACACATTCGCCGCCATTTTACAACACTACCTTGCAGAATGCGGAAGTACACAGCTACACTAACGGCTTCCCCTCGCGCACGCAGCTTATTTACACTGCACACTTCACACATTGCTGACACTTACATCTCAGCTCCACAACAGTGCAAACCTACATTGGATGCTGCAGAAACATTAAAACAGATTGTTAGCTCTTCAGCACAATGCTTCTTGCATATATTACTTACAAATAGGTAAAGTATATTCATTTATTAATGTATTACTTATTTAATTAGCATCACAAAATACATATACACAAAATGTTTTAAATAAAAACACTATCGCAATAAATGCAACAGCCATTCACTGCGCACCTCACAGCGAGCGCCAACGCTGCTCATAGCACACAAACTACACCAGGGGACAGCCTTGCAATAAGTGCAAAAAGCAGATCAGCGCCGACCTTATAATGACAGCAAAAGTGCCTCTGATGACAAAAAAATACAACAACCAAGAGGCTCACAATGAGCTCTGAAGGCGCTTAGCGCCAGGCTCGCAATCACCGACGAGATCTCAGAACACCACAAAAAATAATGTCTGTGCCAAACACCATTCCTTGACTTACAATTCTATTGCCGTCATTTTTTGACAGGCAATTCGCTAGTATATATATATATGTGTTTGTGTATATTTGTGTGCATATATATATATATATATATATATATATATATATATATATATATATATATATATATATATGTATATATATATATATATATATATATATATATATATATGTATATATATATATATATATATATATATATATATATATATATATAAATACAGATAGATAAATCAGTGGCGGCGGGCGTGCTAGTAACATGCTGTGTTTGCACAGCTCGGTGAGGTGAGGATGTGTTTCCTTCACATTCATATTAAGTATCCCAGCTTTCTGCTCTTGTAATCTGAGCAACAGTTTGCAGAAAGCGTCTGGAGTGGAGAGAGCAGGATTGGTTGCCCGGGTAACCTGGGCGGGGTTTGGATTGTGTCCAGTCTGCCTCAGCTGGCCAGCCAATAGGGACGCGTGTTTTTCTAATCTGATTGATGTGTTTATTCATAGACTCGCGGCCGAGTTTTGCCTCCGGGCCCTTTGAGCTATAGAGCTTCATTCACAAAAATTCCTGAAAGGGTCACATGGAGCTGAAGGGTGGAAAACAAGTAAAAGTTACCAGGGCTGTGGAAAAAAAACTCAGTGGAAAAAAGGAAGGTAAAAGCAGCTTATACCTTCTGAAAAAAAGAAAGTTTACAAACGCGGCAGTCCTGCTGTTGGGAGTTTTGTATGGCCAGAGAGTATTATCACATTGTCCTGTATCCCAAGGCTGAATCAGTAATTGTTTAGTCGTTCAGTTGTGCCCAACTCTCTGTGACCCTATGGACAGCAGCATGCCAGGCACATCTATCATTATGTCTCTGGTTGTGCTTATCCATAAGGGTTTCTTGCAAAATGTACTGGAGTGAGTTGCTAGTTCCTTCTCTTGTCTGACCTTTCTGCTATGACCTACCCATCTTGGATACCTACGTGGTATAGCTCACAGCTTCATTGAATTACACAAGCCCCTTCACCACGTCATGGTAGCGATCCAGAAGCGGTAATCAGTAATGGATGGACAAAACAATCTGACTTTTACATCAGTATTGAAAAAGTACCCAATTTCAAGTTAAAAAGACACGAAATAGAGCTGTTTTAAAGGAAAACTATGTAAAGCCTATCATCTGCCACAAGTCTAACCCTGAACCCTAACTCTAATCCTCACTCTCAGAACCAGTTGAACAAAGTCTTGGTGTGCCACCTGCTGGCCGCTGCACACCACTGCTTGCGGGAACAAAACAGGAAAGGTCAGAGAAATGGAAAACAATTCAATGCGAAGGCGCTCCTTGCCAGCAACTAAGGTGGAGGCTCTACGGCCTCACATGCGGTTACAAACACCCACAAAAGCGGCACTACCATGCACTTACCCAAAAAAAATATGAGACGCAAAAATACGACCTTAACGGAAAAAATACGACCTTAACGGCAGAACCGCGCGCACAAAAAAAATTAAAAACACAATAAATACTCACAAAAAAGACATAAAAAGCTTACCCACAGCAAGGGGGGGTGGGGGGGGGGCGGCACCCGGGGGGGGGGGGGGGGCACCCAGGACCTCTGCAAGTAAAGTTACACCTCAATTTAAGTCCAAATTCCCAAGTTCAGACACACTAAAATCCGTCAAGCAAGAGAAAAAATGGGCGCCGAAAAAAATAAAAACGAGACTCCACAACCCCGGACCGCCCAGCCACGTACAACTTACTTAAGAAGAGATCCGAGATAAGCTCAGAAACCCGCATTAACCCCAGGGGATCCGAGATAAGCTCGGAGACCCACATTAACTCCACATTAACCATCGCAGTGGGGGTCCCGATCGCATGCGATCTGGGACCCCTGCTGCAATGAAACTTCTAAATTCCTGCGTTACGGGTCCTTAAAGGACCAAAAAGGTCCTTAAAGAACCAGTAATAAAAAATGAAAATAAATACTCTTTCGCGCATGGGGCTCTATACAGAGCCCCATCAACCCCTAAAAAACCCTGTCAATCATGGGGGTCAATAAAGACACCCATAAGCTCATAAATAACCCTGGCCCTCATGGGGTTCAACACAGACCCCCATAAACCCTTAATTAACCCCGTCACTCATGAGGGTCAATACAGCCCCCCATAAGCACTTAATTAACCATGTCACTCATGAGGGTCAATACAGACCCCCATAAACCCTTAATTAACCCCATCACTCATGAGGGTCAATACAGCCCCCCATAAGCACTTAATTAACCCTGTCACTCATGAGGGTCAATAAAGATCCCCATAAGCACTTAATTAACTTCCTCACTCATGGGGGGGTCAATACAGACCCCCATAAACCCCTAATTAACCCTGTCACTCATGGGGGTCAATATAGACCCCCATAAGCCCTACATTAACCCTGTCACTCATGGGGGTCAATACAGACCCCTATAAGCACTTAATTAACCCCCTCACTCATGGGTGTCAATACAGACCCCCATAAACCCATAATTAACCCTGTCACTCATGGGGTCAATACAGACCCCCATAATACATATAATTAACCCTGTCACTCATGGGGTCAATACAGACCGCCATAAACCCATAATTAACCCCGTCACTCATGGGGGTCAATACAGACCCCCATAAACCCATAATTAACCCTGTCACTCATGGGGGTCAATAAAGACCCCCATAAGCCCATAAATAACGCTGGCACTCATGGGGGTCAATACAGACCCCCATAAACCCTTAATTAACCCCATCACTCATGAGGGTCAATACAGACCCCCATAAGCACTTAATTAACCCTGTCGATCATGAGGGTCAATACAGACCCCCATAAACCCATAATTAACCCCGTCACTCATGGGGGTCTATACAGACCCCCATAAACCCATAATTAACCCTGTCACTCATGGGGGTCAATAAAGACCCCCATAAGCCCAGAAATAACCTTGGCACTCATGGGGGTCAATACAGACCCCCATAAACCCTTAATTAACCCAATCACTCATGAGGGTCAATACGGCCCCCCATAAGCACTTAATTAACCATGTCACTCATGGGGTCAATACAGACCGCCATAAACCCATAATTAACCCCGTCACTCATGGGGGTCAATACAGACCCCAATAAACCCATAATTAACCCTGTCACTCATGGGGGTCAATAAAGACCCCCATAAGCCCATAAATAACGCTGGCACTCATGGGGGTCAATACAGACCCCCATAAACCCTTAATTAACCCCATCACTCATGATGGTCAATACAGACCCCAATAAGCACTTAATTAACCCTGTCGATCATGAGGGTCAATACAGACCCCCATAAACCCATAATTAACCCCGTCACTCATGGGGGTCTATACAGACCCCCATAAACCCATAATTAACCCTGTCACTCATGGGGGTCAATAAAGACCCCCATAAGCCCAGAAATAACCTTGGCACTCATGGGGGTCAATACAGACCCCCATAAACCCTTAATTAACCCAATCACTCATGAGGGTCAATATGGCCCCCCATAAGCACTTAATTAACCATGTCACTCATGAGGGTTAATACAGACCCCCATAAACCCTTAATTAACCCCATCACTCATGAGGGTCAATACAGTCCCCCATAAGTACTTAATTAATCCTGTCACTCATGAGGGTCAATATAGACCCCCATAAACCCATAATTAACCCCGTCACTCATGGGGGTCAATACAGACCCCCATAAACCCATAATTAACCTAATCACTTATGAGGCTCAATACGGCCCCCCATAAGCACTTAATTAACCCTGTCACTCATGAGGGTCAATAAAGACCCCCATAAGCACTTAATTAACTTCCTCACTCATGGGGGGTCAATACAGACCCCCATAAACCCCTAATTAACCCTGTCACTCATAGGGGTCAATACAGACCCCCATAATACATATCATTAACCCTGTCACTCATGGGGGTCAAGAGAAACCCATAAACCCCTAAGTAACCCTGTCACTCATGGGGGTCAATACAGACCCCCATAATACATATCATTAACCCTGTCACTCATGGGGGTCAATACAAACCCCCATAAAACCATAATTAACCCCGTCACTCATGGGGGTCAATAGAGACCCTCATAAGCCTCTATTTAACCCCATTAGTCCCATAAGGGACCATCAAGGACCATCATGCCACTAAGTATAAACACTACACTGCACTATACCCCCCAATAAAATATTAAATATCAACTAAACACCCTCTACACTAACCTATTAACACCTACACTACCTACACTACCTACCTACCCCCTAATATTCCCCCCACCACTCTAATTACAGAAAACAAAAAAAAGTCACCAAAAAGAAAAAATGTATGTTACATAAAATAAAAAAACCTAAATCACAAAAAATAAAAAAAATCTACATTACAGAAAATAAAAAAACCTAAGTCACAAAAATAAAAAAAGGAACATTACAGAAAATAAAAAAATACATTACAACACATAGACCCCCCCCCCACTACAGAAAAAAAAAACGATTACACACCTGAAAAGGAAATACATATAATACAATACAATACATACAATACAAATAAAATGAAATACAATACAATACATCCCTATCTAATAAACAATACATACTATCTATGTAATATACATCCCCCAATCTATCTAATATACATCACCCAATCTATCTAATATACAATAAATACTATGGCCCTCATTCAATTGCAATTTGACCAATTGAATAGGGCTCTAAATAAGCACATAACATATTTAAAAAAAAAAAGTTTTTAGTTAGTAAGCATCTATCCAAAAGCAAGGTTTTCACTAACTAAAAAATTATTTAAAAAAAATATGCTATGTGCTTATTTAGAGCCCTATTCAATTGGCCAAATCACAATTGAATGAGGCCCTATCTATCTAATATACATCCCCCAATCTATCTAAATAAATACAACAATCTAATATACAATACATGCTATCTATATAAAACACATACCCCTAGCTAACATACAATAAATTCTATCTATATATAAAATACTCTAATTCTAAGCTAAAATAAAATAATTAAGACCACTTACCTTTGCAGATGTCCCTTCAGATCAGCAACCTAGGGAAAAACAAATATAAAAATTAGTGCAACACATTTACAGTAAATAAATAAACATTATAAACATTCTAAATATTCTACTCACCTTTCCAGCATGTCCCCGTCCTTCTTCTTTTCTTCTTCTCCGGTGCGGCTCCTGTTAAAAAAAAACATAACATTAGTACACATTCATAAACATAAAATAAAATAAACATAATCTACATTGTACTTAAAAAAAATAAAAAAATAAAAGAGATCCGCACTTGCAGACCTCCCCGACGGTAATGAGCCTCCCGGAGCCTTTTCTGGAAGAAAATAGGCAATGGCGCTTTCTGATTGGTTGAAAACGCTGTCTATCAAATTCACCCAATCAAGAGGCGCCAATGTGTGAGCCAATCAGAAAGGGATACCACCTAAAATCCCACTCTGATTGGATAATGCACCTGTAAATCTTTATTTAAGCCAATCACAAGGCGCAGATGCCTTCAGCCAATCACAATGGAATACACCCCCACAGGGTGATTGGCTGGAGGCATCTGCGCATTCTGATTGGTTGCACTGACAATAGCCAATCACAATGGGATCCACCCCCACGTACTGATTGGCTGAAGGCATTTGTGCCTTCTCACTGGCTGTTGTCAATGTCAATTAGTACTACAGCCAATGGGAAGGTGCAGATGACTTCAGCCAATCACCTGTGTGGGGGTATCCCATTGTGATTCGCTGATGGCAATAAAGACTTCTGATTGGTTCAAATAAAGATTGACAGGTGCGTTATCCAATCAGAGTGGGGTTTTGGGGTGTATCCCTTTCTCATTGGCTCACAATTGGCGTTTTCTGATTGGCAGAATTTGATAGCCAGCGTTTTCAGCCAATCAGAAGCTGCCATTGCCAATTTTATTCTGGAACACTCCGTAGGAGGCTCATTAGCGCCGGGGAGGTTCGCAAGTGCGGACCTCCGTTAGTTTTTTAACCATTTTTTTTTTTAGAGCACAGATTTTTCCAGGGCACAAACGGGGCAGAAGAGGAGGAGGCCGGGGACATCGCGGGGAGGTAAGTACAATGTATATTATGTTTATTTTACTTTGTTTTATGTTTATGTATGTTGTACTAATGTAATGTTTTTTTTTTATAGAAATAGAAGGACGGGGACATGCTGGAAAGGCGAGTAGAATATTTAGAATATGTACTATGTTTAATTATTTACTGTAAATGTTGTACTCATTTTTTTCATTTTTTTCCCCTAGGTGGCTGATCTCTGAAGACACATCTGCAAAGGTAAGTGTTCTTAATTATTTTATTTTAGCTTAGAATTAGAGTTTCTATATAGAAATAGTATGTACTGTATATTACATTGTGGGATGTATATTACATAGATAGGATGTATTGTATATTAGATAGATTGGGGGATGTATATTAGATAGATAGAATGTATTGTATATTAGATAGATTGGGGGATGTATATTAGATAGATAGGATGTATTGTATATTAGATAGATTGGGGGATGTATATTAGATAGATAGGATGTATTGTATATTAGATAGATTGGGGGAAGTATATTAGATAGATAGGATGTATTGTATATTATATAGATTGGGTGATGTATATTAGATAGGGGTGTATTGTATTGTATTTCATTTTATTTATATAGTATGTATTGTATTGTATGTATTGTATTGTATGTATTAAATGTTTTTCCTTTTCAGGTGTGTAATTTTTTTTTCTGTAGTGGCGCGGGGGGGGGGGGGGGGGGATCTATGTGTTGTAATGTATTTTGTTATTTTCTGTAATGTTCCTTTTTTTGTGATTTAGGTTTTTTTATTTTCTGTAAGGTATATTTTTTATTTTTTGTGATTTAGGTTTTTTTCTTTTATGTAATGTTGATTTTTGATTTTTGGTCACTTTCGTTTTTTGTTTTCTGTAATTAGAGTTGTGGTGGGGTTATTAGGGGGTAGGTATGTAGTGTAGGTAGGTAGTGTAGGTGTTAGTAGGTTAGTGTAGAGGTGGGGTTAGTTGATATTTAATGTTTTTTTGGGGGGTATAGTGCAGTGGAGTGTTTAGACTTAGTGTCATGATGGTCCTTGAGGACCGTCATGGCACTTATGTGGTTAATGTTGGGTTGTAACAGGTCCATAATGGTCATAATATACCCTTATGGGACTGATGGGGTTAAATAGAGGCTTATGAGGCTCTGGATAGATCCCCATAAGTGACCAGGTTAAAATGGTGTAGTGCTTACACTTTGGGTCATGAGGGTCCTGGATGACCCTCATGGCACTTATAGTGTGATTACATGCGTTCATTACTATGTTTGAGGGGTCTATATAGTCGAGGCACACAGTACACTCACATTGTGTGGCAAACAGCATTTCAACACTTTCTTTTATTGACCATCATTTTTTGACGGGCAAGTCGCTAGTCAAAATATAATAATAAATAAAAAACAATTATTTTATATATGTCTCTAAGGTTTCATTGCCGCAGCAGTTACGGCACTTGTTACAGCACTCCCCACTCATAATATTCATGACGGTCACATTTCCTATTTGCTCCTAGAGCCCTGTCTCTTCCGTAAAGCTTGGTTTGGCTACTCCCTGCACAGATATCTATTGTGTCTAAGGCAAGATTTATGGCTGTAAGCGAACTGATCTAATCTGGGCAGTGAAAGATTTACATAAGTGTAGAAATTAGGGAAAAAAAAGCTCCCGCAACCAATTTATGGCAGTGCCCTAACTTAGAGAATGAACAGACTTTAGACAGCACATGATTCATGTTGAAAAGGACATTTGAGTACCCCTTTAAAAACAATTTGACAAAAAAAAAACACATTTTGCTAGGTAGCAGTTCTAAACTTTCTTAGTGAGCTGTGAAGCGTAAACAATAAAGATATCTCTAAGATATGGCAATACTTGGTGTGAAATTACTTATCTATAGGTCACCCTGTGTACTTCTGTATAAGTGCTGTCCCTTGACACTCAGACAGAACCACCTGCTTTAATTATAAATGCCATTCTAGCCTGACTGTTATTATAAGTGAAAGATTTTCGGCTAGTCAATCTGACAAGTATTGTAAATAAAATTAAATCTGACGGGTAGATTTTATTTTCAGTAATCACATTATAAACATTTTCTGACTTATCTTGACCTCAGAAGACAGCAAAAGTGTTTATATATTATATATATATATATATATATATATATATTTTTTTTTTTTTATTTTTTTTTTAAGTATTTGTATAGCGTGTCTCCATTTGAGAACAATTCATTTTCTATTTGATACCATGAGTAGGATTTTTCAGATTCTAACCACTTAAGAACATGTGTAATGCAGATAGCTTCGAGGTATATTTTCAAAATTGGATATGAGATGCCCGCCTTTGTAAAGTGTCTTGCCATAGTCTTTTTTTTAGTCAAATATGTTTTCTAGAGTTAATAAACCTGTCAATCATAGTTTGGTACTTATAGTCTTTTTTTTAGTCAAATATGTTTTCTAGAGTTAATAAACCTGTCAATCATAGTTTGGTACTTTTGGATCCAATACAATTGAAGCGACAGGGGGGATCATCGAGCTATGTAGTTAAACTTGGGCAGTATTACCATTTTTACGGGGGATCATCGAGCTATGTAGTTAAACTTGGGCAGTATTACCATTTTTATGATTGCTATTCTACCGAAAAAATAAAATGCCTTATGGTTACATCCTAAAATAGTTTCTTTGCATTTAAAATATGTTTTTTTTTGTAGTTAATAGGAGTCATAATGTTCATTTTTTCATTAAATTTTATCCCTAAATGGGTAAATCCTTTTGATTGCCAGTTAAATGGGTAATTTTGCTCTAGTGTGTTCTTTTCAGCTAAGTCAATGTTTATTGAATTCAATTTGTAGTTGGATATCATTCCGATTTTTATTATCAAGTCTTTCAAATGCTTCAGTGAGTTAAAGGGGTCTGTTAACGTAAGTATTATATAATCCACAAAAAGGACAATTTTGTGCTCCCTCTCTCCCACCCTAACTCCTCTTATACGTGTGGATTTTTGTATTGCTTCCGCAAATGGTTCAATAAAAAAGGAGAGGCAAGAGGGGGAGGGGCACCCTTGTCTTGTCCTGTTGCGGACGGTAAATGGCTGAGGTCTATATCCAATACCTGAAACTAGGGCAATTGGATTACTGTACAAAGCTCTGACAGTGAGTTAGCCAAATTTGTCTAAACCAAAAGTATTCAAGACCCTTTTGCATATACTCCCACCCCGTCAAATGCTTTTTAAGTATCTAATGACAGGAATAGGGTGGGAGTATCTCTTGTTTGAGAATAGGAGATTTTATTTTCAGTAATCACACTATGAAACTTTTTTTAACTTGCTGTAAAGAGATAAGACATACATAGAACACACTGTTATGCTTTTAAAACTTTTAAAGAATACAAAAGTTTATATAACATTTTTATTTGAATACAAGAAGACAAATAGTTAGTTCTGTCCTCATGGAGTACATATCAATTGGCTGAGGCAACAGTTAACTTCAGGCCAAAGGCTTATGCAATATCTTGACCTCAGAAGACAGCAAAAGTGTTTTTAACAGATTTAATTGGGGGTTATACAACAACATATTCTTATATGTGTGTCACCTGGGTGTACTCAAGTGGTTACATGAAGGACAAGTGAAAGAGGACCAGAATCTGCTGCTATAGCATGAAACTTAGAATAAACATAACTGGGATGGGAACAGGCATTGCCGAATTACCCATTAGGCCTCGTAGGTAGCGGCCTAGGGGCACTTCACTGTGAGGGGCGCCACTTTAAAAAAAAAAGTGGTTGCAGGATTAAAACAAAAACTAAATGCTACAGTTCATAGACTGGCTACCTAGAACAAGAGAGTTACAACAGGTTAAGGAACTTACATGCACAGAAAAGGCAAAAATGGGTCTGTGCATACCTTGCATACTCACTCGCATGTGCTCCTCCACTTCACTGCCTAGGAGCTCCAAAAAAGGTAGATCTGGCACTGGGAACAGGCCATTCGAGTTTTGAACAAAATTAATCCAGTGAAGAATCTTGAGGTTATTGAACTTTCCTTCTTGACCAGGTACCAAGGCAGTCTGGTCTAAATTAATCAAGGTAGAAAGGAGTAGGTTGAAATGATTAGCTAAAACTTTTGCATGACATTTAAGATTGATCATATCTGGCAGGGTCTAAAGAGTTTTTCCCTGTTTGTGGATGGCGGTGATGTGTATGTCTTGCATGGATTTGGGAAACATAAAGGTATCTTGGATAGAATTAAAGAGGCTGGTCAAATGGGAGAGCAATGGAGGGATAAAGGCTTGATAATAGTGAGCTGAGAAGCCTCCCAGGCCTGAACTTTTGCCTAAGTGAGTTTTGAATACGGTGTCCTATATTTCTTTTGTCAAATTCGCAGCTCCAGGGAGTCTTTTTCTTCCTGGCTAAATGTAGGAAGTGGAGAATTCTGTAGGTATGTCAACCCACCATGTGTGTCTGTATCATCTAAGATTATTATATAGCTGAGAGTAGAAGTTGTTAAACTTTTTGTCATGCAAGTTTTGCTGTCCCACTCCCATCCCTCTCTCTTTTCTTTTTCAGAGCTTGAGCTAACAGCCTATAAGGAGTGCCTGAGTGTTAAAGGGCCAATGTAAGCACTTTTTCATGTTAAACCGATTTTTTAGTAATCATCATTAATCAAGATAAAAAAAAAATACATGCGGAAGCAGCAACAAATCAAAGCTTTAGCCAGAAAATATAATCAATGGCCTGTGCTGTACACCCTCTCTGACATAACAAGCCTTACCAAGACAGCCTAATCAAGGCTGTTTCAGTTGAAATCTTTTTGTTAGTGCACAGGACAATGAGAGAGTTGGGGGTAAGGTAAACTGTTTTTAAATTATATATTTCTTGCTAAAGAGTTGCTTTGCTGCTCTTTGCACATGCATTTTACTAAAAATTAATGGTGAACTAAAATATAGGTTAAACAAGAGTACGTACACTGTTCCTATAAAAATTATTGCCAAGTTTTCTGAAAGAGTTATTCTTTAAGATGTTTCTATGTCTTGTGGGTTAGCTTGGGTTTTTAATCTGGAGGATGAATGAGGGTCATTAGATCAACCTGCTCTTTGTTGGGCTTAAAATGTTTGTAGACTGATCCTACCAGCAGGTTGACTTGGTTCTGTATTTCCTCACACAGGACAGCTTAATTAGATTCTAGGTCAAATTACTGATTCTCAGGTAAAGTTACCGGGTTCCAGAATAAGTTGCAGAAATTATTTCTTAATAAAAAAAATAAACGCCTTACCTCTAAATGAAACACACCATTAATATGTGTCTTAAATAGAGCATAAACATTATTTTCATTACACTTTTTTATACAGTTTTTCCCCCAATAGTACAATGGACTACTTCCATATGTAAACACACATTAACACCTTTTGCCCTTTTGAATTGCCCCATGTATGCTAGAATTTCCACCAAGAGCCCAGCGCGCCACTATGTCTATCTCCCCATATAGGTGCCAGTGAGTCTATGGCCCCAGATGTCAGACACCTCAGGGCAGTGTCTGGGCACAGCAGGGGTTTGTTAGACTACTGAGAATACTGGAGCCAGAGAGTCTTAACAAGGGGTTGGGGTCTAACCCAAGCGGGAGGACTATGAATCAAGGGTTTATAGGCCTAGGGTCTCGGGGAGAATGTCTAATCAGGGAACCAAGCAGAGTATACTGGGCTGGTTAGTGGGCCCAAGATGCCCTGGTGGTTAACCACAAGATGAAGAATCAAAGGGAAATATCACTTGTCTATTGAAACAAAGTGTTTCATTTGCTGTCTGACATCCTTTTAATTATACTTAATGACTTAATCAAATCCGTTGATCCCCCATAGAAGTCTATGGAGCCCGATCTACCACTTACCTTTAGTTTGAACCCAGCCGAGAACCTAGCCCAGCCCTGAGATTGGGAGTGAACTGTATATCTTAGTTGGATACTGGAAGTGATTACTGGTCGTCCTTAAAGTTATATCTAAGTTTCCCTGTTTAACTATTTCAAATATAACACATACTGCTTATATCAGAAAAACACATTACATTGATACATTCTATACACATATATATTAATTTTATTTAAAAATAAAACATGTTTTATCCCCTTGTTTTACCCTGCTTGGTCTGGCCAATAGTGATGTGAAGAGGACAATAATCTTCCTGAGGTGCGGGCTGGTGGAGAATTTCCATCTTCTTCAAACTGACTTTTAGACCAAAGAGCTCGGCAGCCTTGGCGAAGCAAGATGTAATTCTCTGCAGAGCTGTGCCATATGTTAAACAAGGGCAGCATCATCAGTGAAGAGTAGCTTATTCTTGAACGAGTTGTTGCACTGTCTTGGTGTGGGCCTTTAGTTGCCTCAGGTTGAAGAGACTGCTCGCAGTGCAGTATTAGATGTAGAGACCATCCTCATCATCAAGGTCTGCTGAGGCCCTTTGAAGCATCATACTGGAGAATATTGTGAATAGGGTTGGTGCAAGGACACAGCCCTGATTCACGCCGTTACTTATTGGTAAGGGCTCCAATGGGTCATTGCACATGTTTAGAAACTTAGGAGGACACATCCTTATACATTGCAAGATTTGCCACATTTCCTTCCTGCTCATAGTGTTTAACATTTTGGTAAGGTCAACAAATGTCACGTAAAGTCCCTTCTTTTGTTCTCTGCATTTTTCTAGGAGCTGCCTGAGAACAAAAACCATATTCGTGGTGCTCCTTTTGGCTCTAAAGCCACGCTGGCTCTTGGGGAGGAGTTCTTCTGCGATAGTGGGCACCAGACAGTTGAGGAGTACCTTTGTGAAGATTTTCCCCATGACGGAGAGCAGAGTTATCCTCTGGTAATTGTAGCAGTCTGACTTTTCTCCTTTCCTCTTGTACAGTGTGATGATAATTGCATCACAAAAGTCCTGTGGCAGCAAACAAAGAGATCATGGAGCTTAGGATGAAGGGTCCTGTTGGGGTCCTATTAACGCCTGCTGCCTTACCATTATTTCACTGATCAATAGCTTTTACAGTCTCTTGGAGAGTAGAAATCTAGTCCAGTTCTGTTTTAATTGGTTGTTGTGGAATGCGATGAGTGCTGAGACTGAAACTACGCGGTTGGAGCAGAATAGAGCCTGAAAGTGGTCAGACCACCAATTCAGAATCAACGCTTATCTGTAAGGAATGTTTGACCATCTGAACTGTGCAATGGGCTTTGAACCAGGTGTGAATGGCCGTACACAGCCTTCAGTTCTTAGTAGTCACTGACATCTGCGCAATGCTGGGTTATTTCTGCAAGGTTGGTCCATCACTGGTTCTGAATTTCTCAAAGCTTTCCTTGGAAGTTGCTGCATATGCTTGAGGAGTGGATCTCTTTTTCAACAATAATTCATGGATCTCCTCATTGTTTCTGTTAAACCAGTCTTTTCTCTTCTTTGTGGAGTACCTTAGGGCCTCTTCAGAGGTCTGCATGATGCTGGTTTGGAGGTGTTCCAAAAGAGCATCGGATGAGGTGATGCTGGTTTTGAGGTGTTCCAACAGAGCATCTGAAGAGGGATCCGTGAAGCATCTGCAATCCTCTAGTCTTGAATGGAGATTCACCTGAACGGCCTTCACTTACGCTGTCGGGAGGTTACCGATCTGTAACTTCTTCCTTGGGGCTCCTTTCCTCTTTGGCTTAGAATTGCAGTTGAGATGAAGTTTGCAGTGCACCAAATGGTGGTCCGTATTACATTCTGCACTGGGCAACACTTGTGTGAGTAGGACGTCTCAAAGATCTCAGTGTCATACCAGAATGTAGTCTATAAGATGCCAGTGCTTGGACCAAGGATGCATCCAAGTTGTCTTCAGCTTGTCTTTCTGCTGGAATGGTGTTGGTGATGGTGAGTTCCTGCTCTGCACAAAACTCTAGCAGAATGTGCCTGTTGTCGTTGTAGCTCCCAACACCGTGGTGGCCAAGTACCCTTTTCCAAGCTTCTGAATGTTTGCCTTCTCTGGAATTGAAGTCAACAAAGATGATGACCTTGTTGTCTGCAGGGACGTTCTGTACGAGATTGCACAGGTCAGTGTAAAACTTGTTCTCTTCTGCAGGATCCACTTGAAGAGTTGGGGAATAGACACTGATAAATGTAGCATGCTGCTTGTTCTGAAATGGGCTACGCTTGAAAATGATGTGATCAGGTTATCAGTTTTGGAGGCGATACCATGAAGCTGACACCATAGAGGTGTTTCCTGGTTTATGGCTTCCCTGACCAGTAAAGGGTATAGCCTGCACCATGTTCCTGAAGGGTTCCTTCCTCTGGGAAGCAGACTTCACTGAGGGCAGCGATGTCGGTAGCCAGCCTTAATAGTTTGTTGGCTACTAGATCAGAGCGCCGTTCGGGGCAACAGCTGTCTGCTTTGTCAAGCATAGTTCTGATGTTCCTACATGTGAGTTTCAGTCCAAGTACACCTTGTGAGGCAGGTGTGAGCCTTTTCCTCTTTGCTGAGTTTCGACCGCATTTGGAGATGCCCATTGCTAGCGAACTTGGGAAGTGGAGACCAGCTTTTTTTAGGCTACCTTTTCTAGGCCCTCTCCATATGGAGCAAACATTACTGTCCCTAGAGAAGGCTGCTTGGTCGTTCAGGGTGCTGCCGAATTATGCCGTTGACTCCTGGGTTCATCTGTCATGTCCTAGCAAGCTGGGACGTTGACAGCGAGGTCCTCGGTTTGTAACAGACTGTCCTTCTCCTAGATGGATCACCTGACAGGGCAAATGAGCTGCATTTGCCCGGGTTTGAATTCAGAGGTTTACTTTTCCCAGGCTGGCTGACAACTAAGGCTAACAAGCGCAGCCTGCCCATCCGGTTATAGCACTGGTCATGCCATTTTTCTTCTTTTCACAGAGCTTGCTAACCCTATACTAATTTTCAAGCCAACAACATTACAATGCAGAGATACAATGCACTCCCCTTTTTTTCCTTGTGCCTCCTTGTTTCCTTGTGCAGGGGACTACACATCACATTGTGCCTTTCTGCACAGACTGACTTCACAAATTGAAACAATGTATTAGCTGCCTTTGATTGGCCAAAATGAATTATGATTTTTTTTGCTAATATCTAGGGGTTTTAATTTTTTAAATCAACTGTTAGCAAACTTAATAGATTTAGCAAACTTTAGGGTAAGTTTAATATTATTTTGGCATTTTTCTTCATGCAAAAATGTTTTCATACACTACTGATTCTCCTCTATCCAATGTATTCATAATCCATGAAACTTAAATATGCCTTTAAAGTGCTACTACCCTCAACTTATCTTTATTTAAAATTGACCTAGGGCATTCTAGGTTTGGGTGACCTGGTGGAAATGGATCTTAGGCATCCAGGGCATATAACCAGAGACTTGGGGAACATTAAAGTAATAAAACAGATTAACAATCACATTTTAGCCCCATACCCAAGTGATTATAGTCATTTAGTAGACATGTCTTACTGGCTACTAGAACAGCCTTAGTACTTTTGGTCAATGTGGCTAGGGTACATCAGGGTTTCAATTTCCAGATCAAAAAGCCCAAGAGTCCTGGGGTTTGTGATAGTCCTCTGGCCTTTTCATTGTTTTCTTTTTGAGTCTAGAGCAGTGTTTGATTTCATGCCTGGTGCACCTCTCACCTTGTAGTAATGCATGTTTGCGGAAGTATATTTTTGTTAAAGTAGAGCTCAATTGCCTGAACCGAAAAGTCCCTCACAAGCTTATTCTGCAGGATATAATTGGGGAGTCACCAGATTCTGTTTAGGGGGTGGGATTTGGGCCAGAATGCAAGATATTCTCACATGCTGCAATCATATAATTGGATAGGTCATGGATGAACACTGTTTGGTTCAAGCAAAATATAATCTAATATAGTGTATGTATTATGGGAGTGTGAGAAGAACATGAAGTATTTTGTGTTGGCGTTTTGGATTCTCCATATCTCTACCAGGTGATCCATAGTGCAACTTGCAAAAAAACAGTCCCACGTTTATTTTTAACTGCTTTAATTGAACAACACATTTCACTTGGATAACAATGCACAATACTTGATACATACAGTTGTGCTCAAAAGTTTGCATACCCTTGCCGAATTTGTAATTCCTGTACCATTTTTAAAGAAAATATGAGTGAGCAGGCAAAACTATTTTTTTTAGTTCTTATGGGATTCATATTCAACTGGCACAATCCTAAAACAAAACATGGCAACGAAGAAAAAAAATAAATAACCCTGTTCAAACGTTTGCATACCTTTAGTTCTTAATACTGTTCGTTGCCCCCTTTAGCATCCATGACAGCTTGCAGTCTTTTGTAATAGTTGCCTATGAGGTCCCTAGTTCTTGCAGGTGGTATAGCTGCCCATTCGTCTTGGCAAAAGGCCTCAAGGCCATGCAAAGTCTTTAGTCGTCTTGCATGAACCGCACGTTTGAGATCACCCCAGAGTGGCTCGATGATATTAAGGTCAGGAGACTGTGATGGCCACTCCATAACCTTTACCTTTTTCAGATTTAACCACTGGAGGGTCAACTTGGCCTTGTGCTTAGGGTCATTGTCATGCTGGAATGTCCAAGAGCGTCCCATGCGCAGCCTTCATGCAGAAGAATGTAAATTGTCTTCCAGTATTTTCTGATAACATGTTGAATTCATCTTGCCATCAATTTTCACGAGATTCCCAGTGCCTTTAGAGCCTACCACCCCACCCACCCCAGTGAGCCACCACCATACTTCACAGTGGGGATGGTATTCTTTTCACTATAGGCCCCTCTCCAAACATAGCGATTATGGTTGTGACCATAAAGCTTTATTTTGATCTCGTCACTCCAAATTACAGTGTGCCAGAAGTTGTGAGTGATGTCAAGGTGTTGTCTGGCATATTGTAACTGGGCTTTTTTTGTGACATTGGTGCAGTAAAGGCTTCTTTCTGGAAACTCTACCATGCTGCTCATTTTTGTTTAAGTATCATAGTATTGTGCTCCTTGAAACAACCACACCATCTTTTTTCAGAGCAGCCTTAGGTTATCTGTGGGTTTTTCTTTGTATTCCGAACAATTCTTTTAGCAGTTGTGGCTGAAATCTTTCTTGGTCTACCTGACCTTGGCTTGGTATCAAGAGATCCCCAAATTTCCCACTTCTTAATAAGGGATTGAACAATACTGACTGTATTTTCAATGCGTTGGATATGTTTTTATATACTTTTTAATCTTTATGAAGTTCCATTACCTTGTTACACAGATCTTTTGACAGTTCTTTTCTGCTGCCCATGGCTCAGTATCTACAGTAGCCTGCTCAACACATCCATGTGAGAGCTAACAAACTCATTGACTATTTATACGCAAACACTAATTGATATTCTGAACAATTCTTGTGGCAGTTGTGGCTGGAATCTTTCTTGGTCTACCTGACCTTGGCTTGGTATCAAGGCATCTCCAAATTTCCCACTGGCTCAGTATCTAGCCTGTTTAGTACATCCACGTGAGAGCTAACAAACTCATTGACTATTTATACGCAGACACTAATAGCAATTTAAAAAGCCACAGTTGTGGGAAATTAACCTTTAATTGCCATTTTAACCTGTGTGTTACCTTGTGTGCCTGTAACAAGACCAAACATTCAAGGGTATGTAAACTTTGAATCAGGGCTATTTGGGTGACTTCTGTTATCATTATGATTTAAAAAGGAGCCAAATAGCTATGTGATAATAAATGGCTTCATATGATCACTATCCTTCAATAAAATATATTTTTTTGCACGATCAGTCATATCTTTAAAATTGCCAAAATTCCCCATTTTCCGCCTAGGGTATGCAAACATTTGAGCACAACTGTATATTTACATAATTCCTTTTTCAGAGTGTGATAGTATCTTTAATAACACTGAAGTCTGTTGCAATTAAATTGTTACAAGGACACTGTTTAGCTTTTAAATAGTACAAACACTTACATTAATATGAAACACATTTTAAAAAGTAAATTGTATTTGACCTGTTTATGGCTCCAAGAAAGACCTTGGTGGAAAAACACAATCTGCCTATCTGCAAATAGTAATTTCTTTTTAAGGTAACAAATAAAATTAATGGCTGTACTTTAGATTTATGAACAAAACAATAGAAAATAAAATAGTTTTGCTCTTCTTTATCTTTGTGATTTTAGCTTTTATAGTTGTTAGAGTGCAAACAGAAAATATGTCTGCTGTTTTAAGGAGGGATAACTTGCAGACACTCCCCTTGTTCAGGTCACTAATTTATGGCAACCTTACTTATTACGCATAAATAGCTTTTCATTTTGTTAAAAAGAGCAAATACAGTGCTGTTATATTCATGGTGCTGAAACTTATAGGATCTAAAAAAGCTTTTGCTTGTATGCATAATCATGTATGTTGATGTATCAATTGTTTAAGAAATGGAAACGTTGTTTTATGTTTTCTTTCATCTACAAATAATATAATACATAGATAACAACAAGTATATCACAAATAAAGTAAATAACTTAGCTAATTAAAAAAATATATATTGTCATTACAATAAACACTGGACAGTTATTGGCAAATAACAATATTGAAGTATAGTTAAGGTTGCATCATGGGATGGGGCAACTTAAGGCTGGAAAAATTAAGTAAATTGGAAGTTAAGGTTTCACGTAAAATTAACATCTATCCCTCCCCCTACAAAGGTTTTTCTGATGTCATCATAAATGACATCATCTTTGTCACTAGGTGATGTCATTCATGCTATCACAATCAATATAAATATTGACATCAGCTATGACATTACTCATGACATGACATAGAGATGGCATCACCAGATGGAAAATATAGAAATCAGATTTACTATATATTTCATAGCCAAAGATGGAGGAGCTCTACACAGTGAACAAAAACATGACCTGGAGCTGACTGTGGCTCAAATCATGAACATCTTACTGTAAAGTTAAAAAATAAGCTGAGGAAAAGAGAGAAAATCATCAAACTAAACAGATACAAATAAATAAATAAATACGATCCCCAGTGAATATGCAGTGGAGGTAAAGAATTTAAGGCACTAGACATGGTAGATTAAATGCCGGAAGAACTTTGAGCAGAAGTTTGTGACTTTGTCCAGAAAATGTCAACATAGGATATCTCCAAAAGAAAGAAAACTAAGAAAGTAAGCTGGCTGTCTGACGGGGCTTTGAAAGTAGCCGAGATAAAGGAAAGCGAAAGGTAGTGATGATAGGAAAATATTTGTATGGCTGAATGCAGAATTTCAGAGGATAGCATGAAGAGACAAGGGGGCATTCTATAATGAGCAATGTAAAGAGATAAAAGAAGATAACAGAATGGGAAAGTCAAAAGATCTCTTCAAGAAAATTAGAGATCTCAAGGGAACCTTTCATGCCAATGTGTGCATAAAAAAAAGACAAAAATGGTAGGGACTTAGCAGAAGCAGATCAGATATAGAAGAAGTGGCAGGAATACACAGAATATCTATACATGAATATTCCTAACCACATTGATAACCTCAATAGTTTGTCCAATAAGCTGAAGCCATTTTGGAGAGTGAAGTGAGATGGGCCCTAGGAAGCTTTGCTGATAACAAGGCTGTCATAGTTAATGGAATCCTAGCTGTTTTAAATTGTTCAAATCTTTGAAGATGATGCTGTGAAAATGTTGCTTACATTGTGCCAACAAATTTGGAAATCTCAACAATGGCCAAAAAAAGGCAGTGCCAAAGAGTGCTCCAATTATGGAACAACTGCAATTCTTTCATTATGCCAGCAAGTTAATGCTTAAGATACTGCAAGCTCGGCTCCAAGAACTACCACATGTGCAAATAGGTTTTGGAGATGCAGAGACACAAGAGAATGAATTGGCAACTGTCTACAGCATAAAGTGAGAAAGCAAGAAAATTCCAGATAAAAACATTTACCTTTACTTCATAGAGTATTCGAAGATCACAATAAAATGTGTCAAGCTCTTTAATAGATGGGGAGTACCGATAAGGATACAGTGAATGTAATGAATTATTGTCCACTATCCATGTTAAACTCTGACATTAAAATATATGCCTCTATATTAGCTGCAAGATTGAATAACTTTATTGGTGAGCTAATAAATTTAGATCAAACAGGGTTTATAAAAAATTGACAGGGCCCTCATAAATTTCGTAAACTGATTGATCTACTTGCATTTTCTAAAATAAAAAACTCCCAGTTGTTACCCTGTCAATAAACGCAGGGAACACGTTTGACAGGATCAACTGGGAATTTATAAAAGACATCATGGATAAATTTGGCATGTGTAGGTTTGGATCCCATGCAGTAAAGGCTTTATACTCTAACACGTGTGCCTGTGTTAATGGGACTGATTTTTGCTCAGAGGATTTTATGATTTCTAATGGTACTAGGCAGGGGTGACCCTTATCCCCATTGATCTTTGCGTTAGTTATCGAACTTATTGTGGAAACAATTAGAAGTTCGGGGGGAATTAGGGGGACACCCATTAAACAGGTACAAAGTAAGGTCACAGTATTTGCGGATGATTTGGTTATAACGGTATCAGAACCACTATAGTCACTGCTGAGATTACAGGCGATAATTAGTGAATATAGTCTTGTCTCATACTATAACATTAATGTTGCCAAATCGGAAGTGCTCTCCTTAAATATTGACAGGTGTACCCTTAAAACTTTGAAGGACAAATTTAAGTATAATTGGGAAATAAATTCCTTTTCACACTTGAGGATTATTTCCTTCCAATCTAAAAGACCTTACTAAGGTAAATGTACATATGCTTTACCCAAAGATCTCTAGTATTTTAACAGAGTGGAAGAAACAAAATGTATCTTGGTCTGGCAGAATTGCTTCAATCAAAATGTAATTTCTCCTGAAACTAATTTATATTATGAGGTGTATCCCCTTAAAGTTTCCGCAGTATCAACTTAGAACATTTCAAAGAATAATAATAATTATTATTATTATCTTTATTTATATCGTGCCAACATATTCCGTAGCGCTGTACAGGGGTTTAGTACATGGCAAAAAACAAACTTAACACCTTATAAAGAATGGAGGGCCCTGTTTTTGAGCATATAATCAAATGCACATATTGCTTGTTTCCAAGACACGGACACACAATTGAAAACTCATAAACTTACAATCTAAGGGTTATGCATAGATACATTTATAGAAATAGACGTCCCAGAATAAATAGAAATATATGTATTTGATTAATACACTGCAACAGTGTTAACTCACATGTAAATTTTTTCTATCAATAAAAATAAATTTAAATTCTTGGAAATTAAACACATTCTTTCTGAGGGTCTCAAATTAGAAGGACTTATATGGAATAGGAAAGTAAATAAAAAAGTAAAAGACAAATTACCCCTTGTGGTCAAATCTTTATATTCTATATGGCACACAATAAATAAACAATTACATTTAATTAAAGTTGTTGCTCCTAACACTCCATTAAATGTTTTACACCCAATAAACAATTTAAAAAACCTAAATTGGGCCCACATGGGTATACTTTTGGTGGGCGACTTGTATAGAAACTCTAAATTATAAACTTTTCAAATGTTAGTATATGAAAATGTTCTCCCGAGAGACCAATGGTTCCAATATCTTAGAATAAAAAATATCTTATGCAAAAGTGGCTTATCCAGTCTTCCAGATAGGGATCCCTCTCTAATTCATCTCTAAAATCCATCTCTAATTGCATTACAGTAATTAAAAACGTAAAAACAAATAATAAGACCAGTAGAATGTTGGGAACATTCTCTATGCTTGCATTTGGAAATTCCTGCATGGCACAAAGCCTTCAAGTTAACAAAACAGTATTTAACTTGCATCACATTAAGAGAAACTTATTTTAAAATTATACAAAGATGGTACAGTGCCTGGCAAAAGTATTCACCCCCTTGACTTTTTACCTATTTTATTACATTGCAGCCTTAAGTTCAATGTTTTGTTAATCTGAATTTTATGTGATGGATCAGAACACAATAGTCTACGTTGGTGAAGTAATATGAGAAAAATATATACATACAACTATTTTTTAGAAATAGAAAACAGAAAATTGGCATGTGAGTATGTATTCACCCCCTTTGTTATGAAGCCCATAAAAAGCTCTGCTGCAACCAATTACCTTCAGAAGTCACATAATTAGTGAAATTATGTCCACCTGTGTGCAATCTGTCACATGATCTGTCATTACATATACACACATTTTTTGCAAGAAGCACCACTAACCAAACACTACCATGAAGACCAAGGAACTCTCCAAACAATTAAGGGACAATGTTGTTGAGAAGTACAAGTCAGGGTTAGGTTATAAAAAAATATCCAAATCTTTGATGATCCCCAGGAGCACCATCAAATCTATCATAAACAAATGGAAAGAACATGGCACAACAGCAATCCTGCCAACAGATGGCCGCCCACCAAAACTCACAGACCGGGCAAGGAGGGAATTAATCAGAAAGGCAGAACAGAGAACTAAGGTAACCCTGGAGGAGCTGCAGAGCTCCACAGCAGAGACTGGAGTATCTTTACATACTGTTGGACGACAATAAGCTGCACGCTCCATAGAGTTGGGCTTTATGGTAGAGTGGCCAGAAGAAAGGCATAACTTTCATTAAAAAAAAAATGGAACGTTTTGAGTTTGCGAAAAGGCATGTGGGAGGCAACCAAAATGTATGAAGAAAGGTGCTCTGATCTGATGAGACTACAATTGAACTTTTCGTCCATCAAAGAAAACGCTATTTCTGGCGCAAACCCAACACATCACATCACCCAAAGAACAGCATCTTGCTGTGGGCATATTTTTCATTACCCAGGACTGGGAAACTGGTCAGAGTTGAGGGAAAGATGGATGGTGCTAAATACAGGGATATTATTGAGCAAAACCTGTAACTTTCTATGCGTGATTTGAGGCTAGGACGGAGGTAAAGCAACACTTAAGTGGTTTAAGGGGAAACATGTAAATGTGTTGGAATCGCCTAGTCAAAGGCACTGTATATGACCCCCTATACTATAGCTAAATGCGCTCCCCAAACTACATGTGGTGAATGTTGGAGAGGATGTAGCGATAGTGGCACCCATGAAACGTGGTGGTATTGCCCGACAAAACATTTCTTTTGGGAGGATTGTATATTTCAACTATCTACAAATGAACTGTAAGCTTCAAAATACTCCAACCTTGATCCACTTCCATATCAGATTGGAACTTTTGAAACATAAATATAAAGGTATTGTAATTAACATCCTCTTTATTGGAAAATATCTTAGCAGTAAAATGGAAGAAGTCAACGCAATGGCAGATGGGAATACACAAATTGAAATGGATTACTTCCATATCGCACTTAAGAGATATAAAAAGATAGTCACAAAATGTGCCCTTTGGTCCTAGAGGCTACTTTGAGCAATGTTGATAATTTCTATTACACTCTGCCTTCCCTGCCGAGTACATTTCCTTCCATCCTTCCACTCTTCCTCTGAATATTTAACTTCTGTTTACAAGTTCTTTTATGCTCTAAGTACATATATGTGCTAATGTATCACATATATAGTTGTCAGCAATACGGGTTGTCAGCAATACGTTGTCAGCAAAATGTTGTGGGCTCGCGCCACAAGCCCGCAGCAACTGCGGCCCTTGCAAGCGAGGGCCACAGTTGCTGATAAGGAGCGCCAAAGGCCCTACTTGCGCTGGTGGAGATGAGCGCCATAGGCTCTCATCCCTAAGTCCCGCGGGCAGGCAGTACGGGCCGCAACTGCAAGGTCAGTTGTTTGCTGCCCGTAACCACGAGGCCCGCGGCACTACCTGGTTCCTGCCAGGGGAGCACTCGCGATGAGCGACGGAGGAGCTCATCACGAGTCCCCCCAGTCTCGCAGCACCCCCAGTGCAGCACCCCCAGTGCCTCCCCTCCTTCCCCTTCAACCTCCCTCCCCCCTTTCCCCTCACTTACCTTCATCAGCTGATCCTGCTGCTTTCCATTGCCTCTTCTGTGTCAGGACCCGGTATATGCTAATGACGTGACGTCACATGCGCGTCACGTCATTAGCATATGCCGGGTCCCAAAGACCCGATGGACAGCAGCAGGAGTCCCAGGGCTCGCAACAACCCCTCATCCCCTCATCCTCTCCCTCCCCTCATTCTCTCCCTCCCCTCATCCTCTCCCTCTCCTCATTCTCTCCCTCTCCTCAACCTCTCCCTCCCCTCATCCTCTCCCTTCCCTCATCCTCTCCCTCCCCTCATACTCCTCCTCCCTCCCTTCCCCTCATCCTCCCTCCCCCATCCTCCCTTTCCCCCTTTCCAATTAACCCCTTTCCCCCTTTCCCCTCACTACCTTCATTGCGCTGCTCCTGCTGCTGTCCATCTCGTCTTCTGTGTTGGGACCCGGCATATGCTAATGACGTGACGTCACATGCGCGTCACGTCATTAGCATATGCCGGCTCCCAAAGACCCAATTGACAGCAGCAGGAGTCCCAGGGCTCGCATCAACCCCTCCTCCCTCCCCTCATCCACTCCTTCCCCTCTCCCTCTCTTCATCCTCTCCCTCCCCTCATCCTCTCCCTCTCCTCATCGTCCCTCCCCTCATCCTCCTCCTCCCTCTCTCCCTCCCCTCATCCTCCCTCCTCTCTCCCCTCATCCTCCCTCCTCCCTTTCCCCCTCTCCAATTAACCCACTCTCCCCTTACTTACCTTCATTGCCCTGCTCCTGCTGCTGTCCATCGCGTCTTCTGTGTCAGGACCTGTTATATATACGTCATATGCGCGTCACGTCATTAGCATATGCTGGGTCCCGACACAGAAGACGCGCTGGACAGCAGCAGGAGCAGCGCAACAAAGGTAAGTGAGAGGGGGGGGGGGGGTTAATTGGAGACGGGGAAAGGGAGGAGAGAGGATGAGGGGGAGGGAGGAGGATGAGGGGAGGGAGGAGGAGGATGAGGGATAGGAGAGGATGAGGTGAGGGAGGAGGATGACCGGGGGGAGGTGGATGTAAGGGGGGAGGGAAACAGACACGGGGGAAGAGACTTAGGGGAGGGGAGGAAGAGACACAGGGGAGGGGGGAGAGACACAGGGGAGGGGGGAGAGACATAGGGGGAGAGACACAGAGGATGGGGAGGAGACACAGGGGAGGGGAGAGAGACTTAGGGGATGGGGGAGAGACACAGGGAGGGGGGGAAAGAGACACAGGGGAGGGGGGGAAAGAGACACAGGGGGGGAGGGACACAGGGGAGGGGGGAAGAGACACAGGGGAGGGGGGCAGAGACACAGTGGGGGGAAAGAGACACAGGGGAGAGACACAGGGGAGGGGGGAAGAGATGCAGGGGAGGGGGGAAAGAGACACAGGCGAGGGGGGAAGAGACACAGGGAAAAGCAGAAGAAAAACGGGGGGAAGAAACACGGGAGGGGAGGAAAGAGACACAGGGAACAGGGGGAAGAGACACAGGGAAGAGGGGAGAGACAGAGGGGAGAGGGGAGAGAAACAGGAGAGGGGGTGCAGGACAAACATACACAGAGGGAGTAGAGGAGGGAATAGACACAGGGGAGGGAGTGGGGGAACAGACACAGGTGAGGGAGAGGGGCAGACACAGGGGAGGGAGAGGGGGGACAGACACAGGGGAGGGAGATGGGGAAGAGACATAGGGGAGGGAGACAGGGGGGAAGAGACACAGGGGAGGGAGACAGGGGGGAAGAGACACAGGGGAGGGAGAGGGGGAGAATAGAGACACAGGGGAGGGAGAGGAGGGGGGAAAGGAGACACAAGGGAGGGAGATGAGGGGTAAAGGAGACACAAGGGAGGGAGAGGAGGGGAGAAATGAGACACAAGGGAGGAAGTAGACAGGGGGAGAGGCTCACTGTGAGCGCCGAAGGTGCTCACACTAGGTGGCAAAAAGCTTTGTCAGCATTACAATTTTATTGCCGTCTTTTTTGACGGGCAAGTCGCTAGTATATATATAGTAATCATAAGTGTTTAATATATACAATGATTAATTCATCAGAAAGCAAAAAAAGCAAGTTGCAGGCAGTGCTTTTGAACCAATTTATTTATTATACTTTATAATGAAAACATTTAATGAAATAATACAATTATTAATACATGGCACATTTTGTTTAGAAAGCATTTTCAACATTTATTTAATTTTTTATAGTCCTTCCGAGTTGAATTATGAATTTACTGTATGTCATGCTTGTTCTGGACACAATTCACCTGTTTATCGCAACATTTGTTATGTATGTTTTATATTTGGTAAATAAAAAATCACTACGACCTCGCAAAGATACAACTTTAACAGCCGACCCGTGCAAACCTGAAAACATTAGAAACACAATAAATACACACAACAAACACATAAAAAGCTTACCCACAGCAAAGGGGGGGGGGGGGACACCCAGGACTTCTGCAAGGGAAGTTACACCTCCATTTAAGTCCAAATTACACAGTTTAGACACCCGAAAATCACCTAAGCAAGAGAAAAAATAGCCGGCGAAAAAAAAGGAAAACGAGGCTGCAGGACCCTAAAGACGCAAAACACCAACAAACACGTACAGATTTTCCGAAAAAGCCGGACGAGATCCAAGAACAAGGACGCAAAATAAGCCACAGCTGCGTACCACACATTAGGTGCCATTTTACAACACTAACTTACACAATCCGGAAGTACACAGCTACCCTAACGGATTTTCCTTGCGCACGCACACTATTTACACTACACACTGCACACATTGCTGACACTTACACAGCAGCTCCACAGCACTGAAAACACACATTGTATGCTGCAGCAACATGAAAACAGATTGCCAGCTCTTCAACACAATGCTTCCTGCATATATTACTTCAAAATAGGTAAAGTATATTACTTTATTAATGTATTATTTATTTAATTACCATATACCAAACAGCATTAGCTCACTTACAATTTCATTGCCATCATTTTTTGACGGGCAATATTCTAGTACTACTATAATGGCTAAAAGTGAGGACGAACTAAGGGATCTTTTCAGGAAGGTGAAAGAAGAAAAGAAAGGTCATGGCAAACAACAAACTCTATTCCAGGTGATGGATTGTATTTTCCTTGGCTCCAAGACTTCTGCAGATGGTGTCTGCAGCCATGAAATAAAAAAAAAACATGTGTTTCTGGGAGCAAAGCTATGGCAAGTCTAGACAAGCTATTACAAAGTAAAGATATTACCCTATCAAAAAAGGTCTACATAGTTAGAACTATGGTATTAGTAGTAACATTTGAGAGCTGTATCCTAAGAAGGCTGACCACTGTAGAATTGTCGCTACTATGGTATTAGTAGTAACATTTGAGAGCTGTATCCTAAAAAGGCTGACCACTGTAGAATTGTCGCTCTTGAATTGTGGTGTTGGAGTAAACTGCTTAGAGACAGCAATAAGACTCAGTCAATCAATACTACAGGAAATCAAGCCTAACTGTTCACTTGACGATCAGTCATGAGGCTAAAGTTCAAATATTTTGGACATATCATGAGAAGACCGGATTATATATAGAACTAGCGACTTGCCCGTCAAAAATGACGGCAATAAAATTGTAATGCAGGTAATGCTGTTTGGTCCAGACATTAATTGTGTTGTTGGTCCGAGAGCCTTCGGCGCTCATTGCGAGGCTGTTGGTTGTTGTCTTTTTTTCTCCTGATAGGCGCTTTTGCTGTTATTGTTTGGTCGGCGGTGATCTGCATTTTGCGCTTATTGCAAGGCTTTGTGTGCTATGAGCAGCGTTGGTGCTCGTTGTGGGTGGCGCGGTGAATGGATTTTGTGTTTATTGTGAGTGTATTTTTTTTTGTGTATATTTTTTTGGTATGCTAATTAAATAATAATAAATTAATAAATGAATATACTTTACCTATATGGAAGTAATATATGCAGGAAGCATTGTGTTGAAGAGCTGACAATCTGTTTTGATGTTCCTGCAGCATACAATGTCAGTTTGCACTGTTGTGGAGCTGAGGTGTAAGTGTCAGCAATGTGTGCAGTGTGTAGTGTCAATAGGCTGCGTGCGCGAGGGAAAGCCGTTAGGGTAGCTGTGTACTTCCGCATTGTGTAATTAGTGTTGTAAAATGGATGTGAATGTGAGTGGTACGCGGGTGTGGATGATGTAGCGTCCTTACTAAGAGTGTATCTTGTACCTCGTACGGCTTTTTGGAAAATCTGTATGTGCTTGGTGGTGTTTTGCGTCTTTAGGGTCCTGTAGCCTCGTTTTCATTTTTTTCGGCAGCCATTTTTTCTCTCGCTTAAGCTTTTTATGCATTTTTGTGTGTATTTATTGTGTTTTTAATGTTTTCAGGTGCGCGCGGTACGGCCGTTAAGGTCGTATTTTTCCGTGTCTTATATTTTTTTATGCTAAGTCCTCAAATTTTCCGTTCTAAGTCCCGAGGTTCATATATAGTGATTGCGTGTTACAGCTATTTTGGTAAAGTGCCGCTTGTGTGGGTGTTTGTAAGCGTAATTTTGGTAAAGTGCCGCTTCTGTGGGGGTTTGTAAGCGCGTTGAGGTGCCGTAGAGCCTCCATCTCCTCAAATGCGGCACCTCGCTTCACATGGGAGCCTCCACATCCGCAAATGCGGCCCCTCGCTTCGCAAGCTTGCAAAGCGTGACGACGATTCGTAGTTGGACAATTATAATATGTGATACTCTGATACTGGGAAATTGTGAAGGCACACAAAGAAGGGAACGGCAAAGATGGATATGGATAGATTAGGTCATGGAAGCAATGAGCATGAGTTGAGGGAGCTAAGCTGCAGCAAAGGGTTCATGTGGGGACCCTGCGAGGATCCCGATTGAGATCCCTGCATCATGGGGTTGGTTTGCGGGTCTGATCACATATGGAGACCGAATCGATGACCAGCTCCATTGCGATTGGCTGGTTTGGACTGGGGTTATGGGCTTAAGGAAATGTTCATGTTCAGGCCTGCAAATGCTACTGCGAATGGCAGGGTTTCTGTTTCTTACGACCTGCGCCTAACTTTCAGGCCTGGCCAATTGAATAGAAGAGTAAAAGTAGAGCTACTAGGGGCCGTAACTCGATCACAGAGAATCGTCTGTTTGCGATCGAGTTACGGCCCCGAATTGAATGAGGCCTATAGAATACAGAGCTAATTGGGCCAAAAGTTAAAAAGCCAGCTCAAGTATTAGTCAAACTGCTGCCATGACAGTTACATTAATATTGTGTTCAGCAGCTCATATCACGTAATATCCAGAGATCTTATAGTAATAAAAGACACTTGCCATAACCTTTACATACAGTATCTCACAAAAGTGAGAACATCCCTCACATTTTTGTAAATATTGTATTATATTTTTTCATGTGACAACACAGAAGAAATTACATTCTGCTACAATGTAAAGTAGCAAGTGTACAACCTGTATAACAGTGTAAATTTGCTGTCCTCTCAAAAAAACATGAATGCCAACATGTACTGTGACATGCTGAAGCAGAGCATGATCCCCTCCCTTCAGAGACTGGGCCGCAGGGCAGTATTCCAACATGATAACGACCCCAAACACACCTCCAAGACGGCCACTGACTTGCTAAAGAAGCTGAAGGTAAAGGTGATGGACTGGCCAAGCATATCACCAGACCTAAACCCTATTGAGCATCTGTGGACATTTCCACTTAGGGGTGTACTCACTTTTGTTGCCAGCGGTTTAGACATTAATAGCTGTGTGTTGAGTTATTTTGAGGGGACAGCAAATATACACTGTTATACAGGCTGTACACTTACTACTTTACATTGTAGCAGAGTGTCATTTCTTCAGTGTTGTCACATGGAAAGATATAATAAAATGTTTACATAAATGTGAGGGGTGTACTCACTTTTGTGAGATACTGTACATATTGGACTAATATAAGTGAACTTTTTCATATAAGAGCAATTGGTGTTTAGGTCATTCTTCCCCTTTATAGTGATCAATATGAAATTACATGTAAAACTCTTCTGGAACTCATCTTCTTGAACCTGGCTTCTTTTATGTACACATTTTATGACATGTAACATTTCAAGAGATAGACTTAACCAAACCAGATAAAATTCACTAATGGAAATAAGAATTAAAGAAAGCATATACAAACGTGACATCTGAGCTAGATAATAAGAGATCAGTCATCAGTAATAATATAGAAGATGTAATTGCTGATATCATAAGTAATGACATCATAAAATACTTTAGAGGCTGAAGGGGTTTTAAATTTTAGGGCAACATTAACTCCCCAGTTTTTTTATGCTTTTATGCTATATATTAACACCTAAGGTATGAACTAGTACAATTATTTGCAGATAAGTTTCCTTTATTTTTCTTTTTTTGAAAGAGGAATGAATGAGTTATAACTGAATGAGTATAAGACGTCTTTATAATGGAAACATAAAATTTTATTTAACAAACTATGCAGATTGCACTTAATTCCCTTGGTGTGTGCTCAGTGTTGTCTCCTAAGGTTGAAGAGAAGATCACATTGCAGTTAAAATTGGACAACTTCATGTGACATTTGTAGCTGATCAACATATGATAAGACTACTCTTTCTGCCCTTACACGCACATCACTAACAATTTATAACCTACTTTTCTAATTATTTGTTTTTAGCCACTCATATTCATTCAGATTCACTCAAATTTTTTTGTCACATTTAAATGCACTTACACTGTTGTAAAATGTAATTTGACTGGTTGAATATTGTTTTTTTTCCAGAGCAGCTGAATATTGTGAAGAGAGGATTTGCAGGCTTCAATTAACAATGATAAATGTAAGTATGGCCACCATTTTTTCACAATTATTTTCTTTTAATTACAGAGGGACCTACCAGAACCACCAAACCCATATTAGTAGGGATTTGAGGAAATAAGTGGGGTCTCCCACTACAGCTGGCACCCCTAGGCTACTAATCACCCCAATAATTACTTTGGGTGGGAGTGCTGTATTAAGTGTTGAGGGGTATTCCATCCTGCAACTTCGACAAGAAATAAGCTGACACTGAGGATTTGTGGAGCTTGTGCGTGAGTACCTAAACTTCTGTAAACTGTAAGGAACAATAGCTTTTAGCGTGCATTCTTACCTTTGAATACTGTATTTGTATTAAAAGCAACTTTGGTAACACAGACATCAGCTATTATACTGTAGCCTGTGAAACCTGTAGCTAGCATTTTGACAGCTAAATCTTCTTTCACAAGAGTGCTAGGACAAGGATATTTGTATACTTTATTACATTTAGTATACTGAAACTGTAACATATTGACGTTGTTACATTTTTACTATAGCTATTTCTAATGTGTTTCTCTACCAATTTAATTTTTTATGGGCTGATACAAACAAATTTTTGACCCTCTGTTGTGTTTGTATATATGTATATACTTTTTTTTTAATTATATCCTTTTTCAATAAAGTAATTTTTTTTCTTTTTTTTGAGTTGCAACATTTAAATAATGATAATCTATGTTTTAAGAGTTAAATTCGAGTTACCAATTTCTCTATCATAACTTTAATTTGTCTGATTGCCAGGCTTGGATTTTTTTTTTATGTTTACCATCTGTAAATCCATTACATTTTGTTTGTATTACAATATGTAATGCTGTCAATTCCCCATTGACCTTATCACTTTTACAAGACAGATCAGAATATTGTAATAACTCTGTAATACCGAGAGGCTTTAGACTTGATTGAGAGTACCATCCATGATACCAAGTGTCACAGACCCCTTTTTTTCTGGGTGTTGGGCCATTGAGCCACCATAAAAGCACATACTGCTTGGCTTCAGCCCTTGGATTATCTGCATAAACACCTCCATTGTCTTTGTAAATCTGCTCTGTTCCATTGTTTGCCAGATAAAGTTAATCACATCTTATATGTGGTAGAGACAGCAGGATATGTATTGGAGGTTAAGCCTATTACTCTCAGGAAACTACTGTTTAAAACCATGGGGAGTTTATCTCTTGTGATTGTCTGCCACACCCTCTCATTGTTACATTATGTACACCCCCTCTGTATCTAACTGCTATAAATATTGCTGTAATTTAAAAAATAAATCAGTTCACTCTGAGGCATATAGAAATCCTATGGTCTCTTTATTTTGTTCCTGGAGGCTGCGATACTGAACCTATATCCACCCTCTAACTAACCTGTCCTCGTCACTACCACAGGAAGGTTACTGGGACTCCTGGAAGTGCTGATTCCTGATGGAGAGACTCTGACTGATACAGAAGGCAGGTATCAAGGTGCTGGTGCCGAGATTTCAAAGAACCTAACGGTCCTTGTGGGTAGATAACCTGTAGTCTATATCAGGAGGCTTTGGGTTTGTATAGCCCCTACTCTCGGATCGTCACAACTGGTCGGCAGTGTTGGGATCTCGGTGTAAGAACCGGCAGCAAGAATGGGATATAGTGACCTAAGCAGTTTTGAAGTCCAGTACTTCCGGCGGCTTGGCAGGGATTTTGCCAAACCTTCAAATCCAGGTCCAAGTCCAAGGAAGGTCAGCCCTGAATAGAGGGGGTCATGGACCACATGGAGGACTACAAAGCAGAGGTGACCAGGGAGAAAAGGAGTCTGAACACCAACCACTATGCTGGAGCGGCGAACAGATTGCTACAGAAGAGACTGCAGCCAGGTGAGAAGCTAGCAGAACGGCTTGAGGACCTGGTGTGGTTGGAGATTGACTTGGAACATGAGTATGTGGACCTAATGCTTCCAACTCCTGCATAACAATGGCCCTTCTTCTACACGCTTGGGCTAATGGAAAGGCTTCCTGATGTGCTGCAGTGTGATCCAAAGAGTGGCCTGGGAACCGCAGAGCAATGGGAAATCCTATTTGAACAGCAAAACTGATGCTCAGATAGTTGATCCATAAAAAAATGGATTTGGAAAAAAGAGTATGAGGAACTGCTTGAGGAGTTGGACCCTTGTGGGACCTAGCTCAAGTACTTGAAGTTACCTCATGCTTCCCCAGCTGAGCTAGCAGAGGATACACTGCAATAGGAAATGGACTGTTGGCTGCACCCCTATAAGGTAGAGGAAGGAAACCAGAAGGTACCTGGAGATCTGTCTGCTACAGAACAGGCGAGATCATATATCATAGATCATATACCATCATATAGAAATGGTATTTTCTCTTATTTTGTTCCTGGTGGCTGCAATACTGAACCTATCTCCACCCTCTAAGTAACCTGTCCTAATCACTACCACAGGAAGGTTACTGTGACTCCTGGAAGTGCTGATTCCTGATGGAGAGACTCTGACTTATACAGAAGCCAGATATAAGGGTGCTGGTGCAGAGATAACCTGTAGTCTATAGCATGTGGCTCTGGGCTTGTATAGCCCCTACCCTTGGATCGTCACACCAAGAAACAGCAAATGAATAATAATAATAATAATAAATAACACATAAATAGAGCACTAATTAGAAAAACATGGATAAATACAGTAAAACTAGATTTTCTAGAATAGAGTTGTGCCCAATACATATATAAGTGCCTATCAGTTTCTATCCTTTACCAATTCTTTAGCAATCCAGATTACAGGCTGATGTCTCTTCATTGATCAAAAGAGAAAAAAGCTCAACCCCAGAAGTTGAAAGTTGAAATAAATCAAAGAGACAAGCGCAAAACAGCCTCATAGTGTAACAAGTAAGGAAAACATAATTTATGAGTTTAGCCATATGTGCTTTTACAAATATAACAGAGTAGGTTCTCACATAAAAACTCAATCCATCCACTGGTGTAAAAAGTCATCTTTTTCTTTACTGGTGCTCTTCTGATATTATGGATAACCATCTTGTCACCTCAAAAACCATTACAGAAGAAATATGGCCAAACAGGGCAATTTTTATTGTGTGTATTAAAATATATGAAAAGGGGGTCCAACTCAACTACAGAATTCTTCTGCCTTGGTTACAGGAATCATCTTTTGGACTGTGAAATGGATGGGCTTCTCAGTGACCGGTCTCAACTCCAGGACAATCGGGATGCAGAACAGGAATAAGGGGGTTAAAAATAACAAGCAGAGGTTATAATCACTAAATAAAAGAGAGAACACCTTGCTTATGTTCCCTAGAAGAGTGTCTTTATTGGGAAGAGTTGGATAATGTAAACACACACAGAACCATACATCTCTGTGGTTCAACACACACATATTATTAAGTTATCTGCCCTTAACCAGTTAACTTATCTGCTAAAACTAGGGGATATTAGTTGTCCTTTGATATATAGGCCACCTCTTTTTCTCCTATCTAGTAATAGATTGCCTAGGAAGTTTTGGGGCTTCAACTAGTGAGCCTTCCAGTGTGTCCTCACACTGAGGTCATAGGTCTATTTTCCACGCTATCACTTTTTTCTATATGCACATATGACAGAGGGAAATATATTGCTAAAAAGAGTTGGAGAGTGTTTGCAATTTAGTCCCAGTGATAGTTTTTTTAACAGCCGAGCTATTCAAATTCATAATAAACTTTGGAAAATCTTAATTCCCTATATTCCTGAAAATTGTCTTTTTTCATATGAACTAGAAAGTTGACATCAATGTACATCAATATGAGCTTACTGCAATCTGGATAATTTGTACCTACTTTAAGGAAGGCGAGGTGCCTTCACATGAAGTATCCACACTGAGCCCAGTACCATGTTGTGGAGTTACCTAGATTCTCAAATCTGACTACATATTGATGAATACATACAATTATTTAAAAAAAAAATCCTCAGTATTGTATAATATGATCTGATTACCACCATATACAGTGTGTTCAGTTATAATATTTATATTATTCCTTTCCTACTTAAAATATGGACATAAGCATACCTGCCCTTTGTAATCTGAACAGTCAAAATGTCTAAGTGTATATAGTTATTTTTATAAATGTATGAAAATGCTAATGGCAAATGTAGAAGAAAATCCTATATGTACCAGACATGTCCGTAGCACTGTAAATGCAAATAAAACATCAATACTGCTCTTTTAAAGTTATAAGGCCTGTATAACGTAAGCTGTGGGCTTGCAACTGAATACGTTTTTTTCTAAGAGTGTTAAGTTTCCTGTAGAATGATTTCAGATTACATCACATATATAGTTGTGAGCATGTGAGCTGTTGCTAATGCTTGCGGGCGCAAAGCGAGGGGCGCAGTTACTGGCAAGGAGCGCAACTGCGGACCTCGCAAAACAATACAAGACACGTTACGACCAATTACGACCTTGCAAAAATTGGCCAAAACCTGCGCACATGAAAAAAATGAAAAACACAAGAAATACACACAACACATACATAAAAAGCTTACCTACAGCAAGAGGGGACATCCAGGACCTCAAAAACTGAAGTTACACCTCAATTTAACTAAAAATAAAAAAAAATTAGACACTGAAAAATTCTCTAAGCAAGAGAAAAAATGGCAGCCAAAAAAAATGAACCGAGGCTACATCAGTCTAAAGACACAAAACACCACTAAACACCTACGGAATTGCCGAAAAAGACATACGAGATTCAAAAACAAAGACGTAACCCACGCGACCCCAAACACATTACAAACACAATAAATACACGCAACAAACATATAAAAAGCTTACCGACAGCAAGGGGGGGCACCCAGGACCTCTGCACCTCGATTTAAGTACAAAATTTCGGAGTTTAAACACCCGAAAATCACTTAAGCGAGAAAAAAAATGGCCGCCGAACAAAACGAAAACGAGGTTACAGGACTCTAAACATGCAAAACACTAGATAAACACGCAAAACACCACAAAACAGCTACGGATATTCCGCCACAGCTGCATACCACACATTTGCCGACATTTTAGAACAATAACTTATACAATGCGGAAGTACACAGTTACGCTAACGGATTTGCCTTGGGCACGCACACTATTACACTGCACACACTCATCACGCTTACACACCAGCTCCACAGCACTAATGCTGCAGCAACATCAAAACAGATTGCCCGCTCTTCAACAGAATGCTTCCTCCATATATTACTTAAAAATAGGTAAAGTATATTACTTTTTTAATGTATTATTTATTTTATTATTATACACCAAACAGCATTAGCTCACTTACAGTTTCATTGCCGTCATTTTTTGACGGGCAATTCACTAGTATTAAATAAGATGTTTTATAGTTATAGCAGTTCAGCCAATTGACCTGTGTACATGCATAGAAACGTAAGCCAAAAATAACATTTGGAATATTTTAATTTGGTGACATTTTAGTAAAGCTTACACATAATAATTTCTATTGTAACTCCCCACATTTAGAGTACATAGAGCTATGAGATAGAACTACCTGTAGTGCTGTTTATATTTATGTTTGTTACACATATTGAAGATGATTTATATTTGATTACCTTTTCATCATGAATAATGAATATATTTTAGAAGCAGTGTGTCTTTATGAATGTGATTTTGATAAACAATGTTCAGTATATATTTAAATCACTGCCAGTTTCAGTGTAATAAAAAATCATGTTCAGCTCTGAAATTAAAGGAACACAACTTTTTTTCAAAAATGTATAAAGCAACATTTGCAAAAGTAGTTTTTAGTCTCAATAATGCTAAGTAAAACCGGAAATGCAGTGACCACACTTTAATCTGTAGATCTCATTGGCTGGCAGAGGGCAAGTCCCCAAGCACAGTTAAACTGAATATTTTTTATGCTCAGAGACCTTTATTTGAAAAAAAGAAACTGACACATTATCAGATGCCCTCTTTCTGATGCGACAAAGAGAACAAGGTCCATGGACCTCCAAAATAATACACTTTAAGTTTGTAAGATGTTATTCTACCCTGCCATTTACCCATCCGAGTCCTGCGGTAAGCAGAAATAGGGTTAAAGGGCCAGTCCAAGCACCACACATTCATATTTTATCCAGAAGATCACCACATGAACATAAAAAATACAAGTGTTAAGAACAGCAAATGTAGACTTTCAAAAAAAAATATTTAAAAAGTTACCTTGATGCAAATGTGTCTGCCTGCTCATCCTCTGCCACCTCCCTGAGTAGGTGATCCATATGACAAGCTGAGTGACCATGTGAAAAATAAATTATGCAGATGTGCTCAATGCCAGCTGTAGGATGAACATGGTAGACACATGAAAATCTTTTATTGTTTGAAAGACAAACTTCTAGTTTTTTAACTAATGTAGGATGATAAGATTATCATCATTTAACAGTAACAACCTATAAAAAGAGAATAAGGTATCACCCTTGTATGACAGGCTGCTATTGTGCCATATAAAAGCATCTATTTTGTTCACCCATTCAAATTACATTCATCGTCTAAATCTGCAGTTGTTTGATGGTCTAAAATAATTATGTGTTTGCTAGGGAAACATTGTTTTTTAAAACTAAATGAGGCATTCTTTTTTTTTTTTAAATGAGGAATAGTTTATAACAAAATTATATTACACCTGGGTAAATACAACAATGGTTAACATGGGAAACATGGTTGCTTAGCTTGCCATCTGGGTAACCTACCCATTGAGGTGGGGGAGGTTGAACAGGCTGCCATCTTTGCATCAAGGTAACTTTTAAAATATTTTTTTCCTAAACATTTTTTTATGTTCGTGTGAGGATCTGCTGGATAACATTTGGTTGTGTGGAGCTTGGACTAGTCCTTTAATGCTGTTAGGGTGAAAAGAGTTCATGCTGCTCTGAGTACTTTTTTGTTTATAAGAGTTTCTCTAGTTTTGGCAGTGCCAACCCACTGTCATCAGTGCAGGTGTGCTAGTTTATCAGCGGCCAGGAAGGGTACTAGGAAATTTCTGAACATGAACACATTTATTAGAACATCAACAATCAACAGTTGCAACATTAGTCCCTCTAAAAGGGATTTCTTCCATCCGTCTCACTCTTGTTTTTGCAGCACTATGTCCTTCCTGGTTACAGACCCCTACACTACTAAACTATAAATCTATCATATGACTATTATTTACTCTTAAAGGACCACTATGGTCATATATTTAAAATATACTATTTTGATGAATAACACTGGAAAATAGGTAAAGTGTTTTTAGCTTGTAAAATAAAATACTGTTACCGTACAAGATGTACAGAATGATGTAACTTCATTAAATACAAGAAGTGTACAGCAACATTAATTGTAATAAAGTTTGCAAAGCGCGTTTAACAGTAGTTGTGCGTTATCTACTGAAAATTGCAGATTATTAATAAATTTTGGGGTGCGGGTTATACATTAGGTGCGCGTTATCTACCGAAAAATAAGAATGTTTTTAGAAAGTAATAAAATAATTCCACCTTGTAAATGTTAAGCTTATTTTTTTACTTTCTAAAAACATTCTTCCTATTATTAAGTTTAATTATTCAAATGACTATATATCATTTATATGACCACAGTGGTCCTGTAAATATAGTAATTCTCATTATGCATAAGTAGAAAGCAGTGCCTATCCTCAGGATCATGTGGTGTATTTTTCGGTCTATTCAAACAGCATTATAAGTAGGAGCCAACATGGATTTATGAGGGATAGGTCTTTTGATACAGTGCCAAATGGGAGACTATTGTGCAAACTAAGTGATACAGAAATTGCAGTAAATATATGCACACGGATTTAGAGCTGGCTAAAAGACAGGAAACAAAGGGTTGTTGTAAATGGAACATACTCGGATTGGACTAATGTGGTAAGTGGGGTACCTAAGGGCTCAGTATTAGGTCTTCTCCGTTTTCACATATTTATTAACGACTTAGAAGTAGGATTGGAAAGTAGTGTCTCCATTTTTGCTGATGACACGAAGTTGTGAAAGGTAATTAAATCAGAATTTTTTTTGCATAAATTAGAGAAATGTGCAATTAAATGGCAGATGAAATTTAATACGAATAAATGTATGGTTATGCATCTGGGAAGGAAAAATAACCATGCAATATATAAACTTAATGAAGCAAATCTAGGGGTATCTGATATTGAAAGGGATTTGGGAGTGATTTTGGACAACCACCTACATAACAGTTCTCAATGCCAAGCAGCAGCTGCAAAGGCAAATAAACTATTAGCATGCATTAAGAAGGGTATATAAGCAAGGGAGGCAGATATAATTCTACCACTATACAAATCCCTAGTACGCCCCCATTTGGAATATGGTGTACAGTTTTCGGCACCAATTCATAAAAAAGGACATTTTAGAACTGGAAAAAGTACAGGGAAGAGCTACAAAACTAATAAGGGGAATGGAGGGGCTAAGTTATGAAGAAAGACTAATCAAATTAAATGTATTTTCTCTAGAAAAAAGGAGTCTAAGAGGGGATATGAGTACCCTGTATAAATACATCCAGAGTCAGTATAAAGATTTGTCAAGGGAGCGTTTTGTGCCAAGAGGTTTTCAACTGACATGAGGACATCCTTTGAGGTTAGAACTAAAAAGATTCCACCTTAAAGAAAAGGGTTCTTCATAGTGGTTAATCTGTGGAATTATTTACCAAGGGAGGTGGTGACAGTAGATTCAAAAGATAACTTTAAAAAGGGATTGGATATATTTTTAATTAAAAACGTCATTCAGGGTTATCCTGGTTAATTAGAGAGGGAGTATTGATCCAGGGAGGGATCCGAACACCAGTATCTAGGGTCAGGAAGGAATTCATTTTTTCCCCTTTTGAGACAATTGGCAAAGTTTTGCTGTCTTTTTTTGTTTGCCTTCCTCTGGATCAATTAACAACTAATCTGCGTATTACAGATCAGAGGAGATCTTAAAAGGTTGAACTTAATGGGCTAAAAGTCTTTACTATGTAACTATGTAACTTTGGAGTCCCCTCACAGAAATGATGTCATCCACCTCTCCCACAAAAATGGCAAGAGGGTCTGCAGGAGAGGCAGGCAGTCGAGCTAGGCTACCAGACAGTCATCTCTGTGGCTGTTGTATCATATCCTTAGGCAATGACAGTATCCACCTTTGCTGCAATGAGAAACACAAATTTCTAACACTTTCCAGGCAATTAAGCACATCAAAATCAATCCTATCACCACTAATATGGGTTTTAAGACATTTGAAAGCATATTGTTAAACCAAACACCAATAGATCCCATCCAGGAGAAGGGGTTCCATCCTTCTTTAGATATATCTTTAGCTTGTTGTTGCAACTGTTTTACTTTGCTCATGTGTGCCTCTATCGGGTAATGGGGGTCCTCAACACAGGTACGGGATTCTGAGCCTATGATAGCACAAGTCCCCCCTTCTATAGCTAACAGATAATCAAGAGCTATTCTGTTCTGTAGGGCAGCTTTTCTGACTTGGGCTAAAGCTTCATTTAGGGCATGAATAGAACTTGCAGTTTCATTAATAATCCCATCCATAATACTAGCATATTTATTTATCTTATTTGCTAATTCGACTCCCCAACCTGTCCAAGAGGGGAACCACATCCAGGCTTTATCTGCAGATGAAAATAGTTATCGTTTATACATAGTTCCCCCTCTGTATATTTCAGACAATGAGATATTTAAATGGCGGGTACAACTTTTCCTATGGTATAGTTACTCCATGCTCCCATGGGAAGCCAGGCATAGGCCTTATTGCCACAAATGTAATAGAGTCCTTGTCTCAAGACCCTGGGTATTATCTTACAATGATTTCCCAGCCACTTTTAAAACCATACCATATTGTGTTGCAAATGACTGGGGGCACACATAGCTTTCAATGTTGGGCAAAAACATAAGCTGTTACAACCTTCATCTACCATATTACCATTATCATTAGATTCCATGTTAAATGTTAATGTAGCATTTCTACAATCTGCTTCCCCCACATGTACCTTGGGTAAACTGGCAAAGTGACCTTTTATTTTTGCTATGTGATTCACGTACATGGGCCCCAGACACATTGTACCAGCAATTTCTAAGTATGTCCCTTGATCTGAGAGTGCATTTTGAATAGAATGATCTACATCCATTTGAACCTTATAACTATAATCTGTTAACTTCAAATTATTAATTGATATTGGTGCACCAATTTAAGGAATTCCTTTATGATTAACAGGAATATCCAGCAGTCAGTAGCATTCAGCTGCATGGCATTTTGTTGATGTAGGATCCAGATGAAATTTGTCTGCTTATCGCCATCCACCTGTGTATGAAAGTATAGAACACAGAGAAACAAGCAGAGCAGTACCTGAATTTTGACAGTTTGTTAATCCTTTCTGTCCCCAGTGGCCTCACCCTTTGAACACAGTTTTTTATCACTGACCTGGAAATCTACCTGGAAATCTACTAGCTTACAGTGGGAAGAGTGTATCCAGTTTGGTTTCCCTTCCACCTTGACTGAGGTGGGTGTGATCAGTAATACCTGGTATGGGCCATCAAATCGGGCTGTATGAAGAGAAGACTTTTCCATGCAATTTAGTCAGTAGCTGAACAACATAATCAGTTAAAGAAGCATACTGTCCATGTAATTCTTGTGGAAAGAAAAGGCCTGTCAGTGGTGGTCTGCCAAATAAATTCTCAAAACACCATTGGCTCTCTCTACTTTCCCAGATGATTGTGGATCGTAAGGAGTATGTAGAAGCTGGCTAATCTGCAACCCTTTTATTATTTCTGCAAACACTTGCCCAGTAAAATGAGTACCTCAATCAGACTCTGTCTCAGGTAGACCATATCTGCACACAATTTCAGATATTAGATTTTAGCAGTCACAGGCCAAGCCTCTACCCAGGAGGAGAACATATCCACACATACCAAAACATACTCATAGACACCACATTTGGGTAGCTGGATGTAGTCCATTTGCAATCTCTGGAATGGATAGTCATACATTACAGAATGTTTCATCTCTACCTTTGTCCTTTTACCTGGATTGTATTTGGCACAGATCATTCATTTCTTACACCACTCAGTTGCAAAATGTGAGAAACCTGGCGCAAACCAACATTTATTTAAACTTGCAATCATTCCCCCTTTGGAGATATTGGAAGGGAGATGAGATAAACTGGCTAGAACAGGATATAGAACTGGGGGTGCACACAATCGACCATCTCCAAGTTTCCAACCATCATTCTCCAACTAGCAACCAGCATTTTTCCACTTGCTCTGAGTCTGGAAACCTGTTCTAAATGTATAGTCTAATTACACCTTTCAGACCATACCCAAGTGTACAGAACTACCCATGCATCCTATTCACAAGTCAAGCAATGGCTAGGTGCCCTCCCTACATATTCAGCAACACTAAACAGCAAAGCTCAATACCATACACTGAAAAAACAACTAGGTCTGTGGCACATAATTCAGCATTTATTATTTCTTCATGGTCAGCTTGCCCCTTTTAAAGCTCCCCATTCATACTCCAGACAATAAAGACTATAGCATGCAAACCAATATAAATTAATTAACTGTCCTTACATGCTCATCAGAACCCATAAATATTGGGCCTTATTAGTTATTATCTTAAATCCTTCAAATTATATCTTAGGAACAGGTAAATATTATTGTACACATAGTGTACTTCAAATCATAACCTGGCGACGCCTAATTGTCTTATTTGTGCCCCCCAAAAAAACAACAAAATTAATTATACCATGTGATATCTCTATTAAAAGTATACCTCTAATCTGTCATAATAAACCTTTTAAAACAAAATACATTCTTTGCTTGGTCAGTAAATGAAATGATACTGCTTTGTTTCAATATAAAAACTTTAGCCAATATCCAGCATAATTTTAACCCTTAAGTCAAACTGATTATAGCATATACTTTACATTATAATCTCTTTATTTTCTATTGGTCACTTTAATCCAATTATTTAGCAATCACTATTTTTATCCCAATAATATTTTACATACATATTAATAAATATCCAAAGTGACCAACAGCATACAAACATACAGTAATTTATAATATTCATCCAATAGTGATCAGATTCCGGATTATATTATAATCTATAAACACATTTTATCAAACTGTCTGTCAGTCAGAGTGGATAATCCTTACATAGAAACATAATGCATTCTGCACACTGGTTTCCCTAGGTGAACACCAATATTCAGTAAACTATTAAGGGAAATCCCCATCTAGAGTATCACAAACCACTCCACAATCAAAACATATCTATATATATATATATATATATATATATATATATATATATATATACATTGATGTAAAAATTCACAGCTCCTAGAATTTTACCCATACACTCACATAGCTCTCAGACACACACCCATACTCATATCCAGAAATAACACACCCTAAATAATGATCACAAGAGAGGGAAAAACCCCCCTCCCCTTAAGTCCACAAACACACAAACCACACACGGCCATTGCTCTCGCTAACCAGTCTTGCAAATGCTTAGCAACAACAAATGCATACAACCATACTACAGATCTCTATTTGTTCTGCCTCTTCCCTTTCTGATAATTCACATGCCTTGGTCAGGGCAAGCAACTCCGCACTTTGTAAATGAATCCCGTTATGAGAAAATAAAAATGTAAGCATTATTATACAAGACCATGCATACAAGCGGACATGTATTAACATTTACATACACACACATTACCAGATGTCAAAACATTCACTTTTTCTTAGGATGAATAACATTCAAAGTGTGTCTGATCACTTAATCTAGACACACTTGCGAGCTCCCGACATACATACATCAACACGCAAGCAGGACACACCTACCAATCAGTACCCGCATAGTACACAAATATACTGTACCAACATACACACTTATACACAGATATGCACATCATTACATACACAATAACAAACATGCACATCCATGTAGTTATACATGCATGACTATGTACATTCAAACACACAGATCTACCTACCGATACAAACATGTAATAGTACAGACACACTGACACACACTATATACACGCATGTAATTCTCACATACACACATGGTATGCTGCCACATACATACATGAGTGTGTACACATGTCTTCCCACCTTACTGTTCTCACTGATATTGTGATTCTCACAGCGGGGTAATTCAAAGATTCCCCTTTGGGAATCCCAAAATCCATTCCCTTAGTCAGCTTGCTCCACTCTTGCAGATGCCGGCTGACCCACATGCCACATGCCATAATCATACTCTCCTGTAGGGTATGAGAACTCTTTGGACGTCCTTTACTTGAGGGTGACACACTATCACCCTTGCTAAGATCATTTCCCATAGCCCGGTTATGATGGAGGGGACTCTTACCCTTCTCTCTTGATTCTTTGCTACACTTTGGCTGTGACTGTCAGGAAAATGTTTTCACTAGAATTCCCCGCTTTTGATCTCTCCAAAGTTACCAACAGAACCAAATGAGAAAGGGCAGGCAGACTATCCCAAAAAGTATCTGGCCTCTTATATCATCTAAGTCAAACCTTGCTTAGGTGCTTGACGTAACAGTCTGATTATTCACGGGAGACAAGTCTTCTACAGCTCTGGGACATGCAGACGATAGGGTCCTCTTACTTAGCACATCACTACCCCCACTATCTTTCTCCGCAGAGGTGCGTCTTGAGGCAGTACAATCATACCCCGTAAAGGACCTCTTGCATACTGATACGGTGGGTTTTATGCACCAGTATCCTCACTCACTCACTCATTCATAACAAAAGATGTTAAAACATAAAACAGTTGTTTACGGTTCCTGGAAGGTTGTACTTACGACAGGGGACAGAGGGTTTAGGAATCAGAGGAAAGGAGAGCTATTGAGATACAAAGGTTCTTACCTATTAGAGGTGCCGGTTGGTCTCCTGTCCTCGGTTTCCAGACCTGACTCCGTCAGCTGATCTCGTTCACCTCCAGGACGTTTCGGCACCAGAATCTGTTATGGACATAAGGCAACATGAAAACAACGGATTCAAATTTATTTATTACAATGTATTGGTACAATGAACAGATTACAAAACCAAAGTAACTACATTTAATCACTTTCACCAGTAATTCTGCTGGCACTCACACTATCCGATAAAACAGTCTCTTTATACTTTTCTTGAAGGCGTTTTAATTGTGAGTCTTCTGCACGTTTTCCCAACTCTGGGCTTCCTCATCTTGTATCTGCAGAATCTGGATGGCCGGGTGGTTGACGTCACCAAATGAAACAGCAAACTCGTACACGCAAGACAGAAATACATGAACAGATAAAAAACATTTTGTTCACTGTGACTTTTAAACATTAATTAAAAATATTAAACACAAAGCAAGATGTGGGCAATTAAAATATTTTTTCTTTAACACCCTCCAGCAGGACACCCTCCTCCAGCTCTCTCTCTAGCTCAGACCCTGCATGTCACCCTCCAGCAGGACACCCTCCTCCAGCTCTCTCTCTAGCTCAGATCCTGCATGTCACCCTCCAGCAGGACACCCTCCTCCAGCTCTCTCTCTAACTCAGACCCTGCATGTCACCCTCCAGCAGAACACCCTCCTCCAGCTCTCTCTCTCGCTCAGATCCTGCATGTCACCCTCCAGCAGGACACCCTCCTCCAGCTCTCTCTCTAACTCAGACCCTGCATGTCACCCTCCAGCAGAACACCCTCCTCCAGCTCTCTCTCTAGCTCAGATCCTGCATGTCACCCTCCAGCAGGACACCCTCCTCCAGCTCTCTCTCTAACTCAGACCCTGCATGTCACCCTCCAGCAGGACACCCTTCTCCAGCTCTCTCTCTAGCTCAGATCCTGCATGTCACCCTCCAGCAGGACACCCTCCTCCAGCTCTCTCTCTAGCTCAGATCCTGCATGTCACCCTCCAGCAGGACACCCTCCTCCAGCTCTCTCTCTAGCTCAGACCCTGCATGTCACCCTCCAGCAGGACACCCTCCTCCAGCTCTCTCTCTAGCTCAGATCCTGCATGTCACCCTCCAGCAGGACACCCTCCTCCAGCACTCTCTCTAGCTCAGACCCTGCATGTCACCCTCCAGCAGGACACCCTCCTCCAGCTCTCTCTCTAGCTCAGATCCTGCATGTCACCCTCCAGCAGGACACCCTCCTCCAGCTCTCTCTCTAGCTCAGATCCTGTATGTCACCCTCCAGCAGGACACCCTCCTCCAGCTCTCTCTCTAGCTCAGATCCTGCATGTCACCCTCCAGCAGGACACCCTGCTTTCATATAACGCGCATGGGCATTTTTTCCCAATTTTAGACCATTTTGTACAGATAACGTGCGCATTATCTACCAAAAAATACGGTACTTGCATAAATAAATATTGATAAATATATTATCCTATAATGTAGGATGCTGCCAAAATTGCATTAATAGAAAAAACTCAATTACATGTTTAAAAAAGATAAAATAAATAACATGACCACAACTTGATGGACACCCATACAATTTGATAATTTGGTTAAAAAGAGTACTTAGTTGCTTCAGGGCCAAAGAAAGAGCAGGGGGTGATTCAGTTTTAGAGAGTCTGTGTGTGTGTTTGTGTAGCTTATTATATAATAAGGAAGCTTTATGGACAGATGGTGTAGTGTCAAGATGTCCATGCAGGCAGCTAGTTTGCTCCATTTCCAATTCCAGGGGATGTGCTGGTAATTACCGGGAGTGGGGTGCTATGATATGTCCCACACTCATACTGTGCGACTGACCCTGTGATGCCATCACCTTATGTCACCACTTATTCATGGATGGAAAATCAGGAAGGATGAGTGAAAGAAAGATAAGGAGGCTAAAGTAAATGGCCAGAAAAGTCAATCAATAAATATAAATATTATAAAAAAGGTGACTGTCTTGTTAACATTTAGGATTGACAACTCCTTTCAGTTACCTTAGAGGAACTCTCCTGTGCCTATTCTCTGTTCAGGAATTTATTTCCTTTTTTGAGATTTTGGATAACCCATTTACTGTTCTGGAAATAAGTAATGAGTGAGTGGTTTAAGAGCATTTCAGTGGCAAGCCTTTGACAACAGCCCTGATTTGGGAGAAGCCTGTAAAGTACTGTAGTATTTGCATCTTTCTTCCCCAACGGAGTATCTTTTTCTTGAACTGCAGTTGTCCCTAAAAGGACAGTGAAAATACAGGACAAATGAGCATACATATAAGGCAATACATTGAATACTTAAAATAAAACACTATGGGCCCTCATTCAATTGCAATTTGGCCAATTGAATTGGGCTCTAAATAAGCACATAACATATATGTTTTAAATAAGTTTTTAGTTAGTAAGCATCTATTCAAAAGCAAGGTTTTCACTAACTAAAAATGTCTTTAAAAAAAATATGCTATGTGCTTATTTAGAGCCCTATTCAATTGGCCAAATCACAATTGAATGAGGGCCTATGAGCCCAATTCAATTAGAAGCCTGCATCTCGCGGTATACAGGCCGTATGTCTTCAGAGTGCTGTGGGCTTGATCTCTGCTCCAATTCCTGTGCTGTTTAATTAAGCCTATAAATCATGTACTCATATGTAGCATTCCAGGGTGGGAACATGATCAATTAAATAAGGCTACCCATTTAGAAACAGCCAATAGAAAATGAGACCGTCATCATTAGGTCAGTAAAACATGGAGGTTACATGTCAATCAGTTAGTGTTTGGGGGTCCGATATGCGATTAGACTCAGAAAACACACAATAATAAAAATGAATGCCAATACTGTTCTAGTCCATGTGGGTGGCCTGATATGTATTAACTCATTGATTCCTGAGGTCAATATAACCCCGAAATGAAACATAAAGACATTAATTTTGCTGATTTGCGAGCTTGAGACTGTTGTGCAATTAATTCTAATGTTTTTCAGCACTTTCCCTGCCATTTACAGTGCAGTATTGATATTTTATTTGCATTTAAAGTGCTACGGACAGGGGTTAAACACCCTTGCGAGTCCTATCTGGTACTCGTCGGATTTTCTCCTACATTTGCCATTTACTGGTGTTAAAACATTTGTAGCATTGAATAGCAATTTGCGATTTTAGCGATCATAACTCTTGCGGACGTGAAAGATCAAAGGCTTCAATGTGCTGTAAGTTGCATTTTAACAACCGCAAGGATAATCTACAAAACTGCGAATTTTGTGAATTGTCTAGATTACCGTATATACTCGAGTATAAGCCGACCTGAGTATAAGCCGAGGCACCCATTTTACTACAAAATACTGGGTAAATTGAGTGACTTGAGTATAAGCAGAGGGTGGGAAATGTGCTGCCCCCTGTGTCCCTCTTGTGCCCTCTGTGTCCCCCTCTCTCTCCGTGTCTCTTCTCCCCTCTCCCTTCCCTGTGTCTCTTGTCCCCTCTCCCTTCCCTGTGTCTCTTCCAACCTCTCCCCTCTCCCATATGACGTCACATGCGGCCGGAGCCGGGTCAAGAAGCGGAGGGCGGAGCACAAGCAGGTAAGTGAGGGGAGAGGGGGGAGGTATTTAGGGGAGTTTAGGTGGAGGAGGGGGGTTGAGGGGGGTTTAGGCTGAGGAGGGGCGAGGGAAAGAGACACAGGGGGGTTAGAAAGACACAAGGGGGGTTAGAGATACACGGGGGGGGTAGAGACACACGGGGGGTTAGAGAGACACAAGGGGGGTTAGAGATACACGGGGGGGTAGAGACACACGGGGGTTAGAGACACACAGGGGGGGGATAGAGAGACACAGGGGGGTTAGAGAGACACGGAGGGAGAATGACTCGAGTATAAGCCGAGTGGGCCCTTTTTTGCCTTAAAAAAAGGGCTGAAAAACTCGGCTTATACTCGAGTATATACGGTAATTGCTGTTTTTAGTAGATGTACGTTTACTTTTAATAAAGTTTATATATTTTTAAAACCTGTTATTTATTGGCATGGGATTACTGTTCTTAAAGGGCCATTGAAGGCATATTTTTCATTGCTTCATTCTTTAGAGGGCAATCGGTATTGTCTGTCTTTGGGGGTTTCTCGTCTGTCTTTGGGGGGTTCTCCCAATGTTTAGCAATATAGCTGTTTGAGTCAAGTGTCTGCCAATAGAGTTTAGAGTCATTCATACTCTCTGCTTACACAGAGGTATTTTCAGTTGCATTTCCTGCTAGTTTCCAATATGTTTGAACACATAATTTTTCTTGGAAAAAATGCACTTTTATAATATTTAAAGCATGACCTTTTAAATGCATTATAGAAAAATTGCATTATATGACCCTTTAAGTCTTCATCCGATAATTTTATGTATTTTTTTAATATTACAATTATAGTTAGGGAGCTTTTTGGTTCCCTACCACATGTAACATGCTGTACAATTAGACAATACAGTATTATGCACAGACTGGTAAAACTCCAAAACCTCTCCACCCATCTTATAACTAAATCATGCGATCAAAAGGACAGATGCCCTAGCATGCTGTGAAAGAGAAATAGTTACATGAGTATTTGATTATATTATTTAATTCCATCTGTGGGCAGGAAACTACATCCCATTTTTCAGCACAGCTTAATGAAAGCCACAGAAAACAAGCTTGTAATGCTTCTATTATAAATTAAATAAACATTAACAATGATCATTTTAACACAGTTTGTATGAGCATTAAATAATGGAAATGTGTTGTTGGCTCAGTGTTCTTTTTGGTCTAGGTGCAGGTTTGAAAAATATATTTTCCTATTTAATATTTATAGCTCATACATTGAAGCAATGAACATGAACATCAGGGAACTCAGTGGGGCAATGGCTGACAGATGTGCCTAGTTTACTGCAGTTCACAGGGCTATAGAGAGTCAAACACAACTGAACAACCAGTTTGTCTTAGTTTTCTTTATTTTGGGGATATTCTTTGTTGCTGTTTTCTGACCAGTGTCACACAATTATTTCCAAAGTTCTTCAGTCATTCTATGTTCCATGTCTAGTCCCTTAACTCTGTTCCTTACCGCCACTGCATATTCACCAGGGGTATTATTTATTTTGTATCTACTTGGTCTGATAATTTGTCAGCTTTTCCTCAGTTTAATTCTGAACTTTACAATAAGAAACTCATGGTCTGAGCCTCAGTCAGCTTCAGTTCTTGTTTTTATATTGTCCATCTGATGATGTCCATGTGTAGAGCCGTCTATGAGGTTGTTGGAAGAGGGTGTTTACTATGACCAGTGAATTATCTTCAAAGACTTCTACTAATTTCCGACCTGCTTCATTTTGTACTCCAAGGCCAAACTGGCCCGATATTCCAACTGTCCCTTGGTTCCCTAATTTTAGGATTCCCATCTCCTGTGATGACAGTAATATTTTTTCTTGGTGTTTGTTGTTTTATATTTTACTCTCTATTTCTTGCTTACTGTGTTAAGGGTTAGTCTGTCTGGTAATGTACAGTGTTTATTTTGTATAGACATTGTGTATACTCAATCAGAAAAGTCTTGTCCTTACGTACTTATTCCTAATCCTGTTCATCATTCTCTCATTATGGTTATTCATGTTGAAAATAAAATTACAATTTGTTCAGAATATATTGTATTTAATGTAATTTGTGTATTTTTTTCGTTTAAGGTACAAGTATACCCTGCAGAACGCAATAGCACTCTTTTTCCCTGTAATTCCCCGCTTAGCGCTAAACCTCACATTAGTACTGTTTTTAAGTTCCAAACCCTGTTTAGCCCTTTAAATCCCTGCTCCGTGCTCCGTGATTAACCATAGCCCTGTCTGAGCGCTACATCGATACAATACCCCATTTAGCTCTGTTTCACATAGCGCTCCTGCATGAACGGGGTATTGTTGTTTTTGGAATTAAAGACACAACACAGAGGCTTAAAGAGAATTCATGGTTGATGAAACAATTAAAATAAAATTCATGTGCATTGTAACTGAATAGAATTTAGGACCCAATATAAATAATTGATACAAAAGAAACAAAAGGCTGTCACAGAATTTCTGGAAAGTCTTGATATCCTGACATTATGTTCCTAACTTTTATGTTGAAAGTCAGGCTGCAACATTATATATGAGCGATGATGATAGTATTACATAGAATGTGATGCCTTTACTGGGTCAAAATACACAGAGGGCTACATTGAATCACGCAGAGGGCCACATCTGCTCCTCTGGTTGCATATTCTTCTTGGCTGTGTTAGAGAATATGGAAATGTGATCCAACACACTAAGGATTGCCAGCTATAAAAGTAGTTGTATTTTATAAATCAAGATATACAGTTAATTGTGGGTTTAAATTGAAGTAATTGTAGCATTACACATGGTAACTTAAATTAGTCTTGATCAATATTTTCTTTTATAATCATTATCAAATATGTAAATAATTTTCTACAGCAGTGATAAAAATTTAGCAGCCTTTACAGGTGACCAGACATCAGATTTGTCAGGCAACCATGTAAGGTAGACAAGCACATCAACTGTAAAATTGCTAAATATTACTAATATGACTGGGTATAAGTAGTGTTCAGTTGTTTTATACAGAGAAGACTCAGAAATAGACACTTTTTTTTTTACTTTCCTTTACATGATCAAATGTATCATGGTTATGAATGTATTGTGTACCTAGAGATTTAGTACTGTTATAAACCAGAACATATATAGTGACCAACATTTGGAACATACAAACCTAAGCAGTTTGTCATTGACATAAAACTGATGCATTGTAGACTGGGGCCTTCTTGTGTATCAGGTTGCTGAATGTATACCCACAAACATCCCAGGCATCATACGTTGCCACAATGCATACACATCACTTTTGGAACTGACAGGGGAAGGCACCTTGAATAACTGCACTTCGGCAAGAACAGCCATGTCCAAGGCTGACCAAGGGTCTCTGCCCCTACAATAATTTCCTGCTGTGTCCTAAAAGATTTTGGCTTTCTATACACCCCCAATATTACACAATGCTGGGGCCACACACTATTGTTTAAGGGGGGGATTTGATTGAAAAGCCCCCATTGTATAACCAGTAAAGAAAAGATCATTCTGAGTATACTTATGTGTATAAAACAGGACAGGAGACCTGTTTGCATGTCACTACCCAGAGTCCTTAGCTACAGGACTTTTGTGGAAAGCATGTCTCCTGGTCTGCTTGAGACATGTAAGGGTACTCAGAATGACCTTTACTTTCCTAAATATTGGGGAGAAGTTCTGCAGATTCAAGCCTTTAGTTGTTTCTAGTATTATATTGTATTTTTGATTTAACATTATTAACAACCAACAATTAATGACCTTTACTTTCATAAATAGTGATGAGAAATGATAACAATATGCAACTGACAATTAATCTGCACATTGCAGATCAGAGGAGATCTGAAAAGGTTGATCTTGATGGACTATTATTATTTTTTAACCCCAATTAATATGTACTATGATGGTTCCCTGGTGGTCCTGTGGTTAGGATTCTGTGCTTTCACCGCTTTGACCCAGGTTCGATTCCGCTCAGGGAACCAAGAGGTCACACCACCCTGAAGCCATGCAGGAATGGGCCAGGTCAGTACTTGGAAGGAAGATTCCCTAGGAATGTCAGGAGCTGTATGCTGTGGCCCACTGGAGAAGGAACTGGCAACCCACTCCAGTATCTCTGCCATGAATACCAAGTGGATCCGCACGGTGTGTTGCGATTCCATGAGGTCACAGAGAGTTGGACGCAACTGAGCGATGCAAAAACAAACATGTAACTATGAAAATTATTGATGGAACAGTTGCCTTTTTGTCATTGTACTGATATGGACCTTACCAATATTATTATATCATTTTTCCAAGGCAAACTTTGTAGGCCACTCAAATTATTTGGTCACAGTCATTAAACTAAATTATGTGTGCACCCCATTCATTACCATGGAACTCGTCATTCCTTTTTGCTCCATAATATTCTCAGACAAAAAAAAGTCAACGTTCAATATTTAGCTGTGTAATCGGACCCAAATTAGGAGTAACAAAAGGGCAGCATAATATTATCCAAGACTAATATCCCAACCAAAAACACTTGCAGCCTTATTAAATTGCAATTCGGCCAATTGAATAGGGCTCTATATAAGCACAGACCACATTTTTTTGACAGAAGTTTTTAGTTAGTGAAGACCTTGCTTTTAAATAGAAGTTCACTGACTAAAAACTTCTGTAAAATAAATATGCTCTCTGCTTATATAGAGCCCTATTCAATTGGCCAAATCGCAATTTAATAAGGCTGTTTCTATGTTATCCTCATAGAAACTGACCTTTCTCCAGGTGCCATGTTTGAACAAGTTTACGGTATATAATCGAGTATAAGCCGTCCGAGTATAAGCGGAGGCACCTATTTTATCACAAAATACTGGGAAAACGTAGTGACTCGAGTATAAGCCGAGGGAAATGTGCTGCCTCCTGTGTCCCTCTTGTGCCCTCTGTGTCCCCCTCTTGTGTGCCCTCTGTGCCCATTTCTTGTGTCCCCCCTCTCTCTCCCCTGTGTCTCTCCCCCCTCTCCCTCCCCTGTATCTCTTCCCTTCCTCTCCCTCCCCTGTGTCTCTTCCCTACCTCTCCCTCCCCTGTGTCTCTTCCCCTCCTCTTGCTCTCCTCTGTCTCTTCCCCCCCTCTCCCTCCCCTGTGTCTCTTCCCCCCTCTCCCTCCCATATGTCTCTTCCCCCCTCCCTTCCCTGTGTCTCTTTCCCTCCCCCTCCCTTCCCTGTGTCCCTTTCCCTTATCACCCTCACTTTTTCCTCCCTTATCACCCTCCTCAACCCCCCTCCTCAACCTACCTCCTCAACCCCCCTCCTCAACCTCAACCCCTGCATCGTCATCCTTAACCCCCCCATCCTCATCCTCAATGAGGAGGGGAATTTAGGATGAGGAGGGGGGTTTAGGATGAGAATGGGGGTTGGGGATGGGGGGGTTAAAGAGAGCCACGGGGGGAAAGAGAGACACAGGGGGAAAGAGGCACAGTGGCTGTGACTCGAGTATAAGCCGAGGGGGCTCTTTTCAGACTTAAAAAAAGGGCTGAAAAATTCGGCTTATACTCGAGTATATATGGTATTTATGTTGTTCAACACCACAATGGGCTCTCATCTCATGTCTGAAAGGTTTAAACTTTTTACTGTGTATGTAACAAGTTTTGCATCATCTGTACTGCACTTGAAAGTCTTTTAGACATTTGCAGATGTTGTATAGTATTTTTAATTTTCTGTATGAAAGATTATGATAAAAAACAGTGGCTAGTAGGATATTTATACATTCGCTCACATATTCTTTAATTAGTGTGCTATTCTTTCTGCAACTTATGTGGTTGAATACTTACAAGGTGTTCCATATTTATCTATTTTATTTTTTGCCATCTGTGTTTGATGATTCACCAATTACATTTGTAATTAAATATATTTAATGCACATGTTGCATTCTAAATTAGGCAAAGTTATCAAACATTAATAAGCATCTCAGACATGCTGCAGATTCGTGTGTTTAGTTGCTGCTAGTATTATATTGTATTTTTTATTTAATATTATTAATTGAACAGTAGACAGCTTTTCTAAATGGTGGTGCAAAAGATCTTTTAGTATAATACTTTAAAAGACCACTGTAGATTAGGAAAATCATATCTGTGGGGTATGGGTATACAACAAACTAACAACATGAACACTAATATTTATCAATTGTATCTTATCAAAAGAGCAAACTTTTAATAAAAAATGGCTGCTCCCAGGGCCGGAAAAAAAAAAGAATACATTTAATAGTTGAGGGTTGTTTTAAAATGATTAACATATTGTTTGTTTACCTATTGTTTGTTTATCTACTGGATAAAGGGAAGAATTAGGATTCAGAGCCTTCACCACTACAACCTGGGTTTGATTCCAGTAAGGGAACCAAGACGTCACATCAACCTGAAGCCATGCAGGGTTGGGCCTGGACAGTACTTGGATGGGAGACCACCTAGAAATACCAGGAGCTGTATGCTGTGGCCCACTGGAGAAGGAACTGGCAACCCACTCCAGTAGCTACCATTAATACCAAGTGGATCAGCATCTCGTGTTTGTGGTCCATGAGGTCACGTAGAGTTAGACACGACTGAACGACACAAACACACACAAAGGGAACAACATATGGCAATACCTTTGAATAAAACATTATAATTAAACATATCTAAAAATAAAGCTTCTAACAACCTTACTATTTTTGAAAGTTAATGTTTCTATTGTAGAGATGGCACTGTATCACAACTATATAACATGCTCAAAAATGTAAATGCAAATAATTCATTAATATATTCACACAAATGCAACTCTATTCTAAATGTAGAAATACATACTGTAGCGAAGCATGGCAAAATTATGGGATCTAAACGCCAGAGCATCAAGAAATATTCAGACTAAAGAAACAAACTATAAAGTATTATACTTTTGCTACAGAATTCCAATAATAATAAATAAGTACAAAAAGAGTAGAGGTGCTCATCTGAGAATAAACAATACCTAAATAGGTTGGTTCTATAGAGGCCTCATTCTAATTGGGGCCATAAAACGTCCGCATGTGTGCAATTCCTTGCAACCGGGTTAAAGCCCGCTACGCTGCTATTCACCTTTACGGACGAAACCATGGCAAACCATGCTATCGGCAGTAAGCACTTCCGTGCTTGAATAGGATCGCGGCCGCAAGGCCATAACTCGTGTTTCCAGGCCCGCAATCTCAGAGAAACGTTAATGCATGTATAAGTTCAAGACAGCACTGTAAAGCACTGTAAATGATGGGGAACACAATGGGTGATTGTAGCATTTGAATAGCAATTTGGGTTTTTGGGAGGCCGCAAAGATCAAAGGCTTTGACGGAAGTAAGCTGCGATTGAGCAAATCGCAAGGGATCGCAGCTCGGCGGCCGTAAGCCACCGGAGGCCGCAAATAGAATAGCTAAGTAGCTTGTGGCCTCCCTTTGCCGCTACTTATGCTACAAACGTAGGATTAGAATGAGGCCCTAGCTCTGGTTACCTAGAGCCTTATTCAATTGCTACTTTTTTGAGATCCGGGCCCGCAAGTGGAGATAGCAAGTTACGTAACTATTCAATTGCCTTCTACTTGCAGGCTCCGATCGGGTTACTTGATGCGCTCTACTATCCCTTACTATACACAAAGTAGCAAGTTACTTCCCTCAAAGCCTTTGATCTTTCACGGCAGCAAGAGTTGCGGCTGTAAAAAAGACAAATCGCTATTCAATTGCTTCGATTATCCCTTCCCCCAAGCCCGTAAATGGCCCAAAGCATGCCAGCGCTTACTGGTACCAAAGTGGTTGCGTAAGGGGTAGTAAAGCCTTTACTTACCCTCCCCACACTCCTAAATGAAACCCCCATGATGCAGTGGTCCTGATCGAAACCCCCGCAGGGTCCCCACATTAACCCCATGATTCGGGGGTCCCAATTTGAAAATGTAAACTCCCCCCATGGGCCCCATAAGAGCTGGGGTTACTTATGGGACTTATGGGGGTCTGTATAGACTCCCATGAGTGATAGGGTTAATTTTTATAGCATCCTGGGTCCTTTAATGACCTGCTCAGTGCCAATTTGAAATTTGAAATGCTGTTTGGGTCCCGATCGGGCCCTTCGCAGCAAGGGTTAATGTAGGGACTCAACGTGGGTCCTGATGGGGACCCCACAGCATAGGGGGTTAATAATAGTTGCCACAGGGGTACTTACAGTACCTCCGTGGCATGGGGTTAACATTTTGTGTGCCATGGGCCCTTTAAGGACCAGCGGCGGGAAGTTTAAATGTTTAAATGCTGCAGTGGTCCCTTTAAGTTTAAATGTTTAAATGCTGCTGGGGTCCTGATCGGGACCCCTGCAGCAGGGGGTTGATGTGGGGACCCTGCAGGAGGGTTGCCAACTGTATTTATCCAAGTCCTACGGGCTTCAAAGCCTGTAGGGCTTGGAGGATGGAAACATTGATGTCATAATGACGATCTCTGTTTCCATTGCCTGTTGCTATAGCTGGAGTTATGGGCTTCATGTTCATGCCTGTAGATGCAACTTCCGACGACATGCTTCTCTCTGTCCTGTGTCTGTCTCTGCCTCTCTGTGCTGCCTCTCTCTATTCTCTCTCTCTCTTCTCTCTCATCTGTCTCTCTCTCTCTCTTTCTTTCTCAGGTCGCTCCCTCTTTCTCTGTCCTGTGTCTGTCTCTCTTTCTGTCCTGTCTCTCTCTCTTTCTCCTATTTCTCTCTCCTGTCTCTTTCTCTCTCTCCCGACGATGTGTCTCTCTCTCTCCTGATGCTGTGTCTCTCTGTGTCGTCGCTCATGCATGCATCGCTTACCAATGTCGTTCTCAGCTGAGCACTTCTACTCTTTTTGTTTAGTTTTTCTCACCTTATGAGTGATCGGGGGGCCCAGACGTGGACCCTTGAGGGTTCATCATCAGAAATGGCTTCAATTTGCAAGACAGTACCACAATTGAACCTCTTCTGATTGGCAAAGAGTTTCCTTCTCTGATGAGTCCCGTTTTCTGCTCCATCGACTGGACGATTGTTGGCTTGTCAGGATCGAAACCTACGAGAACAAACACTTTGCAACCATTGTGGGACGAAAACAAGCTAGTGGCGGCTCCACTATGGTCTGGAAGGTACTGATTGGGTTATCTATCCATCCTTGCAGATCAAATACACCCATACATGTTGATTCTCTTACCTGGAGCAGATGGGATCTTCCAGCAGGACAATGCAACATGTCATATGGCCAGAATTGTCCAGGTGTGGTTAGAGGAGCACAGAGTTCCAAATACTTCCCTGGCCTCCAAATTCCACGTCTGCTGTGTGGATCCTCCACCATGCACTCTTCAGCAGCTGTCGGATGTACTGCAGTCTGCATGGCTCCAGATACCCTTGTTAAACTTCCAGCATCTTAATGACTCACTACCATGTCATCTAGCTGCTGTCCGTGCTGCACATGGTGGTTTTTCAAGAAATTAGCTGGTGGTCTTAATAATGTGACTGGGCAGTGTATAAATAAATATATGAATATGTATATTACATACCTAGTAAGATCCAGAAACCTTCCATATACCTTTAAATATATTTTCAAGCATGAACTTAAGCTTCTCGATGAGTTATTTATTTTACCCTCTTAAAGGTCATCTAAGGCATGAGAGGCTGTGGCTGGGAAGTAGTGCTAAATGGTCAGCCATATGTTTGTATCTACACTTCAATAGCTGGTGAACTGCTGTATTAAAGTGGGTTCCCTTGGTAATGAGCAGCTTATCAGCTGCCATTGAAGAGTAGTCTTCGCTTTTTACTCCCTTGATGTCTTCATTGGGGGTTGAAATACAAGGCTCAACTGGTAGATGCTTTTTTAAACCATTGATTAGAAAGTATGTCCATTATCCCTAATATAGTTTGTAAAATGTGCGTAAAGCTCTAGGGGAGCGCCTGCCCACTTTACAAACTATTTGTATGGATTTCTGTAAATGCCGCAGTGCACAAAGCGTGGTACATGCATATTATACCATCCTTTATGACGGGAAAACGACTAGTCAATAAATAAAACACATATCAAAGTCCTTTGGCCAGAGATTGCTTAATGAACTCAAGCTTCCCATGAGATGCAGCTGCCCCCAACTGCTTCGGTTCCTTTATTACTCATCCTAGGACCTAACAAAAAGGTGTCCAAATGGACTTAATGCCCGCCCCCCAGAAGTCATAAAAGTGCTGAAGTCAATGTGCCCTTGCTTAGATTTGTTTTCTGTGAATAATAATAATATAAAATGGCAGCATTTTAGTATCTATGTACAACAGTAAATAATAAGTAATACATACATAGATGCAAAGGAGTTGTAAGATCACATATAATAGTTGTGGATATGGCGAGCCGCTGACCCTTGCAGCACGCGAGACTTAGGCTGCAGTGAGCGCCGAAGGCACTCAGAGGCGAGCAGTTGAGGCACACAGGACACAGGCTTAGGCTGCAATGAGCGAGGCGACCAGTTGAGGCACGCGGGACTTAGGCTGCAATGAGCGCCATGCACAAAATTACGGCCTGTAGGACTTAATAACCAAAGCACGTACATGAACTCGAGACTTCTAAAAACAAGATATATGCCTCAAATTAATTTACACACTCACACATAGCACAGTGGTGAGCCAGGGAGCGTGTGAGTAAGGTTGCAAGTTAATTTGAGGCATATTTTGCGTTTATTCACAAACGAAAATCGCCTAAGTGAGAAAACTAGGCAAAAGCACTTAAAAACGATGCCAGTAACACTTACAACAACTACGCAAGGCATGCAGGAAATAGAAAAAAAATAGACATTTTGTAATAAGCAAGCCTCTGAAACACTCACATTAAGAACCTAAAATGCCGGAAAACCGTTAAATTGTGCATGTGCAACTTTGTCCTTGAGCTAACACTCTATATATACTGCAGACTTTCCAGAAGCTTCTCAGTTTCTCTTCAGATGATCAACGGTGTGCCTGCACATTCTCTGTGGACACATTTTATGAAGAGATTGTTAACTCTTTATGATTTTTAACAAATAATAGGTAAAGTATTATTATTTATAAAGTTATTAATTGATTATTTAGATTGATAAAACATTTCTTTGAAATATATATTAATTTTAAGGATGACGCTATTTAAGATATTGTAAGCTTTAATAGTTGAATTTTTATTATTTATGAATTTAATAATTTACGATTTGCATAAAATAATAAAATGCTAAATTTTATATTTTGCCCCAATGTCATTTCACATATTAGAAGCTGCATTTATTTGTTAATGCTAATACATGTAAATAATAGAAAAAAAAAATAATCAACATTTCAATCTGTTCTTACACTTTATAGGTCTCTGTAACCTTGACAGTGACAGAAAATTGCACTGACTGACAGAAGAAATCAACGTTGAAGGAAGAGGTACAGTATTTAAGTACATTACTTAGATTTAAATACATATTACTATATGATATTTTGAAATAGTAAATTGTATTTAATATGCTTCACAAATTTGACAAGCTACTTGTATTGTAAAAAAAAAAATTCAAGATTATTAATTTAATAATGTTACTGTGCCTAAATTGAAAAATGCATTCTAAACAGCCTCTATTTGTGCTGTGTAGTAAATGTAAAGGTTAAATAAAAATGTTAAAAAAACAATTATATACTACAACTGAAAATATTATTTTACACTTTGCAGGTGTTTGACTGTAACACTTTGGGGACACAGACTTGCTGCAATGCATCAATTGGAACATATTTAGTTCAACAGAACAGGTAACTACTGACATTATGATTTACAAAAATTACAGTGAGAAATGCGATTGAGTGTGTGCATGATATAATTATTACAGGGAATATGCTGAACATTTCTATCATTACAGATTGCAGCAATGAGAAAAATAATAATTCTAAATTAACATATCTTCAAAAATAAAATAAATGTATTGTATGTATGGAGTCTATTGTTGTTCTCCATAAACTATGAGTAGGAATTACATATATTACAATTACATAGAATACAATGTTATTAATTGATTATTTTAAAAATAATGTACACAGTGTCATTAGATTCAGTAGAAATTGATATATTAACAAAATGAGGTGGAAACATTCACAACATTTGAAAATTAACTGCCACTTTAAAAAGAACGGTAAGCTCAACAGAATTATTTATTCAGATGACAATGAATGCTTGATTTAATGTGTATGTTCTAAATGAAAATATACATTTTACATTACAGATTGCAATGGCAGGGAAGTCCGAAACAAGGAAGGAGTACAAACAACGTATGGACAGGGAAAGAAAAAGAAGATGGAGAGAGCAACAGTCGGAGGAGAATCTGAAAATTATACGTCAAGAAGAGCTTGAACAAATTGCCCAGAAAAGAGCAACTGCTGGCAGGAAAAGACTGTGTAAGACCATACATCTTGAACAACAAACATGTGAACAAGATGAAAAAGACAGTACTGTGAAGATAGATTGTAATGTTGATGTTCATTCAGAGGATAGTCCATTATTTAGAGCTCTCACAGTAGAGACTCACAATTGTGGGATGTTAAATGTGCTTTGTCAGTTTTGTGGGGCTTATCATTTTGAAAAGGAAACCCCCAGAGACGGTAAGTTTATTAGTTGCTGTCAAAAGGGAAAAGTAAGACTTCCAGTAAGACAAGATTTCCCAAAGTATTTACAAAGCATAATGAGTGACCCTACTTTTCCAAATTACAAAATGTTTTAAATTAATATTTGCTCTTATAATAGTGCCATTTATTTTGCATCTATGGGTGCAACAGTAGCAGGCATGTTGAAGGACATTGCCCTTACTGCTTTAAAGTTCAAGGGCAAATTTACCACTGTACTTCACATTTACACCTGGAGAAAGGAGAGCAAAGAAAATTTGCTTAACTTTATGTACTAGATACAAACCAAGCTGTTGAACAACATATGCAGCTGCCTGAAAATGCAAAATGCTTAGCAACTGTTTTCCATAAGCTTGATAAGATAATGGAAAAACATCCATACACTCAAGCTTATAAAAACTGTCAGAAGTTGAAAGTTGAAAAACAACAACACATTCATGCTGAGCAAAATCAATTGACCATGCCTAAAATTAATATGGTTCTTAAAAGAGACTGACATACTGATAAACAATGTTACAACTTACCCACAGTTAATGAGGCTGCAATGGTTTTCCAAAATGATGAGGGGGAACCACCTATTCAGAGGGATATTAGAATATATCCAAGAAATGAAGAGCAACCTTTCATTAACATCAATATATTAAGTACCAATTTGAATCCAATGACTTATCCAATTTAGTATCCCAATGGGGAGGCAGGTTGGCAACCAAAATTAAGACTTCCTAGTTATCCAAACACTAAAGAACGTGTCAGAAGTAATATTTCCATGCTTACATTTAAAGTGGCTCAAACTGCCATTAGGGATGAATTTAATCCCATCTTAAGTGCTGGAAAACTGACACAACAATGGATCATTGATTCATACCTGCAAGTAGAAGCAAATAATTAACATTTTATCAAATATCAACAAAATAAACTACGTGTAGAGCAGTATAATCCTCATGGATTATGTGGCTGAGGCTGTGACAAACCAAAATATGGCAGCTGGCAGAGCCATCATTTTACCATCTTCCTTCCAATGATCTCCTCGCAATATGCAAGAAAGATACAATGATGCTATGGCTATTGTAACTAAATTTGGAAAACCTGATTTATTTATTACATTTACATGTAACCCTCAATGGCCAGTTATTGTTGAGAATTTGAACCTTGGCCAAAATGCTTCGGATAGACCAGACTTAGTCGCTAGAGTCTTCAAAATAAAATTAACAGCTTTAAAACATGACATAACCAACAGTTATTTATTTGGAAATTGTGTGGCTTATTTTTATACCATTGAATTTAAAAAAAGAGGCCTGCCACATGCATATATTCTTGTTATACTTCAAGAAAATGATAAATTGATAATAGCTGAAAAAGTGGATTCTGTTATTATTGCTGAACTACCTGATCCACAACAATATGCGAGACTATATGAAATTGTAACACATTGTATGATTTATGGTCCATATGGAGAGCTTAATCCAAATTCTCCATGTATGGAATAAAAAAAAGGCACAAAAGATTTCCCAAAAGAATTCTGAGATCAAACATTTGCAAATTGTGATGGCGATACATTGTATAGAAGAAGACAAGGTCCAAATGCAATTATTTGAGGGAATAAAGTAGATAACACTTATGTGGTGCCATATAATCCACATCTACTAATGAAGTATAATGCACACATCAATGTTGAAGCTTGCACTTCTATTAAATCCATTAAATATGTGTACAATATATGTTTAAAGGATATGATGCAGCAACTGTCGTGGTCAAGAGTGGCACAAGTGAAGAACACAACAAGCTACTTCATGCTAAACTTCAATCTCATGTAGATGCTCAATATATCAGTGTGCCAGAAGCAATGTGGCGGCTTCTTTAATTTGAAATGCATGATCAGTCACATGCAGTATATTGCTTAGCTGTACATTTGCCACAACAACAATTAGTTTATTTCCATACTGGCAATGAAAAAACTGCTTTGGCACAAAATGAACATTGCCAAACCACACTTACTGCTTGCATTAATTTGAATAGCAAAGACAAGGAGGCAAGGGAATACTTATACAATGATATTCCATATCATTATGTTTTTATTAATGGATTATGGAAACGCAGAAAAAAAGGGTGCAATAAACTTATTACCAGAATGTATATGGTAAGTCCAAGAGACATTGAACATTTCTGCATATGTTTACTCCTTTTACATGTTTCTGGTGCACAAAGCTTTGAAGACTTGAGAACTGTAAATGACATTTTTATGATACATTCCAAAGAACCGCTCAACATAGAAACATACTTGCTGATGATACAGAATGGGAGAGATGTCTGGAAGAAGCCGCATTATGTAAAATGCCATGCCAGATGAGGGACCAGTTTGCATTCATTTGCATATCCTGTCATATTTCAAATGCACTGGCTGTGTGTGAAAAATGTAAAGAAAATATGTATGAATATGTTTTACAACAGTATAATGAGTCAATAACAGAATTAAAAGCATTAAAAGCATTAATTCAACACATTTTTCAATGTCGTAGCTTAAGTTGTGCTACTTTTAATCTGCCAGATCCAGGATTTATAGATGACATAAACTTTGAGGAGTATGAAGCTGATGTGCAAAAACAAAAAGGCTGAAAAACTGATAGCCACTTTAAATAATGATCAAATGCATGCTTTTAAGACAATACAAAAAGTCATAGATGATGAGCAGATGAAAGACCTTATCTCTATAATTTGTTGATGAGTTCAATTAGAGGTAAAGGTGAAATGGTACTTCCATTTGCAATAACTGGAATTGCAGCACTATTATTAGAAGATGGCACAACAGTGCATAGTGGATTTAAACTTCCAGTTCCAATTTTGGAAACATCTGTCTCAGATATTAGAATGAAATAATTTCAAGCAAATCATTTAAAAAAAATTAAATTAATTATCATAGGTGAGGCCACTATGATGTCATGCCATGCTCTGAAATGTATTGATCATTTATTGCGTGACGTCATGGCTAATGATTTGCCTTTTGGAGGAAAGGTGATATTGTTAGGTGGCGATTTCAGACAAACCTTACCTGTTGTTGTCCATGGAAATAGAACAGACATAGTGGAAACCTGTATAAAGTCCACTATGGAAAGAACTTCCACACATCAGATTAGAGAAAAACATGAGATCTGAAGGACAAAATTAATTCAATGATTGGCTAATTAAAATGGGGAAGGAAAAACAGAGCTAATAACTAATTTAGCAGCTGTTGAAATACCAGCAGAAATGATTTGCCAAGATTCACTAATATCTGCTATATTCCAAAATGGAATAAGCAATGAGGATTCAGATGAACTTGCACAGAAAGTAATATTAACATCCAAAAATAAAGATGCATTGAATTTAAATAACGACATCTTAAAATTAATAGATGCACCACAAAAAAATTATTACAGTGCAGATTCCGTACTAGCTGATGACAAACTTGAGTCAATCAAATTTTAACACAGAATTTATAAATACATTAACTCCCTCTGGAATGCCACCACATATTTTGCAACTGAAAAAAGGGGCAACTGTCATGTTACTGAGAAATATGAACCCAAAAAAGGAGTTTGTAATGGAACAAGATTATTGGTTCAAGATTTCAGTGACAATTTCATACATGCAGAAATTATGAATGGTACTCAAAAAGGTGAACAAGTTTTCATACCAAGAATAGATTTGGCTCCGGGTGACAGTAGCATGCCCTTTCTACTACAAAGGAGACCATTTTCCATTATCATGGCATTTGCAATGACCATTAATAAATCACAAGGTCAGACTTTTAAATCAGTTGGAATATTTTTAGAGGAACCAGTATTTGCACATGGTCAACTCTATGTAGCATTTTCAAGATGCACAAATCCATCACAAATAAAGCTTTGCATCAAAAAAAGTGAAACCATGATGGTAGAGTATTTACCAAAAACATTGTGTATTATGAGGTGTTGTAACTTGACTACCCAAACAAAACAGTGGTTACATCCCAAAGACAAACTTTCATGTCTATTGGGCTCTTTTTAGAGGAACTACTATTTAACATCAACAACTCAATGTGCCAAAGTACAAAGAAAACAAAGTAGAAAAATGCCACCAACCCCCCTAAAAAAACAACAAACAAACAGTGAATCCATCCAAAGGAAGAACTTTCACGTTGGTTGAGATGAAACATTTTATAAAAAATAAATATATCCAAAAACAGTACAGTGGTTATATATCCCAGACAACATTAGCCGTTTGCTGGGCTCTTTTTAGGGAAACCACTAATGAATTAAAATATTCATACCAAAATAACAATCAGGGCTGCACAAAACTTGACAAATCACACAACCCAACAAAAAAAAATTGTGATTAAACACCATAAAGATTTGAAGCTGTTTTTGAAATGACATAGTTAGCTGGCTATTTGCATATAGTTAGTATTTAAATTGCATGTACTTTGGAAGTTGTAGATATGTATTTTGAGTTGATGTCTACTATTGCTTTGGTTTTCATTGAATGCAATTATCAATTACATTGCATTTAATTAAGATTTGCAGTGTATGGGCCTCAATCTATTAACGTCCGTAGGAGATGCGTGGCCGCAAGGACCGGCCGCAGGCTATTTGCCTATTCTATTCACTTGCGGCCGGCGCCCTGTTATCCCTTGCGGCCGCACGCGCCGCAGGCAAGCCTCTGATCTTACACGGCCGCAAGAGTTTCGGCTGCAAAAAAGCCACGGTTGCTATTCAAATGCTATGTAAACCCTCTCGTCATGGCCGTAATTATCTAAAACCGAGCTGCAGCTTACTTGCACCAAAAAGGTCCCGCTAGCACCAATTAAGCACATAATAAGGCCATCCTGCACTTTGATGAGACGATAAAGTGATTGGAGGTGTTAGCATTCATAGCACAACATTCCCCTACACTCAAATCTGAAAATAATTTTTAGTTTAATTCATGTCAAATGTCCATGGACAAAGTCCCAAGGGCTTGGAGCACCTCAGACCCGCAAAGGCTGCGGGATTAGCCTCCGTCAAGTCCGTAAATGGGTAAAATAGACCCATGGGTCGTAAAGGGCTTACTTACAAGTCGTAGCATAGAAAAGCCATCCCGTACTTTAATTAAAAGTGAAAGGGATGTTTGGTTTTAGAATTCATAGCTCAACATTCCCCTACTCTCAAATCCGCAAATAAAGATATTTAACTTCATGTTCAATCCTTGTGTTTTATCTATCATGCAAGCCCGCACGGGCTTGAATAAGGAGCTACGGGCTTGAATAAACTAGCTACGGGCTTGATCATTGAAGTCCGTGGGACTTGGACAGATTTTAAAATCAAAGTACAATTTGGCGATGTGCAAGCTTGAGAATGTTTTGCTATTAATCCTCATGCCCCCCCATTATGTTCCCCATCATTTACAGTGCTTTGCAGTGCTGGATTGAATATATATGGGCTTCTACAATGCTTTGTTTGCGGCCCTCAACCTCCGAACCCGTACGGGTTTTAACAAGGACGAGCCCGCGGGACTACAGGACGGAAAATAAACCGTAAATGATATATCGGATTTGGGCAATGTGCAAGCTTGAGAGGGTGTTGCTATTAATCCTCATGTCCCCCATTATGATGCCTAGCATTTACGGAGCTTTACAGTGCCATCTTGAATTTATATTTGCATTTACAGTTTTCTGACTTTGCGACCGGAAAACAAGATTTACGGGCGCAGGAAAAACGCTTGCGGTCGTTTGAATGATGTGCGGCCGGCTGTAAGGGGTATATCCTTGCGGCGCCGTCCATTTGAATAGCAGGGTAGCAGTAGCTCTACATGGGGCCGGAAGATGGCCGCAAGGAATCGCAGCTTTGCGGCCATTTTACAGCCGTTAATAGAATGAGGCCCTATGTATTTAGCCGTTTTAGAGGAGGGATAATAGGGAGAATATTGTATTTCTGTTGTACTTTTACTGTATCATTACACAGACTGTATTGGTCCAGGGAGTCATCCAATCGCCAGTGTCTGGGGTCAGGAAGGAACATTATTTTTCTTCTTTGAGACAATTGGCTGTTTCAATGTTTGTTTTTGTCTTTTTGCCTTCCTCTGTATTCAATATTGCTGATCACAGGAGATATGAAAAAATTAAAATTAAAAGTCTTTTGGTCCTCTGAGTAGCTTCGGCGCTCATTGTGAACCTCTTCCCTGGTGTGGTTTTGGTTGTCTGAGCACCTTAGGAGCTCATTGCGAGCCTCTCCCCTCATGTACTTTTGGTTCTCTGAGCACCATGTGCATTTATTGTGAGCTCCGCGCTGAGCGCCTTTGGCGCTCAGCACAGGGCTTCCAATGAACGCCTAGGGCGCTCATTGCAAGCCTCTACTCTGCTATTTTTATATTTTATATATATATATATATATATATATATATATTTATTTTTTTATTAATGAAATAAGAAATTAATATACTTTACCTATTTGTAATTAATATATCCAGCTAACCATCCCCTTTGATTTTGCTGCACCATACAATGTACATTTCGACTGTTGCTGACCTGAGGTGTAAGTGTCAGCAATGTGGCAAGTGTGCAGTATAAATAGGTTGCGTGCAAGTGGGCATACCGTTTGTTTAGTTGTGTAAAGCAGCATTTTAGAATGGTAACGTTATTAGTTGGAAGTTATTGTTGTAAAAGGGAGGCGATTGTGCATGTGTTAGCTTACATTGTAATAGTGTATTTTATTCCTTGTACGTTTCTGTGTAAAAGTCTTATGTCCCTGGTAGTGTTTTGCATGGTTAGGGGTCATGTAGCCATGTTTTCGTTTTTTTCGTCCTACATTTTTTGGGTCGCTTAGGCGATTTTTTTGAGTGCTAAAACTTGGGAAATTGTGTTTAAATTGTCATGCAACCTCACTGGCAGACGTCTTGGCTGTCCCCCTGTGCTGTGTGTGTGTTTCTTTGTGTTATTATTGTTTTTGGATGTGCGCGGTTCGGCTATTAAGTTCGTATATTTTGCACTTCTTACTTTTTTTTTCTAAGTGCCGCAAGACGTATTTTTTTTTCTTTACGTGGCGCTTTCCATTTTGCAAGTTTTACGGGCTGATTTTTTTAAACTGCTACGGGTCTCGCATTGTGAATGGTGTAATAGAAATTTGTGTTGAACTGGAGTCCCGCGGGTCGTAGGGATGAGCGCCTATGGCTCTCATCTCCACCAGCGCAATGAGTGCCTTCGGTGCTCCCTGCATAAGTCGTACAGGGTTGTAGGGATGAGCGCCTTTGGTGCTCCTTGCCAGCAACTGCCCGCAATGTTAGCAACATCCCACAATGCTCACAACTATATACCCTATTGGTCGGAATATAAGCTGCACCCGCATATAAGCCGTAAAGTTCATGGGGAAAAAATAGAAAAAAGATAGTACTCAAATATAAGCCGCACCCTTAAAATTGGAGAGAAAAAGACTCTCAAAGTGATTAGCCATTGCAAGAAACAGGCTTTCTAATTAGCACTGTAGCTTTTTTTGCAGGTTACAGGCCTTACAGGATGTTAGAATAACTAAAACCATAAATCGCTATTCAATACGGCAGTCTCAAGCACAAAAATCGGCACCCTTAACTCGCAATCGCGCAAATCAGCAGTAATTTTGCGTTTGTGAATGTAAGCCGCACACGTAACAAGCAAAGTTTGCAAATCGGCAATAATTTTTTTTTACAGTCGGGAATATAAGCCGCACCCATAACTCGCAAGCTCAAAAATCGGGAAAAAAGGTGTGGCTTATATTCAGACCAATACGGTATGTGATATACAAGTTACATGGTACAACAATAAACACATTTATCTAAAAAAAAAATAAAGTTGGCCATTTTCACATACATCAAACATGACTTTCCAAAAAAACAATTAAAAAAAAGATATCATAAAGTCAGAGGTACATAGCCTTGCATTGTGTGGCAAAAAGCATTACCAGGCTTACATTTTTATTGACGTCAATTTTGACGGGCAAGTTGCTAGTTCTACAATAACAACCATATAGAACTGTGCTGAAAAATCTGTCAATGGAGAAGCTTCCTATATAGATTACATAGTGGTACAGTACAGCGCAATATGTAATAATAAACTATTTTGAGTGTGTTCTTTAAAAACACTACTCACAGTAGGATTGCATAATAATCAGGATGATTCAGCAACAGCTGCTCATAAAATCCAGAAGCAGAAATTGCAAGTGTACCACAAAGTTTCCATTATTCTGTTTTTTTAATTAGTCTTAAAATGTTTGTGCAGCTAATACTAAATGTAAAACGTAAGCTACACATACTTTGTACAAACATATAAACTGTGGTATCTATGTAAAGTATATAAGTAATGCTTTAAAATATAAAGTTTAAAATTAATTGTTTTCATATGAAATACTTAAAAAAAAAAAAAACTCTAAAAAATATATCTTTATATGTTATTAATTATTTAATTTGATTGTAAATGGACTCAGAATTTATTCTCAGCTATATCAGTTTTATCACTGATAAGTGACAAATAATGTCTCCATAACTTCAGCCTTATTGTTGACTAGTGATAAATGAATACTGTTGCACTGGCTAAAGAAAGATTTTTTCCTACATCAACAAGATAAGTGGCTGATGTAACTCATAATAATTGGATGACAGATTCATCATGCGGACAATATGTGAAGTTACAGTGCTTGTTGGTAATGTTGGTAATAATCATCATTATTTAAGGATGCCACAGTAAAACAACTGTCTAAATGAAACCCACATTTTAGACACTTAAAGGCATATCTAAATTTCCTGGATTATGAGTGAAAAATACCAAAATAAACATTTAAGCACCTTCCTTAAAGTTAGCAGTCTTGTAATTTCTGACAGTTGAAAATCAGGGTTAACACCCCCTCCAAACCCAGGTTAAATTAGGATTCATTTCATCATTTGTTTTGGCCAATCAGATTAGCTGAAACATTCAATTTAAACTCTGTGGTTCCTATTTTGTGCTGCAAAGCAGCCTGGCATATGTAGTGTGGCACTATGTTAGGTGCTATGGCAGCAGCACAGACAGGAAGCAGCACTAAGTAATATCCCAGCAGTCACTTGGGTGCTGACATCAGTGCTCTCCTATTGGCTGAAGGTGAGTAATGGGTAAAATTGATCCCCTAGAGCTGCATGCAGATTGGATGGGGATCAAGGGCCTGTGTAGACACTCCCCTCCCAGGGGTGTCAACATAATCATTGGAGGGATTTTTAGATATTAATAAAATTAAAATGTTTTATGAGATGTGCTGCATTCATAAACGCCGTTTTTTGCCGATAGAGTGCAGAAAATATTATTATTATTGTTTATTTGTAACGCACCAACTTATTTCGAAACTTGGATATGCCTTTAAACAACTGCAACTCAATCCAAGCCTTAATATGTAGTTTAGACATTCAAATATTATAAACTTAAATAATTAAAAACACTTTTATAGAACAACCATCGGTGACCATATCATAAACATAGGAATATAATGAACTGCAAAAAGCCCTAAAAAGGGAAATTAACTGAGACGGAATGGGGAGAAGTCAAGAGGAGAATGTACTTAGTGTTGTTACAGGTTTACTGTATCAAATAGGTGCCTCTGTTAGGTTGCATTATTAGTTGACTGTAATCACCAACTATTACTGATATATGTAATTATTAAACCCATACACATAAGCTAGCAAAGTTCTACATTTAGATCTGGCTTAATGTTATAATCAAGAACATTTTACCTCTTGATGGGAGCTGCTTAGACACTATATAGCAAGTATAGGTAGGTCAGAAAAACCCCACATCCTACCAGCCTTAAGGAACATGGACGTTTTCTGGATTTTACTAGGTGTGCAATATGTATTTATTTACTTTTATTTACTTTGTTTTATTAAGAAGATGCCTTTACAAAAAACATACAGAGGTAATTTAAGGAAGGTCTAATGGTGTTGAATGTAATTACAGGACTTGCAGTGCAAGGTCTCACCATTGGACATGCATAGATTTGCTATTAAAAGACCACTGTAGTATTTTTGTAGATAACAATGCGCAAAATGTTTTTGAAAGTTTTTTCATCTGGCTTAGCGTTTGGGGATTTTTTTCTAGAGCTTTCTTTCTGTTGATAATTATTTTTACTTAATTCCAGCTGGGAGCAAGGACTTGACTCCACTTAGAGGCAGCCATAATATTATGAACAACACAAGCTTTTATGTCCAGGGGTACTTCTTGCTTATGGAATCCCAGAAATTCCAATTTAAAGGTAGTTTTTAAATCAGGCCTAGCGTTTGGGGATCTTTTTCTAGAGCTCTATTTCTGTTGATAATTATTTTCACTTCATTCCAGCTGTGAGTAAGGACTTGACTCCACTTAGAGGCTATCAGTTACTTAGCAGCCATAATAATATGAACAAGACAAGCTTTAATGTCCAGGGGTAGATCATCCGCAAATATGTGAAACAGAATTAATTCTGGAGTGATAAGTAATTCTATATTTAGAGATAGAGAGAAAATGTCTAGACATTGTTTTCAAAATTGAAAGATAATTGGTCAACTATACCATATATGGAAGTGTGAGCCAACTTGCCCACTTTCCTCCAACAAAATTTAAGTTTTTCTGCTTGGAAAATGTGATACATTTTAGTAAAAACATAATACCATTTATTTCGAATCTTAAAAAATATTTCACTGTATGATGTGTTTTTGATACATTTTTCGGCTCTTTAAACCATTGCTTTTTAGACCATGACTTGTTCAAATCTTTTTCCCAACTAACCATTCTGATTGATTTATTATTATTCAGGGTATTAGTCATTATAATTATTAGAATATTATAACATCTCAATATTGATAGATGAGCTTTATCCTTTTAGATTATCAATTTTTCAAAATACGTTAATGACCTTGATTTCTTGTATAGGATTTAGACATTTTCCAAGCCGAAATTCAAGATAGCTTAACCAGGATTGTCTTCGAATTCCATATTGTTTGACTAATTGCTCAAACATAGCAAACTTGTCATTTATGAACAGATCTTTCATATACCTGACTCCCATCTGGCACCATTTTTTTAAGAATGGAAGATTTCATTTATCTTCCAGCAATTCCATAGGTATAAGAGGACTATGGAAAGAAAGGAACTCTCTAATCCCATTATTTTTCTGCCAGAATTTTAACCCTGAATTAATGATATCCATATTATGATGATCTTGAATTTAAGTCTAGATTATCAAATATGATCTCATTAAGAATTCCCTTTTGATATTTTTTTTCAATAGACATCCAGTTCGTAGAATAAAATAAATCTATCCATTTAATAATATGGAAGAACATTGTCTCTTGGTAATATGTTTTCAATACAGGATAAGCAATGCCTCTCATGTAAAATTTTCTTGCTGTTAACTTAGTTTTAACTCCAATTTGTTTTCCTCTATAGATAAACCCATCAACTAATCTCTGAAACTGATTAATTAAATATTTAGGCAATGAGTAAGTACTGTAATTGAAGATTGGAAGGAGAGACATTTTAGTAGATATAATTCTCCCTGAAAATAATAGATTAATTCCCCTCCGGGATTTAATAATTTCTGACAATTTATCATATAATTTCTTATAATTTGTTGACCTCATATGACAAATATTATAGTAGAAACTGATTCCTAAATGTTTAGTTTTTTTATTGCCACTAGTATTGGTACTTATTTTCTAGAACTTTTTGTTCTTCAAGTGGAACATTAAAGGCTAATACCTCTGTTTTTGTGATGTTCAGTTTATAACTGTGTTGCATTTTTTTTAAAACTTTTTGTATTACATATACACAACAATGCTAAACAGAATACTTTGCACTCAAGTTATAATAATACAAAACACAAACAAACAAGGCTGTGCCTGGTAATTTAACAAAAGTATAACAAGTTATTATACAATAACAAAGGAAAAACAGATATAGTCACATTCATACCACATTCATACCCTGTAATAGTACCCAAGTAAGGGTCAGAAAGGTCTAATCTGAAATAGAGTTGTTTAAACATTTAAGGTTCCATGAGAGAATCTCAAACCAACCATTTAGATTTGTGTTGATTGATAATTTTACCGGATTCATAGAGGTTTTCTAAATCTCTAGTATAGTTTATTATTTTTTGAAAGATTTCAGCCCAACTGGGAGGGTTGGGTTGTCTCCATCTGCTAATAATGGCAGATTAACTGTAGTACAGATCTGAATAATAAACGCAAGTTCTCTGGTCATAAGAGCGTAAAAAAAAAAAAGGAAATAAACAACCATGTGGAATGAGAGGAATATTCTTTTTAAGTGTCGTAGTAATAAATTTACAGCACTAAACCCATAAGGAGTAAATAAGAGGACACTCCCACCATATATGAAATTGGTTACCAATACCCCACAGTTTCTCCAACAAAGTTTATCTTTGATGTCATAAGAGATTTGATAAACTCTTAAAGTATACCTCCCTATGAGAAGCATTATTTTTGAATTTATTAGTAGCTCTGAAAGCTTTTTCCCAGCTACTTAGGGAAATTGAGGTGGTAAAATCTTGCTGCCACGGAGTAAAAGGAGCAGACTTCGTTTTTTCAATGTTAGATTAACATTTAGCTATAAGGTGGGAGAAATCCATTTTTTTAAATAAGTAATTCAACTGTTTGCCAAAAGCTTTATTATCTATTTGCTTATCTAGAAGAGGAAACCTAAAATTCCCTATGTATGGGAACCTGGTTAATACTATAGCGCCTAGAAGTGCAGAGATAAAAACACTTTAAAATCAAAAACAAAAATAATAATAAATATAAAGAACCTAAAACATCAAACAAACAAAAAAATATATATATGAAAACTAATTGTATGAAAAATAAAATAAAGAATAAAAAGATGAAAAAAATATATAATATAAAAAATAAATAAATAAATGTAAAAAATATATAAATATCAATATAAAAAAGATTCTTAAAACACCAAAATACTTAAGTGAGTCCAAATAGAGGAGACGATAAATATTTTTATATTTTCTTTAAAGATCTTGTGGGTCTTCTTCTGTGATGTTCTTGATAGAATGAAAAGAGGACACACTTGATAGATCTGACTTCTTGGATCGTGGGGCAGCTATTTCCAAATACTCTGGTCACCACAGAGTCATTCTATAGAAAATGGAAAGACAGCCTGGTGGAAGACAGCCTGGTGGAAACCACATTGTTAACACCCGTGGAAGATCAAAGCACTATCCTATGTGTAATCTTTGATATCTCTAAATAGAGGGCCTTACATGTGAGTGTCCAATTGTTACGTCTGAATGTTTGGAAATAAATTTTATTGATCTGCAGTAGGAAATGGTGTGCGCTCTCCTTTTCCTTTTTCCTATTTGCTTATCTACCTATAGTTTTATTTGTTCATATGTTAGCCAACAAAAAGTTGAAATACCAAGTTTATTTTTTAATTGAAAAAAAGGAGAGAAGCTTTCCATCCAATAAAAATTCACTGGGTATTTGTGAAATGGTAATTAGGGAACTAGAGTTTGTACTAGTTTGAAACGATTTAATAATAATAGAAATTGGGGTTAGCAAACTTGGAAAGGAAATATATGCCTGTTTATTATTATGTTGCCAATAATGTAAATTGGTCTTGACTATAGCTGAGCCTTTTTATTAAATATTTAGCAGGACATTTTTCATAAAAAAAGCAACAACTTCAAGTCATGATTAATAATAAGCGAACTTTCAATTTGTTGCCATGAATATTTATTGTTATGATCAAGCCATTTCAGGACATGTGATAACCTGATGGCTTCATAGTAAAATGGAATTACTGGGTAGCCAATACAACCATTTTTTTTTTTTATAACCATAATTGATCTATTTGATCTAGTATGTTTACCAGAATGTATTTGTTTGAAAACGTGTAAGCCAAACCGTTGGAAAGGGAGTAGGAATAGATTGTAAAATATAATTGATTCTCGGCAAGATGACCATGTTAATACTAGCCACTCTACCTGACAGGAACAAGCGAATACCATTACAAGCTTTTATAGATTTATCGCATTTTAAAAACGCTTTGCCTAAGTTGATAGAAGGCATCTTACTGATGTCTTCACATAATGTAATTCCCAGATGATTGAAAGAATTTGAATGCCAGTTATATGGAAATTTTTATCTCCAATTCTTCCCTGATCTTATTAGGGAGATTAATTGTCAAAAATTATTTTTTAAGCATTTAGTTTATAATTGGATATAAAACCAAATCTAGAAATAATTTGTTCCAAATGACTCAAGGATGACACCCCTGCCTCGTGCCATTCGTAATTTCAAAACTCTGGGAAACAAAGTTGATACGGGCTACAGAAGCAGAAGGAACAGAATAAAGAGCCCCGCTTGCATCTGAGCCGAAATTTCCAAAATCCATTTCAGACAGTGTCAGTTTCATGTACTCCCAGCCCACCCTATCAAAAGCTTTTTCAGCATCTAAAGAAATGAATAGGGTGGGAGTACACGAGATCTTATAAACAGATATTAAATTCATATGTTTTCTGACACTGTCCGAACCCTGTCTTCCAGGAATAAAGCCAGCTTGATCAGTGGATATCAAAGTATGCACTATGCTCCCAGTCTAGTGGCCAAAATTTTAGAGTAAAGTTTCAAGTCTGCATTCATTAATGAAATAGGTCTATAACTAGGACATTTTTGAAGATCTTGATCTTTTTTTGGAATAACAATAATTGTAACTTTTAACATTTCCTGTGGGATTTTGCCTAAACACATAAATTCATTAAATAGACCTTTTAAAAATGGGGTTAGATTTGAACTACATTTTTTATAGAATAAATTACTGTAACCATCTGGACCAGGGGTAGTATATTTTCATATGGTTTTATGGTTTTACTAATTTCTAAATTGGAAATGGGAACATTCAACAACTCCAATTGAGATGGAGTCATTTTTGGAGGATTATATTTCCTTAAAAAGTTTTTAATGTCTTCCTTGAAGGAGGTTTGGCTTTCAAATAATGTGAGAGATTGTATAGTCATCAATAGTATGAAGTAAACGCTTTAGCAATATCAAGGGGTTTCGTGACCCATTTTCCTTGGTTAAAACCCCCCTCAATTCTAGTGTGTTGTTTTTTAACTTTGATCTTATTTGCTAGTAATTTGCTAATTTTATTGTCATACTGATGACATTTTTGTTGTAAGCGAACTAAGGCCTTATCAGAGATTAACTGATTAATTCTGCTAATTTGTTTTTGTAAATTTTTAATCTCACTAGAGTTTTTTTCCGATGGATTTAGTTTGTTAACTTTCTCAAGATTATACAACTGGATCAATAGATTACGCAAAGAAGTACCTCTTTGTTTTATTAAGTTACCTTTCATTTTAATCAAAATGCCTCTGATGTATGCCTTCTGAGTGGGCCACAACAAACTTTTAGATGAAACAGAGTTTTTGTTTAGCTCAAAAAATTCTTTGATCTGAGAAATAAGATACTTCTTATTATTGGCATTAATAATCATTGAGTCATTTAATTTCCACATCGGCTTTATCTTTAATGATACATAAGCATGATCTGAGATAGTAATAGGACCTATTTCAGCGTAAGTTATTAAATTCATAGTAGATTTATCCACCAAGAAAAGGTCTAGCCTAGAATACATTTTGCGAACTGGAGAGAAAAAAGAAAAACCAGTCTGGTTGGGAAACAAAATCCTCCAGGCATCATATAAATTGTTATCAGTGATCAACTTATGTAATAAATTTGAGTCATTTTGGATCTGATTTTGGTTTTTAATAGGTTTATAAGTTTTCCTGTCATGGTCTGGATTAATTGTAAGATTGTAGTCTCCCGCCATAACTACACATCCATAATTATATTTATTCATTTCATGAATCAATTTTTTTATGAAATGTACTTGTTTTACATTTGGAAGAATATGGGTTGATCAAAGTGAACCTTTGATTATTTATCTCACCCAACTAAAAGATGTATCTACCGTAAGTGTCTATTTCGACTAGTTTTTCCTTAATTATACGTTTTTTACTAAATAATAGTGAAACACCTCTAGAGATTTTTTTAAATGTGGAATTGTATTTTAGATGATAGTCATTTGAACCAAAATTTGGAATCTTATTCCCATCCCAATGCGTTTCTTGGAGGAATAAAATATTACAACTTTGTTGTTTCATCATTCTCAGTAGAGAACTCCTCTTATAGGGGAATTCAGACCTTTTTACATTAAAAGTAATACATTTGACTGACATTTAAAGAGCTAGTTTGCTAACTTTAACTTTATGTTTAATTCTATCTGATTCATACAAATGAATGATAAAAAATTGATTCTGGAAAAAACCCAACCTTATCCTAAACTTGGGATCCTTTAAACAAGTAATTGATGTTTTAACTACATAACCATTCATACTAACATACATACTTATAAAGAACATAAAAAAAACAACATTTGAGACCTGTTGCTAGGCTCTATGCCGATAATAAGAAGTGTGAGGCCGATATGGGCCGAAGGAGGTGAGGCTAAGTGGTTATGTTATCTAAAAAATGTGGGTTACTTCAAAATTTGTTGTTCAGTAAGACTATTGATAGTCTTACAAAATGATAAAAAAAAACTTAACTAATTGTAAAATAAAGTGAGAAGCCCAACTATGTCCTGTGGATCTAATTAACTAAAAAGGATTATAAAGTGTGTCAAATCTTTACAAAAAAGGCATATACTGATTTTTATGATGCAAAATAGACTTTTATACAAACTAATTTGATAGAAATAATATCTTACTTTTAAAAGTAAATTAACAAAATTTTATCTGGGATATTCTGGGTTCTTTAAGAATTTATAAAAAAATAATTAGTATAACCACTCCTATAAAGGAGAGGGTATAAAACTAAAAAAAGTGAAAAATAAATTGTTTAAAGAGCTAATTTAATATTGATAGTGTTTCCAATGTCAGGTAAGTCTACCACTCAAGTGATATATTTTAGTGAATTGTAGTGAGACCCAATGGATAGAAGTATTCAATGACATAGTTATCAAGTGCAAGTTATGAAACAAAACAATAAACAAATATAACTATTAAATGTCTAGGCACTAGTGCTAAAGTGAGTTAGCAATGGTAATTTAGTGAATTGTAATGAAACCCAGCGGGTACAAATATGTAGTAAAATAATTGTAAAATGCACATCAGAAACATAAAAGACAATGAAAAATATAACAGAAAAAGGAAAAAAAACAGTCTCTCAGAATAAGAAGATATGTGTCTTCTGCCACTCTGGTCTCAATGGTTTTAATGCGTCGGCACCTCCAGGGGGCGATTTAATGGTAATACCCCATTTAGATAATAAGCCTCGCCCTTCTAATGGTATTTTAATTTTGAACCATCTTCAATCTTTTAAGACCGATAGACCAACAGGAAATGTCCACTTATATGAAAAGTTGTCTGACCTCAAAGCCAGAGTAATAGAGGAAAATTCTCTGCGTTTGAGTAATGTTGCTGCTGATATATCTGAAAAAACTTTTATGTCTTGATAAGGGAGAGGAAGTGATTTCAATAAGTAACAAGCTTTGCTAATTACTTGTTTAGATAAAAAAAAAAGTGGAACTTGACTATCACGTCCCTAGATCAGGAGTTTTCAAGATGTGATGGTCTAGAAAAAGTCCAGTCTAAGATCATGATGTATAATGAACAGTTTTTTTTAAATAACAATTAAGGTCTGCTTTTAGGATGGTTTCAGAAATGCCACTAATTCTGAGCTTAGATCTTCTCATCCTGTCTTCCATACTTGCAAGTTTGATGGTCAGATCATTTATGTTATCTTCAAATTTTTGGGAGTGAGATAGAAGAAAGTTATACTCAATGGTCAAGTTGTCAAACCAAGATTCAATTTGTGATGTTTTAGAATTAAGTTCCTTGATAGCTAAAGCATTTTCCATGATCTGATGTTTTACATCAGCCATTAAGCTAATCTGAAAGTCACAGAGAATCTCTTTCATCTTAGAAGGAGTTATTCCGGTTCTGTTTTAATAGAGGGGTATTCTCACATAGATGACTATAGCTCCCCAAAAACTTCTAATGGAAGGGAATTGAGTTTCAGTTATATGGAGCTCTGTAAACATGCAGCTTCACACCATGGCCACCACTCCTGTAACCCCATGGCCACCACTCCTGTAACCCCATGGCCGACACTCCCTTAACATAATTTTTTTTAATACAAACAATTTGAATATCCTTATTGCGAGATAAAGTTTTAAATTCTGCCATTAATTGAGCTTTGCTGTGGTGCCTGTAATATTAATATGCATTGTAATTTTCACATTTTAGCTTTTTTGTCTTTTTTTATTGTTACTTTATATTTATTTCATGCTTTGAATATATAAACATAAGTGCATTTAGATACATAATTCAATGGCTGTTACTATTGGTTCTTGTGTACAAGTTTCAAGTTTTTGAAAGGGAGGGGTTACTATTGCAACATCAATGCATTAAAGCAATGTCGGGCTTTTTAAACACCTAATTGATTTAATATGGAGTGGAGGTCCTGCCAGGGAAGTAAAATGTATTAATTGTTTGAATGAGTGCTAATCACATATTTGTTTGACCTAATAGTATAAGGTCCTCAGACACAGCAAATGTCTGTTTTCTTTGTAAACTGGCTTTCCCACACATTGCTAATCTATGGTTGATTGTTATCAAAATGCTACAGGCAATCACTATTGTTTCCAAAATATTTGAGATCTTCTCAAGACAAACAACTGCCATGTTTGTTTTCTCCCAACAATATGTCAAATATGTCATTACAAGGCATAAAGCTAAAATATACATTAAGTGTGTGTAATTGATACAACAGAATAAACAGAACATGATAGTATATTAGTAAATATGTATTCTGAATCATTATTGTTCTAAAGACTTCCAGATAATATATTATTAATCAAATGCTAGTGTGTCTGTTAGAGCTGTAGTCTAATAATTGCATGCAAAATTAACAACATTTAACACACATGTGCCTGTAGAATTATCCTATGTATGCAATTGTATAAATATACATTTTACCCTCACTTAATAAACATTGCTATATATATATATATATATATATATATTTTTTATATATATATATATATATATATATATATATATATATATATATATATATATATATATATACCACAATTTGTCAGACCTCCCTGCCATGGCCTGCCCATTTTGGGTTACACTACATGCGCACCTTCATCACAGGGTAGTGATACAGAAGGTGATATATATATATAGATATATATATATATATATATATATATATATATATATATATATATATATATATATATATATATATATAGTGGATATAAATAGTCTACACACCCCTGTTGAAATGTCAGATTTCTGTGCTGTAAAGAAATGGGACAAAGATAAATGAATTCAGAACTTTTTCCACCTTTAATGTGACCTATAAACTGTACAACTCATTTGAAAAACAAACTGAAATCTTTAAGGTAGAGGGAAGTAAAAATATAAAAATATGCACACCCTTAAACTAATACTTTGTTGAAGCACCTTTTGATTTTATTACAGCACTCAGTCTTTTTGGGTAGGAGTCTATCAGCATGGCACATTTTGACTTGGCAAGATTTGCCCACTCTTCTTTGCAAAAACACTCTAAATCTGTCAGATTGCGAGATTGCGAGGGCATCTCCTGTGCACAGCCCTCTTCAGATCACCCCACAGATTTTCAATCGGATTCAGGTCTGGGCTGTGGCTGGGCCATTCCAAAACTTTAACCTTCTTCTGGTGAAGCCATTCCTTTGTTGATTTGGATGTATGCTTTGGGTCGTTGTCATGCTGAAAGATGTGCAGCTTTCTAGCAGAAGCCAAAGTTTTTTTGCCAATATTGACTGGTATTTGGAACTGTTCATAATTCCCTCTATCTTAACTAAGGCCCCAGTTCCAGCTGACGAAAAACAGCCCCAAAGCATGATGCTGCCACCACCATGCTTCACTGTCGGTATGGTGTTCTTTTGGTGATGTGCAGTGTTCTTTTTGCGCCAAACATATATTTTGGGTTTTATCAGACCATAACACCTTTTCCCACATGCTTTTGGGAGACTTCAGATGTGTTTTTGCAAAATGTAGCCTGGCTTGGTTGTTTTCCTTTGTAAGAGAAGGCTTTCGTCTTGCCACTCTACCCCATAGCACAGACATATGAAGAATACGGGAGATTGTTGTCACATGTACCACACAGCCAGAATTTTCCAGATATTCCAGCAGCTCCTTTAATGTTGCTGTAGGCCTCCTGGTAGCCTCCCAGACCAGTTTTCTTCTCGTCTTTTCATCAATTTTGGAGGGAGCTCCAGTTCTTGGTAATGCCACTGTTGTGCCATATTTTCTCCACTTGATGATTACTGTCTTCAGTGTGTTCCATGGTATATCTAATGCCTTGGAAATTCTTTTGTACCCTTCTCCCGACTGATACCATTTAACAATGAGATCCCTCTGATGCTTTGGAAGCTCTCTGTGGACCATGGCTTTTGCTGTGGGATGGGACTAAGAAAATTTCAGGAAAGACCATCTAGAGCAGCTAAACTTTATTTGGGGTTAATCAGAGGCACTTTAAATGATGGCAGGTGTATGCTGACTCCTATTTAACACGATTTGGAATGTGATTGCTTAATTCTAAACACAGCTACATCCCCAGTTATAAGAGTGTGCGCAGACTTATGCAAAGACATTGTTTTTTGTTTTTTTTTCTTCCCTCCACCTAAAAGATTTCAGTTTGTTTTTCAATTGAGTTGTACAGTTTATAGGTCACATTAAAGGTGGAAAAAGTTCTGAAATGATTTATCTTTGTCTCACTTTTTTACAGCACAGAAACCTGACATTTTAACTGTGGTGTGTAGACTTTTTATATCCACTGTATATATATATATATATATATATATATATATATATATATATATATATATATATATATACACTAGCGACTTGTCAATCAAAAATGACGGGGCAATAACATTTGAAGCCATGGTAATGCTGTTTGACACACAATGTAAAGCTTTTGCTCCTCTGAGGACCTTCGGCGCTCATTGCGACCCTCTCCATTCGTGTACTTCAAGTTTCCTTCGGCGCTCAACGCAAGCCAGATATAGCTGTAGATTGTAAAATATAAAATGTATTTAGTACCGTGAATTAATACATTAATCTGAATTTATAAATGAATATACTTTACCTATTTATATTTAATATGCAGCAATCAATATCCTGAAGAGCTAACAATCTCTTTGGATTTTCCTGCATCTGAAAATGTGCAGTTGGAATGTTGAACACCTGAGGAGAAATTGTCAGCAATGTGCCAAGAGTGCAGTGTAAATAGACTGCGTTTGTATAGGCGGGTAAAGAGCCATTTTAGAATTGTAATGTTATTATTTTCAAGTTAGTATTGTAAAATGGCAGCTTTTTTTATGTGTTACTTGACTCGCGAGCATTTTCCATCCGTTGTAATGGTATATTGTGTATCTCCTACGTTCCTGGCTAACTCGTACATGCCTGGCACTAACTTGCGGGCTCCGGTCTCTTTTAGGCTTGTTTTCATTTTTTTTCGGTCGACATTTTCTTTCTCGTTTAGCCGACAAATTTGGCTTAAATTTGCGTGCAACCTCACTCCCAGGCGTCCTGGCATTCCCCCTGCGCAGTGTGTGAGTGTGTTTTGTATTTTATTTTTCAATTTTGTCTTGTTTTTCGTGTTTTTTTTCTTTCTGTGGTTTGGCCGTTAAGGTCGTATTTTAACGAGGTCGTTTTTTTGCTGCCAAGATCCCAAGGTCAGAATTTTTTTCTAAGTCCTGCGTTCCTCAACTGTTTGCAGCCTAAGTAAGTCCCGCATTTCTTAACTGCTTATAGACTAAGTGCCGCGTGTTTTAATGCCTCAACTGCTCGCCTTGCTTCACAAGGCTCACAGGGCGATGAGCACCTTCGGCTCCGACCTCCCGCATGGTTCAATGCCTTAACTGCTCGCTTTGCCTTCGGCGCTCATCGCCTAAGTGCTCCAAGCTCGTAAGGCTTCTATGAGTTAACGGCTCACCTCGCTTTGCAAGGCTCGCAAACGTGACAACGAATGGCAGTTTGACAACGTTTATATGTGATATACATATATATATAAAATAGTTAAGGGTCTTTTGAATGTTCCATTATAAACTAATTTTTCATGAACCTATCATTTTGGGGGCCTGACTTTTTGCCACTTTTCATGAAAATCTGTTTAGCCAAAAATATTTTTTCCAAAATTGCCTCACTTGTATGAAAAAGAAAATGGCTGCATGGCAAATGGATTTGTTTGAAAGTTGGAAATGTAACAGGGATGTAAAAAGTCTCACTGTCTATTTTTGGAAACTTTTAGATAGCTTAAACCATTTTTGAAGTACCATCATTTTAAAAATTGATTTAATGAGCCTTCTCATTAGAGACGTGTTGAGATTTGTCAGATTCCTTGCATTTTGATTGGTCAGTTATGGTCAGGTGATGTTTTTAGTGTCTATAGTTATGTTTTCTCCTGTAATGGCAATTGTCACCATAGTGGGCTAGCAAATGATAGTACGTAGATCCGGCAAATGATCAGGGCCACAATGGGAGAGATAGAGAGAGAGCAAAATCTGTCTATAGCAGACTCTCTCTATAGAATTACTAGCATTCTGAATCATGGGCGCTCCATGTTCTAGCGTGTGGAGCAAAGTTACCACTAACAGTGTTTAGCTACAATGTAGAATATTTGCGTGTGGCATCCATTCATCATCACAAGCAAGAAACATTTTTTTGTTACAATTTTACATTTAAAATTTACACTTTATTGATATAAATGATGAATCTTTGGCCCCTCTGGCGATCGTTCGCCATTATACGGGAGCAAATATTGCTTTAAACAATGTTAAATTCTACATTTTGTTACTATAAATTAATTATAAAAAACACAAGCATTTATTTTCAACCACTTTAATTCCTATAATGCATATTATGTGATATATAAATTGAGAAAATTAATTTTTCTGAGTGTGATAATTTCTTAAATAACACTGCAATTTGTTACAGTTAAATTGTTACAAGGCCACAAGGCTTAGCTTTTAAATATTACAAACACATACAGTAATATAGAACACATTTTCAAAACATTGGTCTGTTTAAGGCTTCACAAAGACCAGTTTGTGGAAAAACACTATCTGTCTATCTGCAAACGATATTTTGTTTAAATCAGCTTTTAAAAAATAAATGCAACCCAAACATTTCCAAAATTATACGAAGGGGTTTACTGAAGGTTTATTAACAACCCCTTACAATAGAACCTTGTATTCACGTTTAGCCTTATAAGGAGCTCTTTCTCTGATAGCTTTTATATTTGTCCCAGTACATACAGGAAACATATCTGCTGTTCTGCTGAGGGATAACTTGCAGACATGCCCTTATTCAATTTGCATCAAAAACAACTGTGTATTGGAGAATATTTTTATTTATTTCCACATTTAATTTTGTTGTTGCACGCAACCTTAACAAACCTCCCCCTGCAACATTTTTCTGAATACATCATTCATAGCACCCTCTATGACATTCATAACATCAATTATGATATAAATAATTGCATCTGCTATGACATCACAGTAGACCACATGTGATATCTCTTAATTGTAACAATATTCTAAAAATGTTTTAATCTATGAGACAAAAAAATTATGAAAACATTGAAGTTTGAAACTAGTAATAATTTACATGATTGATCAATAAATATAATAGGGTATTGACTTAGACAAGGTGTTGTGTTCACCATATAACAAAAATAAATCAATTTGATGAAGCTAGTAGATATTAATGGCTATCTGTGTCAGCCATTAAAATATATCATCTATATCAAACGTCTTTAAAATGTATTCAATCCTTTATCCTTGGATATGGGCAACTTATTAATTAAGCATTATATGTCTTTTATTAAGTAGTCCCTAAATTGAAGTGTAACCTTCAGACTATAGAGCAGTGGTTCACAACCCTCACCACAAGGCTCACCAGACACAACATAATTTAGGGTTCATATTGTGTCAGTACAAATGAGACAAATAGGCTCCAGAGCCTGTTGAATATTAATAGTCTCATACTGAAACTGTGTTAAACCTAAATCATGGCATGTCTGGTGAGCTTTGAGAAAATAGTTTGAAACCACCACTACAAATATATGCACTAAATGTATATATCATATGAAACATAATTTTACATCTATATTTGATTATTTGATGAAAGGATATCAGCTGTAAAGTTAAGAAATGTGCAACAATTAATTTCATATTATATGGGATGTTATGAGTGATGTCAATATTTATATAATTTGGATGTCATGAATGATGTCATCGGAATAATCTTTGCAGCCTGAAGTTGCTCCAACCTGCACTGCAACCTTAACAATAACTTAATGATTGTGTTGACATCCCAGGGGTGTCTACACAACTTCTTGATCCCAACCCAATCGGCATGCAACATCCAGGGAGCAATATTAACCCACTATTTACCTGCTCTTGCTTGCTCATTCAATAGTAGAGTAGTGTTGTAAGCCTCCCAGTCACTGCTGGGATATGACTCATCCCTGCGTCCTGTATATGCTGTGTGCTGTTGCCATAAAAACTAACATAGTGCTATGTCTCAAATCTTTCATCAAACCATTTTTTTTTCATACACTTCTGATTCTCCTCTATCAGATGCATTCATAATCCAGGAAACTTGCATATCCCTTTAATGATAAAACTATTCTTAAAATTTGTTATGGGAGCTATTGATGGTGTAAAAAACACTAATTACCAAGACATGGAGGTCAAGAGTCAAGCGGGGTCCAAGTGATTCTTCTAAATGTTTTTTTAACCTCTAATGAAGTCAGTAGCCACTGTCCTGTGAATCTTAAGGAAGCAAATATATGTTTTATAGGGCCTAAAACATTACATTTCACCTCGTACAGAACTTATTTTTCATGCAGGAATTTTATCAATGCCCGCAGGAATTGTGGGTTATCACTGATGTTTTTTTATGTGTTTTATGTATTAAAGTTATTTGCTTTTAAAATACAACTTATCTGCTGCCTAAAGTAAATCTTAATTTAATAGAAGTACATTCAGTGACTCTTGAAGTTATGTTTAACATGTTAACTCAAAGTTGTCTCAACATAACACATTAAAAGATTTTATTCCTTATTAAATATAATGAACATTTGTTAACCAGACTGTTAAATATCCTAGGACTCTGACAACATTTAGTTTGCAATATAAAGAGTGATAATTTGTCCACTTATATTTGTATTGGTGAAAGTGTTTGCTTTGAAAAGTTGCAGGGAGTTACTTTGTGTGCTAATGTATATTTAGTGCCTTGGAGAGCAATAGTCTCACCTGTATGTTTTTATTGTCATCCTCAACTGAAAACCACACAGTGGAGGAAGAGGCATTACTAAAACTTGAACCATGAATAATTGGTCTGACTGATCGTTCCTCAATGTTAATTTTCCTCGTCTCTCTACACTCTTGCACATTCCAAATCTCAAGAGACTTACTTTTTGGATTGATGAAGCCATTGAAAGCCAAAACATACCACAAGGACAGGAAATGTAATATGTGGTCACTTTCTAGAACCTTTTATGAAACAATATTGCCGAGCATTCTGTGTTATTGATGTGAAATACATAACCTCAGACTAACAAATAGAAACATTTTATAGATCCTTTGAACAGTAATAATGACCCCATTGTTTCTTCATTACCTATTGATAATTATTCAACCTGTGATGTTTTCTGGTTTTGGCCTACTCAGACGTTGCCTCATTATTAATTTTAACAATGATTTATCAATTGTGTGCTACTTATGAATAAGCAGTTGTCAATCTATTTGCTTGCACAGCTCCTATACATTTTTTGCAGTTAGCATTTTAAGATTTTTTCACACTTCAAGTAAATGTGTGAAACCCTTAGAATCCCACAGCAGACTGTGGTGCATTAAATACCTAGACCAACAAGTATTCGGCCTAGTGCAGAATATTTTTATTTGGCAGTAGGCTATGTCAGTGTACCAGTGCAATGACTTGAAATAGTATTTACATATGGAAAGAAATGTCTTCAAGCAATGACACTTATATAACTAAGCATAGCAGATATTTATTTTATTTATGTGAACAAACAGACACTGATGTTCTTAAATATATGCTGGTAATCTTAACATTGGGATATGACAAGGGAAAAGGAGTAGTACTAGGTCTTAATGGACCTAAGGCTGAATAAAAGCTGAATACGCTACTGATTTGCAGATTTTATTTTGCTATGTACAGTGAAACATACTGTTTGAATAGACTAAAAAAGATTAAAATGTATTCCTTCCATATTATCAGTTAAGGATGTATGATGTGAACTTGACAGATTGTTATGTGATAGTATATATCACATAGCATATCAAACGGGAATATTGTTTATTGTGGTCTCTAATATTAATGATTCTATTATTAAATTATGTGTATGGTTTTCAAAATGTCTTAAAGGGAATTCAATACATTATACTACCTACTGAGCAAGTGATCTTAAGTCATACAAAAATTATATCGGTCTCAATAAAAAAGCAAAACAGAAGTAAGTATTTATCAAATATTATAAAAACATACATTTCCATATTTTCAACACCAGATATATTTAACCCTTTGACTGCCCACCTCTTAACAGATACATGTGTCCAAGCTGTGCCAGCTATGTATCTTTTTAGCAGAAGTCACTTCTTCCTACCCATTCCCTTCCCAGGAGGAGTCTAATGGTAATATAAAAATTATTTGATTGCCCAGAGTTACAGTAAAGGCACTACTACCCACAAATAAGCATAATTCCCTCACTGACTACCAATGGCTAATGATGTTACCATTGGCTTGCAAAAGAGGGATTATAAAATGTTTCAATATAATAAATAGAAAGCAATGAGTTCATTTTTATTACCTTGTACATCAACCAAAACATTGTCATAATTCCCCCACTGGTCACCAGTGGGTTAATGCTTAACCGACTGGGGGTACCAGAAGGTTGGCATTATAAAATATAATATGCAGAAATTATCTGATTGCCTAGAAGGGTAGAAGTAAACAATTACACAAAATAAAAACATACACTGAAAGAAGCAATACATAGTTTCCATAATTACATGTAGAAATGCCTACATGAACCATATCTAAAGAGATGCAAAGCAAGAAAAGATACTTGGGACGTGGGTTCAAAAAGCTTCTGAACCTCTAGCAAAGGGTTAAACAATGTATATACTAATATACAATGCTACATAATTAATGAAGGTACTCTGTAATCCTTTTTCCCCCCCATGGCATCAGCAAAAGGCATTGACCAAGATATATGAACAGTCTACTAAAGTAAAACAAATGTAAGCTTTTATATATAAACTCACCGCACAAAGAAGTCAGGTTCAAAATCCTACTCTATCCCATGCAAGTTCTCCTTTAAATTGAGCATTACATTTACAGTTCATATCCTGGAATGCTTTTTCTCCATGAATCCCAGTGATTGGATGATAACTGTAATTTCTCACTGTAAAGGAAATCTAATGGGAATGGATGAAGCATTTTGACATGCTTCCGTGTGTGGCAGTTTTAGGGTGAGTTCAAAGCATCTTACATAAATAGTTTTTGCTTTATCATTCTGCTATATGCAATTTCGTTTTTTTTGTTGTTTAAATATTTTTATTGAGATACAAGAGAGATACAGATAATCAACATATACAGCCTTATTAAATTGCGATTCGGTAAATTTAAAAGGGCTCTATTTAAGCACACAGCATATTTTTTTTACAGAAGTTTTTAGTTAGTGAACTTCTATCCAAAAGCAAGGTCTTCACTAACTTTACTTCTGTAAATAAAATATGCTATTTGTTTAAATAGAGCCCTTTTAAATTTACAGAATCGCAATTTAATAAGGCTGATATTTTGCATTGTTGCGTATTTACTTCAATATAATAAATTATCTTCACATTTTCCAGTGATGGGGGAGTGAGGGAGGAGGGGAGGGGGGATAGTAAATCTCCCTACTAAACATATTCAGCCTTATTAAAATGCGATTCGGTAAATTTGAAAGGGCTCTATTTAAGCACATAGCATATATTTTTTACAGAAGTTTTTAGTTGAAGACCTTGCTTTTGAATAGAAGTTTACCAACTAAAAACTTCTGTAAATAAAATATGCTGTGTGCTTAAATAGAGCCCTTTTAAATTTACCAAGTCGCAATTTAATAAGGCTGATTGAGTATAAGGTTCTTGTTCTTTTAGTTTCAACTTATTTTAAGGTTCCATATATCCCAGCAAGATATCCACTTTCTAAAATGTTTGTTCACGTTGGCAGAAATCATACTCATCATGTGTATGTATTGAATTTTTTTCTTTACTTCATCAAATGTGGGTATATTCATTTTCCAGTTTTTAGCTAGAGCACTTCTGGAAGCTAAGAAAATCGAATTTATTCGAAATTGTAAGTCTCTTGGAAGCTGTGGTCTAGTACCAATATTGCTTCTTTTTTTGGGAATAGAAAATCCCAAAATGTTTTCTAATATTGAGTATGCTTCTTCCCAGATACATTCTCATAAAGCGTGTATTGGGTACCCACTCCACCACATCCTCTAAAACATTTACCATCCGGGGATGGGTTTGAAATGTGTAATGTCATTAGTGTAAGTACCATCTTACTAGAGTTTTGTAAGCGTTTTCTTTCATTAAGAGAGGAATTTGGTGCATTTTTAATAATTTCATCCTATTGCTTATCATCTAGAGTTTTATTCAACTCCTTTTCCCATGAAGTTTTGTAAGATAGTTTGGTTGTTGTAATCTGGTCAATTAAGCAATTATACAAGGTAGAGATGTTTTGCTTTCCATTGGGGTTATATATCCAACTATTTTCGAATGGTGTTTTAATAGCTAATTTATTATTTCTTAAGGTATGGGCCATGGTCGTGTTTATTGAAGCTAAATTAAACCAGTGTTTTTGTGGTAATTGATATTGTACACTAAACTCCAGTGGAGACCAAGTGGGATTTTTCGTTAGAATGTTTGCTGCTATAATTAAATATTGTCGAATCCACCAGGATAATCATGAATTCTTTATGGCATAACCATAAGGGAGTGAGCCAAGATCCGTTCTTTAACAAATATATTCTTTTATTTATTTATTTCCTAAACTAAGGGAATGTAAGATGCTTTGAGGAAGATTTAATTATATTTTTCCTTTTTCCATGAAGGGAGCATTGTACACTTTTACACAATTTTTTTTTCAAACAAGGAAAATGGCTCTTTGGTAAATAATTATTCAGCAGAGCAACTTATTTCAGTTTGCTGCAGTTATCTTAACTCAATTTGTAGAATATGATTCTTCTACATAGATTAAAAGATTTAAAAAATAATATAGTACTTTGACAGCTATACAATAGCAACAGCTGTGGAACATTGTCTTGTCATTCGTGTCTTGTACTTTCAACGAAAAATCCAGAAATTAGAAACGGACCTGGTTGAGATTCAATTCTATCTATAGGGCTACTTACATCGATTAAAGGGTAAGTGTAATTTAAAAACATGGCTCATCTCAATAATGGCCACTGCTGTTCTCCTGCACCTATTTCTTGCCCTGGGTACTACAGTCCAAAAGACAAACAAATCAGCATTAATTATGCAGTCCAGATAATCTGGAGCATGCTTACTTTGGAGAGCCTGAGGTTATGGTGTTTCAGCTTTGGATGGGTCCCATTTTCTTACAGAGCTCTATGTAATCTGGCCTGCATAATTAATGACATCTATGTTGATTTGCTTATCTTATGGTCAATCATATTTTGAACGAGAGTAGTGGGGCACCAGTGCAGCAGCCATTTTGAGAAGAACTGTGTCTTTAAATTATATTGACTGGTGAATGGCATTCTGTGCTGCTGTTTGCACATGTAACTTTAATTAATGGTGAACAGCTTGGTATGAGTAGCAAATGGCTGAAGCTGATGGACCCCCTTAGGGGATTGGGATTTTGTGGGTCCATTGAGATCCTATGGGGCATGGGTTGATGGCTTACCAAGCCCACCAAGGCTTTTAAGGGGCATTGGTGAACCTGGGTAGGTAGGGGGTTCATACGGAGTTAAACAACAGGGGGTTGAGAAGAGGGCCGAATGGCCCCTCTAGTGTAGACATGATCCCAGGGGGCTGAAAAGTTTATTTTGTTTTTAGGTGGGGCAAGGTGAAGGGGGTCATAAACCCCCATATATATAAGAATTATATTAACCCCTTTGCTGCAATGGGAGGGAGATTTTTATAGAGGGATAAAAAGATTGTGGTGGGAGAACGTTAGTGCAAGTGTGTTCACGTTAGTGGATGGAGACTACTGTGTTTCATACTCATAGTCATTTAGGTGTACATAAGGCAGGTTGTGAATGCATGTTAGAGCAAACACTTAAAGAGGAAGCCCCTCTATGTATCTACATGTTATTTTTATGTGCATTTGTTTACAAGGGTAGTGCAATAGTTCTGTGCAAAATTGCTTTCTAAAACACTTACGAGGAGTAAACAGTGTTCTTTTAGGCGGGGTGGGGGGGGGGGTGGGGTGTAATTGAGGCCCCTGTTTGTTGCAATCACAAATTCCTTATGATATGTTGGAGCAGGAAGACTAATTTTACAGTATTTGTAAACCATGAGTAGAGTATAATAATTTAGATTTAACAATATTTTGTTAATAATCTTCCCCTTTTATTAAAGGATAAAAAAAGATATAGAGAATGAAGAGTTATTGAACATTGAACTATTTTGTACTGTTATCATTTATGTTTATGTACTGTTAGTTGTTTACATTTATGTATGTCTAAACTTATTTTTAATAAAATATAAGTTTAAAAAAAAAAAAAAAATCAGTTTATCCCTTTAGGTAATAAGCTCAAAGGGAAGATGTGGAATTTAGTATTGCAGTAAAGAAAATGTGAAGTATATTATATTACCACACAGTCTTATGTTTGTTATCACATATATAGTTAAGGACCAAGCAAGAACGCTGTTCGTAACTTATGCGATGTTGGTCACGCAGTTGCAACCTTGCAAATTGAGGTCGAAACCACGAGCCTCGCAAAGCGTTAGCGAGCCAGGTGTGCCAACACACATGCGAGCCTCGCAAAGCAGACACGCAGCACTTAGGCTGAGCTCATTGCAGCCAGCCGCGCTGTCACACATGCGAGCCTCGTGAAGAGAGGCAAAGCAGCCGCGCAGCACTTAGGCTGCAATGAGCGACAAAGGCGCATATTGCAGCCAGCGGCGCCATCACACATGCTAGCCTCAAAAAGCGAGGCGCAGCAGCAGCTCAGTACTTACGATGCATTGTGAGGGTTGCAACTGCGAACCAAGCATGTAACTCTAAAAACACTAAAACCCCCGCAAAAAAATTGAACACATATAATAACACATTTACAGATAGCAAAGCGGGAAGCCTGGGAGTGAGATTGCAAGCGATTTTGAGACATATTCAGGGTTTTTTGTCAATCTAAGATCGGCTAAGCGAGAAAAAATTGACAAAAAATTTAAACAATCCTGAAACTGCATGAAAATGAGGCTGAGCAAAGCAAGGCACGCAGGACTTCGAAAATACACAATGGCAAAGACAGTAACACTTACACCAACAAACGGCCTTCAGCGAGTAACACGCAAACATTCACACAGCAGACACACAGAGGACAAACACACAGGGAAGGGACAGGGGGGAGATGGTGGAAAGAGACACATGGCATTCCCAAGTACAAAACTTGCAGGTTAACGAAACCTGCAATGAGGGGCCCGTACAAAGGCGGGAGCAAAGGCTCGCAATGAGCGCCAAAGGCGCTCTTCGCAGGACTCAAGATAATCACAGCGAGCAGGAGATGCTTGCAATGAGAGACAAAGATGCTCATTGCAAAACCCTGCGATGAGCGCCAAAGGCGCTCAGCGTGGGGCTCACGATGAGCACTATAGGTGATCAGTGCAGAGCAGGAAAGTTGAAGTACACAGGGGAGAGGCTCGCGATGAGAGTCAAAGGTGCTCAGAGGAGCAAAAGCCTCACATTGTGTGGCAAACAGCATTGTCAGCCTTACATTTTTAATCCCGTCATTTTTGATGGGCAAGTTCCTAGTCCTAGATATATATTTTTTAATTACTAACACAATATTTACATTTTTCTACTGTTTTTGTTCAATATTTCTGTTATTATTCATGTAAATGGGGCTTGTATAGCTTACAACTAGTTTTAACAAAATTGGCTCCAAGCTGAGTCTGGAGATCCCAAACCATCTCCATACAACCTATTCCTGAAAGAAGCCTAGCTGTGTACTACTTGAAACAAACAAACCACCTCCTTATCAAAAGTGTCACCATTTTTTAGCCAGAGGGCATACATGTCCTTATCATCTCATTGTGCAGTATTTCAGAATGAATTGCGTGCAGATGAAAATGTTGTAAACTATAAAATAGGCCCCAGAAGTTCTCAGTATGTTTCTCCATCATTATACTGGTTAGGATAACAAATGCTTTAAGTCAACAGGAAAACGTACAGATATTTGTATACCCTCATTTTCTCTCTTCCTCCATTTTTCTTGAAACATCTTTCACACCATCATCATTAGTTCTATAAACTGCGAAAATATTTTAATAAGATCTCTTTTGTATATCATTACTTTCACTTCTTGAGACATGGACAAGTATGGAACTTAAAAACAGCAATGCCTGAATCTGCTATTGTCAAGCCAGCTTCAAAAATCCATCCTGACTAATAGAATTTTTGCATCTCACTCTCCCTCTCTTGTCCCTTGGTATTCTCACTCTAACTGCTTACCTTTTATTATGATATCTTGTCTATTCTGCCTTTTCCCAATAAAGTCCCTGGAATTGCCTCCCCAAACTAGTAAGACCCAAGCTCTATTATCTATACCTTACTTTCTCTCTGTGATGATCCAGGTTTAGGGGCTATTACTGCCCAGCACCACCTGCTATAGACTACAGGTTGACTACCCACAACGACTGTTGGGTTCTGGGAAATCTCGGCACCAGCACCCTAATATCTGGCTTCTGTTTCAGTCAGGGTCTCTCCATCAGGAATCAGCACTTCCAGGAGCATCAGTAACCTTCCCGTGGTATTGATTAGGACAGGTTACTTGCAGGGTGGAGATAGAATCAGAATTGTAGCCACCAGCAAATAAGAGAATATACAATTGCTATATGTCTCAGCAGTCCACTGTTTTATTTTTGAAAAGTAAGCAATATTTATAGCAGTTAGATACAGAGGGAATGTATACAATACAACAATGATAGGAAGTGACAGACAAACACAGGAGGTTGACTCCACATAGGGTTCAACAATAGCATTCTGTCTGGCATCTGGGAACAATAGGCCAACCTCCAATACACACATGTCGTCTCTGGCTGTCTAGCATATCAGAGATATAATTAGCTTATCTGGCAACCAACGGGACAAAACAAATTACAATACAATCACTGGTTCCTGCCTGTCTACATTGTAGACCTATTTTGTTTAACTGTTTCATGATCATTTAGTTAAAGTTTAAACATAACACAGAACACAGTAATATTACATGGGGAATTGCATATACAGTGGGGGGAGGAAAGTATTTGATCCCCTGCTGATTTTTTATGTTTGTCTACTGACAAAGAGATGACCAGTCTATAATTTTAATGGTAGGTGTATTTTAACAGCGAGAGACAGAATAACAAAAAAACAAACACACAAGAAAAACGCATGTCAAAAAAGTTATAAATTGATTTGCAGGTCCGTGAGGGAAATAAGTATTTGATTACCTATAAATCAGCAAGATTTATGGATCCTGGGTGTCTTTTATACAGGTAATGAGCTGAGATTAGGAGCACTCTTAAAGGGAGTGCTCCTAATCTCAGCTCGTTACCTGTATAAAAGACACCTGTCCACAAAAGCAATCAATCAGATTCCAAACTCCCAACCACGGTCAAGACCAAATATCTGTCCAAGGATGTCAGGGACAAGATTGTAGACCTACACAAGGCTTGAATGGGTTACAAGACCATCGCTGCTCGCCAAGCAGCTTGGTGAGAAGGTAACAACAGTTGGTGCAATTATTCGCAAATGCAAGAAACACAAAATAACTGCCAGTCTCCCTCGGTCAGGTGCCCGATGAAAGATCTCACCTCATGGATTTTCAATGATCATGAAAATGGTGAGGAATCAGCCCAGAACTGCACAGGAGGATCTTGTTAATGATCTCAAGGCAGCTGGGACCATAGTCACCAAGAAAACAATTGGTAACACAGAACGCAGTAAAGGACTGAAATCCTGCATCGCCCGCAGGGTCCCCCATCTGAAGCTTACCAATGAACATCTGAATGATTCAGAGGATAACTGGGTGAAAGTGTTGTGGTTAGATGAGACCAAGATCTCTCTTTGGCATCAACTCAACTCGCCGTGTTTGGAGGAGCAGGAATGCTGCCTATAACCCCAAGAACATCATCCCCACCGTCAAACATGGAGGTGGAAACATTATGCTTTGGGGGTTTTTTTCTGCTAAGGGGACAGGACCATGTACCGTCAAATCTTGGGTGAAAACCTCCTTCCCTCAGACAGGGCATTGCAAATGAGTTGTGGATGTGTATTCCAGCATGACAATGACCCAAAACACACAGCCAAGGCAACAAAGGAGTGGCTCCAGAAGAAGCACATTAAGGTCCTGGAGTGGCTTAGCCAGTCTCCAGACCTTAATCCCATAGAAAATCTGTGGAGGGAGCTGAAGGTTCGAGTTGCCAAACATCAGCCTCAAAGCCTTAAAGACTTGAAGAGGATCTACAAAGAGGAGCGGGAAAAAATCCCTCCTGAGATGTGTGCAAACTTGGTGGCCAACTACAAGAAACATTTGACCTCTGTGATTGTCAAATACTTATTTCCCTCATTGACCTGCAAATCGATTTATAACTTTTTTGACATGCTTTTTTGTTGTTGTTATTCTGTCTCTCACTGTTAAAATACACCTACCATTACAATTATAGATTGATCATCTCTTTGTCAGTGGACACACGTTCAAAATCAGCAGGAGATCAAATACATTTTTCCGCCACTGTAATATACAGGATAAGGCAGAGAAATATGCCATAAGACCATATTAAGCATGGTGGTACACTATGGCCCTATGTTTTGGGGCTATTCACCCCACTACCCACCTGCCCACATTTCCCATGTGGCAATATAATTCCCCTACCCATTTTCCAATGAGACGCTATGTCCTCTATGGTGGCTCAAGGCACCAGGATCCAGGCCCTGGAAAGGGGTCCATGACACTCTCTACCTATCAAACTTGGTAATCCTTTAAAATGGATAAAAATGTAGCAAACTTTAAAATGGACATTCCCCCTTCCCCAAACAGGTGTAACCAATTAAATGACAGCAGACTCTCTAGATGTTCTATCTAAGAATTGGATGTTAATCTCTGTGAATGCTGGTCCACCAGATGTCTTCTCCTGTTTAAATATGCCTGTTGCTGTAGAAGTTTCAGGAATAACATGCAAGCTTCTAGAGAAAGATGTTGATCTTTTGTGGACAGACAATAGCAGGTTCTTTGGTATAACTATTGCCAGCCTGGGTCCTATCCCTAGAATTTCTTTCTCTGCTTTACCTACTGTGACTTCTAGAAGCCATCGTTGATCTATCCCACAAATGTGGCAGTGGTGTGTTCTGTAACAGTTGCCTAACTTTCTTGAGTTGCTGGGCACTCAGACTCAAAATCATAGTTGGTCTGGACATGCATAATTATCATTAGCCTGAAAAATGTCAGAACTAGCAGAGCAGGAGAAACATGGAAGATAGATGGCAACAACCCCTAAATCAGTTCAGGGATCAAGGAATGTAGCTGTCTGGGTCTTTGCACATATGAAAACTATTTGTATTTTTTTAATAGACTAGCTTTTGAAGCATCTCTCTCTGACCACGATATTGCATTTGAAAGCCTGAAAACCTTAAATCCTACTACTGAATATATGTACATACCAATCACGCATATTTATGTTACTATCTAATTTGTGTGTATTCATGCAGTAGATAATGATGATATGTCATTAGAAACAGAGGAACCAGTTTATGATGGCCATTATGTAATTCATTTTAGTTATATAAACCTAATTTGAAATTAGTTTCTTAAAGGTAAACTTTATAGTGTCTTCTTCTATCCTAATTATCAAAATTACTACCTAGACTATTTTATACGCACATTTATGGGTAACTAGTTATGATTAATATTTTTATGGCAACAGATACAAGCATGGCTATTTAAAGATGAAATATAAAGTTATTGTAAAAGGTAATTGCAAATATAATACATGAAAAAGAACATTAAAAGCATCAGTATATACAGTAAGGAAATTGGATTTCTTCCTCACTTTGACCTACTCTTGTTCTTGTTGCTCATTAAATTCCTTAGGTTGCATATGTTAAGGACTATTCTAAAGCAAAACTATTAGACAATGCCATTGCATTTACAGCTTCATTCCGAAGTGCTAAATAATGCCTGCTCTTTTTCTGTTGTCTATAAGTCATGAATATGGCAGTGAAATATTTGCTTCATCAGCTATACTAAGATTCCTTCATATATAAGGAGAGCAGTCTGGGGCCACAAAGTCCCACCACCACCACTGAGCTATAGCAAAGTGATATGTAATAATATATCACAGCGCCTCTCCAAAAAATCATATTTTATTAAGTGATGCTATCAGCAGCAAGAATAACACTAAAACAGAAGCTGCAACTTATTAAGTTAAATTGACAGCATAGGTCCTATTTATTGTAGAAATTAAAACAACTAACCACTGAACTTGAAAGTTGGCTATTTTAAGCATATATTACCCGAAAAGATCTATAACTTCCTTTATCTGGGATCAGAAACTGATCACAGTACAGTGAAAATAATATATATGTTTGAACAATTTGAGTTTGACTAATTTAGCAGTAATAAGGCTTGTATTTAATTAGAAAAAAATACATGTGATGTCTCTACTGGACCCTGGAGTACATTTCTGTAGAGCTGTGGTTGCATCTACTGACGCAACTTCCTGCTTCTGGGTCTCTGAGGAGGGTAGGAGTATAGTATTCATTTCAATCATCCACATATATAACAATTCCTCTGGACTTTTCCCAGTTTCTTCTTCCCTCACCACTCCCTTCATTGATTGCTACAAAAACATAACGTCCTCAGCTAGGATGTGCTGTAACAAACACAAAATGCATTCTTGTATTTATGAACAGTTTTCAAACATTTTACACAACATGTTTATATCCATGGCTTAAACAGCAACTAATATAGGTTTATACATACAAGTGCCTTTTTTCTTTAACTACAGTGGCTTTTTAATTAATTCTCACAGTGGTGTTTGGGGGTGAGTTGAGCATGAAGAGCATGCCCAGTTGGTTAAATCACAGTTGGAACCAAGCTGGCTGTCTTTTAATGGCCTAAACCCAGGAACTGAGAAAGGGGTCTGTGACAATATGCCAACTTTTCTTTACAGTTTAGGTATACAGTGGAAACTCTACATTCATCCCCCCCTATATTCGTCAATCTTAGTCACATTTTTTAGCCAAAAAAACCCAGACAGAAACAGACAACATTGAACAAGTTCTTTGTTCGAGTGCTGGTGAATTGTTGGGAAAGTGACAAAAAATAAATTGATCACATGATGTTTTAATGGAAGATGACCCCGCTTCTAAGCAATAATTTATTTAGCTTCTGCCATCATCGCTCCTCAGTAAAGCTAAAGTTCTGGTTAGATTTTTATTTATTTATGTATCAGATTTAGAGCTGTGAACGGATTATATAAATTTTAGTTAATTCCTATGGAAAAAAATTGATTCAGTATCCGTCCAACCCTCAGAAATGGAATCACGAGGATATAGAGGATCAACTGTAAACTAGTAGTTGGGGGGGAGGGACTAGATATAAGTAATGGGGTAGAAAGTGTAGAGGGTATAAGGGATGAATTAACAACTCATAGGGCAGGAGATTGGGGACCGGTAGTATAGTCAATAGGGAGGTAGTACTAAGTAATTCAAGTACAGTGGCAGGCACTTCAGAACTACAGACTCATAACATAAAGTTTACCTTTAAGAAACTAATTTCAAATTAGGTTTTTAGTAAAATTGGTGATACATAAATAACAATAGCTGACAACTCATGCAAATATTCATATTTTAAATTTGTCAGTGATGTGACCAATTTGAACAACGCATGTTCTACTTTTTCATATCACATCAGCCATAGAAAACCATAAATGAATAAGGACCAATCAATAAATGTGAATATATTCAAGCCTATATAAAAATGTAAGCAAGGCAAGAATTAAATATGCACGTTTATAGAGTCCCTTTATAGAGGACCAAAGTATTAATAATTTTGCATAGCCATACAGTATTCAAAAGTGCAAAAGTATTCACCCCCCTTGGCCTTTTTTTCTGTTTTGTTGCCTCACAACCTGGAATTAACATGGATTGTTTGAGGATTTGCATCATTTAATTTACAGAACATGCCCACAACTTTGAAGATGTTTTTTTTTTACTGTGAAGCAAACAAAAAATAGGATAAAATAACAGAAAAAGTCAATGTGCATAACTATTCACCCCCCTAAAGTCAATACTTTGTAGAGCCAACTTTTGAGGCGATCACAGCTCCAAGTCACTTTGGATAAGTCTTTATGAGCTTGCCACATCTTACCACTGGGATTTTTGCCCATTCCTCCTTGCAAAACTGCTCCAGCTCCTTCAAGTTGGATGGTTTGCGCTTGTGAACAGCAATCTTTAAGTCTGACCACAGATTTTCGATTGGATTGAGGTCTGGGCCTTGACTAGGCCATTCCAACATATTTACATGTTTCCACTGAAACCACTCAAGTGTTGCTTTAGCAGTTTGTTTGGGGTCATTGTCCTGCTGGAAGGTGAACCTCCGTCTTAGCCTCAAATCACGCACAGGTACAGATTTTGCTCAGGAATATCCCTGTATTTAGCACCATCCATCTTTCCCTCAACTCTGACCAGTTTCCCAGAACCGGCTGCTGAAAAACATCCCCACAGCATGATGCTGCCACCACCATGTTCCATGGGGATGTGTTGGGTTTGCGTCAGATATAGCGCTTTCTTTGATGGCCGAAAAGTTACATTTTAGTCTCATCAGACCAGAGCACCATCCGCCATACATTTTGGGAGTCTCCCACATGTCTATTCTCAAACTCAAAACGTGCCATTTTGTTTTTTGCTGAAAGTAATGGCTTTATTCTGGCCACTCTGCCATAAAGCCCAACTCTATGGAGCGTACGGCTTATTGTTGTCCAATGTACAGATACTCCAGTCTCTGCTGTGGAACTCTGCAGCTCCTCCAGGGTTACCTTAGGTCTCTGTGCTGCCCCTCTGATTAATGCCGTCCTTGCCTGGTGCGTGAGTTTTGGTGGGCGGCTGTCTCTTGGCAGGTTTACTATTGTACCATGTTCTTTCCATTTGGTTATGATAGATTTGATGGTGCTCCTGGGGATCATCAAGTATTTGGATATTTTTTTATAACCTAACCCTGACTTATACTTCTCAACAATATTGTCCTTTACTTGTTTGGATAGTTGCTTGGTCTTCATGGCAGGGTTTAGTTAGTGGTGCCTCTTGCTTAGGTGTTGCAGCCTCTGGGGCCTTTCAAAAAAGGTGTTTATATGTAATGACAGATCATGTGACACTTAGATTGCACACAGGTGGACATCATTTCACTAATTATGTGACTTCTGAAGGTAATTGGTTGCACCAGAGATTTTTATGGGTTTCATAACAAAGGGGGTGAATACATACGCACATGCCAATTTTTAGTTTTCTATTTCTAAAAAATAGTTTTATGGATATATTTTTTCTCATTTCACTTCACCAACTTAGATTATTGTGTTCTGATCCATCACATAAAACTCAGATTACTAAAACATTGTACTTAAGGCTATAATGTAACAAAATAGGTAAAAAGTCAAGGGGGGTGAATACTTTTGCAAGGCACTGTATATGCATATAAGTAATAAAATAAATGTTTATAAAGATTGGCAAGTCTCTCATGAGACTGCAGTCTGTAGTGGGAGGTTCAACATGTTATCACAATTTTTGGAGTTTAATCTTTGCCTGAAGAAGATCAATGTGACCTGTGATTGCGTTTCTATGTGACCTTGTATTGTTTCTTTATTACATCTTGCCTTATTCTCTGGGATTAATACCCAACTATACTTGTTATCTGCTTACAAGATAATGGCTTCAGTGATGGCAGTCCCATTAGGACAAAACAAGGAATGGAAGTTTACTTTAAAAAAAGGCATTTATGAGAATAGGCACATCAAAGCCTTTCAGATTATTTTGTTGTATGACTGTGCAAGAGAAGAGAAAATGCTTAATTGATACCTTGATGGTGACCTACATGCGACACACCCCTAATACAATCATGACATTGTGAAGGCTATTGATGGGATGCGAGTTCTTTTTTTGCAAAACAGAAATTAGGTAATATTTTAATGAAGGACTGTAGTGCATGGCTGATGCATCGCAGCCCATCTCAGAGCTGCTATTGCTTTATGAACCTCTACAATTTTCTGGTCAGTGTTGCCTTTGGAGAGTATGCTTAAATTGCAATTATACTACAACTATGATGTTCTAAATTGTAATAATAGTGACATTACCTGATTTACGTTAGTAAGTCACATTGTTGGTAGATTTGTACTTGTTGTTCATATACTTGTTTGTTTGCTTGTCTTGTGTCAGGTATGTTATCAGAGTAATTTTATATACTGATCATAATTACCCCAACAGGTCATTCTGAGGTTCACATTTGGATTATTACTTGGTACAACCAACCACTGGAGCTGACATTTCTTTTCAATATTGATTGATTTTCCTTTTTGTCTAACTATCGGGCAAGGAAAAGAACAAGGAGCTTACTCCACAATCCACTCATCCTACTCCTACTGTAAGAACTGTCAGAAAATGATAGGAAGCTGGAAGCTGCTCTTACAACCAGTGTAAACCACATCTTAGTTGCTATTTTCCCTGCATCTTGGAAACATCTACATTTGACATTTTCCTATTTAATATTTTAACTATTTTCAGTTCTACTAACCTTAAATGACCACTAAAATGTAATATTTACCATAGGAGAAAATGTTTGTTTATTAAGAGAAATCACATATATAGTTGTGAGCGTACGAGTCGTTGCTCACGCTTGCGGGCTCGCGTAGCGAGCCCGCGGCCCTCGCGTAGCGAGCCGCGGGCCTCGCGAAGCGAGGTCACTGGGCAAGGGCCTCAGTTGCTGGCATGGAGCGCCGAAGGCGCTCCATGTCAGCAACTGAGGCCCCTCGCGAAGCGAGGGCCTCAGTTGCTGGCAAGGTCACTGGGCACGGGCCTCAGTTGCTGGCATGGAGCGCCGAAGGCGCTCCATGTCAGCAACTGAGGCCCCTCGCGAAGCGAGGGCCTCAGTTGCTGGCGAGGTCGCTGGGCAAGGGCCTCAGTTGCTGGCATGGAGCGCCGAAGGCGCTCCATGTCAGCAACTGAGGCCCCTCGCGAAGCGAGGGCCTCAGTTGCTGGCAAGGTCACTGGGCACGGGCCTCAGTTGCTGGCATGGAGCGCCGAAGGCGCTCCATGTCAGCAACTGAGGCCCCTCGCGAAGCGAGGGCCTCAGTTGCTGGCGAGGTCACTGGGCAAGGGCCTCAGTTGCTGGCATGGAGCGCCGAAGGCGCTCCATGCCAGCAACTGAGGCCCCTCGCGAAGCGAGGGACTCAGTTGCTGGCGAGGTCACTGGGCAAGGGCCTCAAACCCTCGCAAAATTCACGTCGCTACTCAAAAAACACGACACACAAATTACGACACTCGCTAAATTTGACGAGGAACGCAAACAACGTACGAAACACGTTACCACACATTACGACCTCGCAAACATCGGACGCAACATGCCGACATACAAACATTTAAAACACAATACATACACACAGCACATACATAAAAAAATTACCTACACCAAGAGGGAGCACCCAGGACCTCAAAAATGCAACTTACACCTCGATTTTACTCGAAATAAAACAGTTTAGAGACTAAAAAAAAATCTAAGCGAGAGAAAAAATGGCCGCCGAACAAAACGAAAACGAGGCTACAGCACTCTAAACTCGCAAAACACCACAAAACACCTACGGATATTCCGATACAGACCTATACCACACATTACTCGCCATTTTACACCAATGCGGAAGTACACGACTACGCTAACGGTTTGGTCTCGCGCACGCACAGTGTTACACTGCACACGTTCATCACGCTTACACAGCAGCTCCACACCACTAATGCTGCAGCAACATCAACACAGATTGCCAGCTCTTCATCACAATGCTTCAAAATAGGTACACTATATTCATTTACTAATTTAGCTACCTTACAATTCCATTGCCGTCATTTTTTGACGGGCAATTCGCTAGTATTAAATAAAACCTAGAAACAACACCACAGTGAAGTTAAAATAAGGGAAATGCTGATCTCTGACCCCCAATATGTACAATTATCTAGCCCTTAATTGGGAAACCAGATTCTATGCCAATCGCTTGTTGATCTAATGCCTATAAAGATAGTTCAACATATACCAAGGCAATAACAATATTCACATGCCCCTGTATACCTAATGGGGTGCCAGTCAATTTGCACTATAATGCAGATAGTAGTAATACCATACTGAAACTATAATTAAGTAGGAAAATCCCTGAGTATAGCTATATATAACACATGATAAAATGGCATCCTATACATAATTGTACAGCAATATCTCATACGCTGATGAGAATATGACAGTATGATAGCTCAAAAAAGGTGACACAAGAGGTAAGTACACATCTGGATAAAGAATGCTAATAGTAGGTGAATAATCATTATATGTAGCAGATTCGGCTAATCACTGGATTGTTGGGGGTATAGGAAAAGCACTGTATATAAAAATATTATAAAAACAAAGAGGAGGGTTGATGCGTAGGAACCTATATAATACACATATATAAGAGAGGAGGAGATTATAATAACAATAATAGGCTGATGAAACAGATCAAGGCAACAATATATAGATAGACATCTGTTAGTCCATCTGGACATCATAAAGCGCAATACTTGCGGTTTCAACCCGGCCAAAATGTCAAGAAAATGAAGATCCTCACTGGTGTATGGTCCTGAACATCATTCCCCAAGTCTTGGGAATTAGACATTGAAGACAGCCGTTAGCGCTCAACGCGAGGCTCGCAACACTTTGCTGCCCTTGCAATAGTGCCTTTTCAGGGTCCCTCTAAGGGACCTCTGTCCCGTCAGAGATGTAATTTGCCCGGTTACGCTCCATCGATGGAGGATGGAAAGTGATAGCCGAAGGTAGGAACACAACCGAAGCCAGTATCACTTAGCAGAAGCCAGTATCACTTAGCAGAAGCCAGTAACACTTAGCCAAAGCCCTGCTGATTTTTGATCAAGCAAGTAACTCATAAGACCGCAAAAAAAATTTTTTTTTTAAATAAATTAAAAACCTCACACACAACTCAGGGGGACAGCCAGGGAGCCTGTGAGTGAGGCTGCAATCTAACTTCCTCCCTAATTGCTGTTTTTCAGAGATAGAAAAACGGCAAAGCGAGAAAAGAATGGTGGCCGAAAAAACGTAAATTTTCTCAAACAGGATCAAAACGAGGACGAAGCCATAACACTTAACCCAAGCCAGTAATACTTAGCCAAAGCCAGTAACACTTAGCCGAACAACGGCAGACAAACGGGATTACACGGGGGGGAGAGGCTCGTGATGAGCGACAAAGGTGATCATTGCAAAGCACCAAACTTGTAAGTTGGACTATGCCTGCAATAAGTGGCAAGGCCCGTAAAGTAGACGGGGGAGAGGCTCGCGATGAGCACCGAAGGTGCTCATTGTGAAGCATGAAAGTGGCAGGTTGCAGAGGCCTGCAATGAGCGGCAAAGCCGCTCATATTGGGACTCACGATGTGTGCCGAAGGCGCTCATTCAAGGCCCATAAAGTAGACGGGGGAGAGGCTTGCAATGAGCGCCAAAGGCGCTCATCGAGAGGCACGAGTTGAGCGCTGAAGATGCTCAGAGGGGGCAGAGTGGCAAACAGCATAGCCAGCCTTAAAAAAATGTTGTCGTCATTTTTGATGGGCAAGTTGTTAGTACTATTATGTTATATGAAATCACCTTTCTTCTTTATTCTAAATTTCTATTCTTTAATTCTTATATGTGCATAGAGTTTTGCTTTCAATATTCACTGACTGTGATGGAGCTACTGCTGATACAGCAGGTAGGTACAAAGTACTTGGACCAATAACAGTGTAAGGATACTCTGCCACCTGCAGTAAAGAGGGTCTCTTAATTTATTAAAGGAGACAGGAGCAGAAAATTGTTTTTTATAGAAAGGGGAACTGATAACCCTTGAAGTGAACTGACCACCTCTATATATTTTTTGTCTTTTGGTAATGATCCTATAGTCATTTACTTTGAGAAGTTGCATGGGAGGAAGGAGAAAATATTTTTACACCATGATCCATTATTCAGTAGCTCTGCTACTGCACTGATGGATGTTCCCTTTTCTCTTCTACTTGCATAGATCTTAAATCTTGTTATCTGCTTAGCCTTACAGTTAAATTTCAGACAGTGTGTACATGCTTCCAACCTCTAGAAAAGTGCTATCTCTACTTCTTTAGTGTAGGTGATAGATTTTTAATCGCCAAGTGAGCTGCTGAGCCAGATTAAAAAAATAATGTAAATCTGTCTATCAAATATCTAATCATTTGTGAATTTATATATGTATTTATATAAGTGTTTAAACTGCCCCAAATGTTTTATTTAAATAAATTTAGATTTGAGAGTTGCGTCCCCCTGGCAGTCAGTTGACCACAGAAATCAGCGGTTAGTATCAATAAGACTGCATTCTAAAAATATTTCATTGATTTCATGACTACTGTTGTAAGTTACACAACTCTCCAATTGGAAGTCCTAGGTAGGATGTGTATGCTCCTGTGGGTCATAACTCTGTCACTGACAGATAATAGGGCTCAGCCAATCCTCATTTAGTTAGTCTTTTAAGAGCCATCTGAGATCACTTCAAAGTGCCAGTTATAAGACTCTATGTTCCTGCTGCAAGTCGTTGTCCTGCCTGGTTCGTTGCTGCAGCTGCTGTGTCCTGTGTTGCCACTTCTTTTTCTGTTAGGCTTTAGTTCTGCCTATGTCCTTTACTGCTTCTGCTCCTGTCTTGCTGAAGTTCTGCCTGTACCTTCTGCTCTTCTATGTTCCAACTATCACCTCCAGCTGTGTTCTGGTTCCCGCCTTTTGCTCCCAGTCTGCTTTTGAGAACACCTTTTTCCAGTTTCTGCTTTTGCATAGCTGCCTGCAGCATTGTCAGTTTGCTTGACTGTGATTTTGCTATTGTTTCGGCACATACAAGCTTTATGTATCCTGTTTTTGTTCATTAAATTCATATTGTAACATTATCCCAATTTCTAGTACCCATTCTCTGACCATAAGCATACAGCTGTTTAGAAGCATTTTGGGCAATTATTATATTACTGTTCTATATCTGATTAAATGAAAATTCTTGAGTAATTACTATATTTTCTTGGTTGTTATTATAAAATGGTCACTTATGTAATTATATTCATATAAATCTATATGGTTTGATTTGCATTGTGCCATTATCATGAATAAATTATTTTTTTTATATTTTTTAATAACGAGTGTTAATATATTGACACGTAGATGACAGTCAGGGTCATTAACTATTATCCACAATGCTTTCAACAGTAAGGAACTGAGAACGCATCAGGTTTTTATGGTATTCAAATGAATTATTAATCATCAGTTGGAAGCCTGCCTTACTCTCTGGAACAACTGACATTGAGTATTGATTTTCTATCAAGATGTTGCATTACTGTAGATACACAGTTATTGTATATGTATGTATATAATGGTGATTATAGGATATATTTTTGTAAGGACCTCTGAAAAGCATTTTTGTAGATTCTGGGAACCTGGTTCACCATAGATCATGAAACTATGGATTTACATAAATACATAGCATCTGAGATCTGCAAAATATTTAGCCCTAGGCCAACTACTCCCAACAAAGTCTTGAAAAAGTTTCCAAAACACATATCAGTTAATATGATATAAGCTAATTGTTATGATTGTTATTTTGTTCAATTAGTGACCTATATACAAATAAAAAAAAATCACGATTTCAAGCCTATCTTTTCCTCATTGTATCCATATTTCCTGTATTGATGCAATAAATAATTTTTTAACACGATCTCAAAACACAAAATGAAGAAAACACATATTGTTATACAAACATGGGACCTTTACATTTAAAAGAATCTTCAAGAGATATCAGTTCTCGATGTAAGGTAAAAATCCACCTCATCACGTTTCACTCCAATGGAGCTTCTTCAGAAGTCTTCAGAGTTTTATCTTCAGATTTCATCAAAAGTAAGTGTTCTATAGCAATGTAATTAATCCCAAACTTTCTTAAATTAAAGCAAAACAGAACTGGAACAGGTTCATCAAAGGAATTCATCCCATTAAAATCTACAATTTTAAATTCCATTCCAATATTTGTATTTGTACAACTTAATAATGCAATCCAGAGAGCATTCAGCTAACACATTTAGACCTTTTCTTATCACAGACACATATAGCTGTTTTTGTGACTGCCATCACTCTGGCAATTCCTGGTTTCATTCTTAGGGCAGTTGCTCCCTGTTTTCCAGTTGGCAGTCATATAAAGTGATGCAGCAATTCTTGATATGTTTCAGCTGGAACTCATTAGTTGGCAATTTAGTGTTAACTGCTTCCTCACAAGCTGTTTTTAATCAGACTGTCATATAAATGAATTCATCACTTTGCTTACAGGACTGTAGGGAGTATTTAATATAGTTCATGCTTAAAATGCTGCCTCTTTTTTCAAAACTGGCTTTCTTTGGCTTCCATGTTAACAGCAAATATGGAGATTGACAGGGTTCACTTTCATTTCCCTCATGTAAATAAACAAGATGCATTTCATGGTTAACTTGTACGTTATTAGCTAAGCATCTCAAGTTTTGGTGTTTGAGATTATTTTCAAAACACCCATTTTATAAGCAATTACACTTTATTGTTACGTGTATAATATGGTCATGTTGATTGCGAATGCAAGCAAATCAACTTAAATTCACCACCAAAATATAATGAAAAAGAGAATAATGTAAATTGCGTTAGTGTATAAGATGAATGTACAACAAATGTTATATTTAAATCATGGATATGTTCCTATTTAACAGAGCTTATTTTTGATCATTTGTTGGTATAATGTTTATAATCTGTCTAATTTGAGGTAAAAAGTACATGATATATTTATAAATAGTTTACATGTTATAATATTTTAAACTGTTTATTCCATTTCAGTTCAATAAATACATTTATATATCCGATCTGTCACAATAAGTAATGCTCTAAAACTTGTTATTAGGTTAAAAAAAAAGTTTGGCCTTTAATTATGGTGAGCCAAAAAGCAAAGGAAGTTTATACCATGGAGATATGTTTAGCTTGTAAAAAATGCAGACCTGACTCAAAAGATTGTTTATAACACACCCTATTCCATTAAGTGAAAAATGTGTTTCTTTCCATCTCTCCCTAACTATAAACTAATAGCAGATTTCTGAAAACGTGTTTCTATGTGAAAAAAAAAAATGGGCACATCATTTACAGGTCCCACAAAATGATTATACATTTTATGACAGTATCCTAATAGTCAGGAGAACTGATACACGTAATAACTTTTTATTACTATAACTGTTTATTAGGCATAAGTTAAAAACTAAAGATTATAGAAATGTGAAAAAGGAAGAAAATAAGTTGTAGTATCAGCTCTCTTCCAGAGTTCAAGGACCAAATTGGTCAGTCTTAATTTGTAAGGACACTGGCAGCTGGGGAAAGGCTGAAGGCCAGTTGTAGTGAGGTGTGCAGTACAGAAAAGAGCCTTAGGCAAAAAGTGTATCCAGGAAACCAATATGAACTGGCCCTATTTTATTGGCCAAATAGTACATTTATACACACTTAAAACCACTCTTAAAATTGCCACGTATTCTATTAGCTACTCTCAATCCAATTTCGAGTTAACCGCCTACAATCACTACAAGCCAGCCAAAGAAGCTTCCTTACATCTCCATTGATTTTAGCACAGTTTGAACATTATGAGCGCTAAATAATTAAAGTTACACACAATCGATATTCTACCGGTAGGTCTAGTTCGCAAATTAAGTCTGACCTGCAACTAGAAAAAGTATCAAGTTTCTATCATAAATATTATGAATACTTATTATAGCTGTAACAGCAATTAAACACACACTACCGTACTTTAAAAACACGGGAAGGCATGGAAAGACATTAGAATTAATTGCAGAACAGTCTTAAAAACACAAATATGTTATTAAAATATAATTTTTGGCTGCTATATATGAGTGATCTCGATCCCAGGACTCAAGAGTTTAATACACATCATGAAACCCACATCTAGAACAGATGATCTAATGTATTTATGTGAGCCCCATCGGCAGGTATTACTTATTATAGCCTCCTATTGCAGGTAAAGTTTAATTGACGTCATGATTTTTACTGACGTCATGATGATGGACTCATTTACTATTGGCTGTGTCTAAGAAGTAAATCACGTGCTTGTTTAAAATATGCAAGATCATGTAATAATGCCCCCTGAAATCCTATTTAAAAGGCATGGTTTATGTGTGGAGGCTGTAAGACGTAAACTGCAGTCTTGAGTCAATAGAATACATCTAAACATTTAGAGAAAAAACACCTGCAGACTAAATGGGTTAGAGTCATAGAGTCATATGGGTTAGAGTCATAGAGTCATATGTGTCAGAGAGTCAATTGCAAACTTCTAATAGAATATGGCCCAAGCTTGGGAAGCAGAGATAGGAACATAGTCCAAGACAAAAGGGGTCATAGAGCCAGAGATCACCACAAAGGAACAATGCCAAAGTCAGCAGCAGGAGATCAATAAGAGCTATCACAAGGGATAACAATGAGATATAGAATAGTGCCAAACAAGTGAGCAGTATCCTGGTCATCAGTAAGCATTTATATAGTGTCAGGTAGTGATGCCGCAAACATAAAATTTTCGGTTCGCGAACCGCAAATGCGAACCGCCGCAAATGTTCGCGAGCCGGCGAACCAGGCGAACCGCCATAGACTTCAATGGGCAGGCGGATTTTAAAACCCACAGGGACTCTTTCTGGCCACAATAGTGATGGAAAAGTTGTTTTAAGAGGACTAACACCTGGACTGTGGCATGCCGGAGGGGGATCCATGTCAAAACTCCCACGGAAAATTACATAGTTGATGCAGACTGGTTTTATTCCATAAAGGGCATAAATGACCTAACATCCCCCTCCATCATCATCCTCCCATGTATCTCTTTACCCCCTCCCTCATCATCCTCCCCTGTGTCTCTTTCCCCCCTTCCTCATCACCCTCCCCTGTGTCTCATCCCTCATCATCCTCCCACCTCCCTCATCATCCTCCCCTGTATCTCTTTACCCCCTCCCTCATCATCCTCCCCTGTGTCTCTTCCCCCCTCCATCATCATCCTCCCCTGTGTCTCTTTCCCCCCTCCGTCATCATCCTCCCCTGTGTTTTTACCCCCTCCCTCATCATCTTCCCCTGTGTCTCTTCCCCCCTCCCTCATCATCCTCCCCTGTGTCTCTTCCCCCCTCCATCATCATCCTCCCCTGTGTCTCTTTCCCCCTCCCTCATCATCATCCCCTGTGTCTCTTTTCACCCTCCCTCATCATCTTCCCCTGTGTCTCTTCCCCCCTCCCTCATCATCCTCCCCTGTATCTCTTTACCCCCTCCCTCATCATCCTCCCCTGTGTCTGTTTCCCCCCTCCCTCATCATCCTCCCCTGTGTCTCTTGCCCCCTCCCTCATCATCCTCCCCCCTCCCTTGATGATAAGGGGGGGGGGGGGAAGAGACACAGGGATAAGTGTGAGGGGTGTTAGGGTAAGGGGTGTTAGGAATAAGGGTGAGGGGGTTAGGTGTTAGGGTGAGGGGTGTTAGGGCTAAGTGTGAGGGGTGTTAGGGTGAGTGGTGTTAGGGATAAGTGTAAGGGGTGTTAGGGTGAAGCATGTTAGGAATAAGTGGGAGGGGTGTTAGGTCTTAGGGATAAGTGTGAGAATGTTAGGGTTAGGTGTTAGGTTGATGGGTGTTATGGATAAGTGTGAGGGGTGTTAGGGTTAGGGTTAGGGGTGTTAGGGATAAGTGTGAGGGGTGTTAGGTTTAGGGTGAGGGGTGTTAGGGATAAGTGTGAGGGGTGTTAGGGTTAGGTGTTAGGGTGAGGGGTGTTAGGGATAAGTGTGAGGGGTATTAGGGTTAGGGTAAGGGGTTTTAGGGATAAGTGTGAGAGGTGTTAGGGTTAGGGTGAGGGGTGTTAGGGATAAGTGTGAGGGGTGTTAGGGTTAGGGTGAGGGGTGATAGGGATAAGTGTGAGGGGTGTTAGGGTAAGGGGTGTTAGGGATAAGTGTAAGGGGTGTTAGGGTTAGGGTAAGGGGTGTTAGGGATAAGTGTGAGGGTTGTTAGGGTTAGGGTGAGGGGTGTTAGGGATAAGTGTGAGGGGTGTTAGGGTTAGGAGTTAGGGTGAGGGGTGTTAGGGATAAGTGTGAGGCATGTTAGGGTTAGGGTGAGGGGTGTTAGGGATAAGGGATAAGTGTGAAAATGTTAGGGTTAGGTGTTAGGTTGATGGGTGTTATGGATAAGTGTGAGGGGTGTTAGGGTTAGGGTGAGGGGTGTTAGGGACAAGTGTGAGGGGTGTTAGGGTTAGGTGTTAGGTTGAGGGGTGTTAGGGATAAGTGTGAGGGGTGTTAGGGTTAGGGTGAGGAGTGTTAAGGATAAGTGTAAGGGGTGTTAGGGTGAGGTATGTTAGGAATAAGTGTGAGGGGTGTTAGGTCTTAGGGATAAGTGTGAGGGGTGTTAGGGTTAGGTGTTAGGTTGATGGGTGTTATGGATAAGTGTGAGGGGTGTTAGGTTTAGGGTAAGGGGTGTTAGGGATAAGTGTGAGGGGTGTTAGGGTTAGGGTGAGGGGTGTTAGGGATAAGTGTGAGGGGTGTTAGGGTTAGGTGTTAGGGTGAGGGGTGTTAGGGATAAGTGTGAGGGGTGTTAGGGTTAGGGTAAGGGGTGTTAGGGATAAGTGTGAGGGGTGTTAGGGTTAATTGTTAGGGTGAGGGGTGTTATGGATAAGTGTGAGGGGTGTTAGGGTTAGGGTAAGGGGTGTTAGGGATAAGTGTGAGGGGTGTTAGGTTTAGTGTGAGGGGTGTTAGGGATAAGTGTGAGGGGTGTTAGGGTTAGGGTAAAGGGTGATAGGGATAAGTGTGACGGGTGTTAGGGTTAGGGTGAGGGGTGTTAGGGATAAGTGTGAGGGGTGTTAGGGTTAGGGTGAGGGGTGTTAGGGATAAGTGTGAGGGGTGTTAGGGTTAGGGTAAGGGGTGTTAGGGATAAGTGTAAGGGGTGTTAGGGTTAGGGTAAGGGGTGTTAGGGATAAGTGTGAGGGATGTTAGGGTTAGGGTGAGGGGTGTTAGGGATAAGTGTGAGGGGTGTTAGGGTTAGGTGTTAGGGTGAGGGGTGTTAGGGATAAGTGTGAGGGGTGTTAGGGTTAGGGTGAGGGGTGTTAGGGATAAGTGTGAGGGGTGTTAGGGTTAGGTGTTAGGGTGAGGGGTGTTAGGGATAAGTGTGAGGGGTGTTAGGGTTAGGTTAAGGGGTGTTAGGGATAAGTGTGAGGGGTGTTAGGGTGAGGGTGAGGAGTGTTAAGGATAAGTGTAAGGGGTGTTAGGGTGAGGTATGTTAGGAATAAGTGTGAGGGGTGTTAGGTCTTAGGGATAAGTGTGAGGGGTGTTAGGGTTAGGGTAAGGGGTGTAAGGGATAAGTGTGAGGGGTGTTAGGGTTAGGGTGAGGGGTGTTAGGGATAAGTGTGAGGGGTGTTAGGGTGAGGGGTGTGAGGGATAAGTGTGAGGGGTGTTAGGGTTAGGGTAAGGGGTGTTAGGGATAAGTGTGAGGGGTGTTAGGGTTAGGGTGAGGGGTGTTAGGGATAAGTGTGAGGGGTGTTAGGGTTAGGTGTTAGGGTGAAGGGTGTTAAGGATAAGTGTGAGGGGTGTTAGGGTTAGGGTGAGGGGTGTTAGGGATAAGTGTGAGCGGTGTTAGAGTTAGGGTGAGGGGTGTTAGGGATAAGTGTGAGGGGTGTTAGGGTTAGGTGTTAGGGTGAGGGGTGTTAGGGATAAGTGTGAGGGGTGTTAGGGTTAGGGTGAGGGGTGTTAGGGATAAGTGTGAGGGGTGTTAGGGTTAGGGTGAGGGGTGTTAGGGATAAGTGTGAGGGATGTTAGGGTTAGGTGTTAGGGTGAGGGGTGTTAGGGATAAGTGTGAGGGGTGTTAGGGTTAGGGTGAGGGGTGTTATGGATAAGTGTGAGGGGTATTAGGGTTAGGGTGAGGGGTGTTAAGGATAAGTGTAAGGGGTGTTAGGGTGAGGTATGTTAGGAATAAGTGTGAGGGGTGTTAGGTCTTAGGAATAAGTGTTAGGGGTGTTAGGGTTAGGTGTTAGGTTGATGGGTGTTATGGATAAGTGTGAGGGGTGTTAGGGTTGGGTGCTAAGGTGAGGGGAGGATGATGATAAGGGGGGGGAGAGACACAGGGGTGTCCTTGCAGCAGAGATCAAAAGAGTCCTTCAGGACTATATTGCACACTGTGTACAGTAGCCTAGCTATGGTTTTCCATATTGATGCAGTATCACCTACACTCATCCTCCTCTCAATAAGACTGCAAGTTAGTTATGATTCCAAAATGGCTGCTGTCCATGAGGTAGAAGGCTCTGGAAGGGAGTGTATGCTGCTGATTGGCTGGAATGTGTCTGCTGACTGTGACATGCAGGGTCAAAGTTTGCTCAATGATTAAGTATAGGGGGCGGGTCGAATATCGCATATGTTCGCAGTTTGCAGCGAACGCGAACATGCTATTTTCGCCGGGAACAGTCCGCCGGCTAACTATTCGCGACATCTCTAGTGTCAGGGCATTAGCTGGATCAGGTGCAGATTGTTCCATAATTAGGATAGTGTTGCTTTGTATGTGTAAGCTGGAATTCTGAACTGCAACAGGAGGATCCCGTAATGCTGCTGTAGGCAAGGCTGAAGTAGAGCCCTACAGGGAGTCTACAGCAATGCTCCTAGCAGGTAAGTTTGTTGCAGGACAAGGGAAACCATGATGCACCTGCTCTATGTGGATACAAATAAAACCAAAGCTGCAGGACAAGGGAAACCATGACACACCTGCTCTATGTGGATACAAATAAAACCAAATCTGAAGAAGTCACAAAACCACCTAAATGCAGCCGTATTCAGTTGTATTGAGGGAATAACAAGAGACTATTATGAAAATTAATGAATATTCAGTAATGACTCTGGAAGGGGTGTCTCCTATCTGGAAAACATAGCATACAGCTTTGCCCCAAAAGCTTACTCAAGCTGATCTAAACCGCATAACCAGGTGGTCATCAAAGCGAGTATAAATAAAAACAGAACACCAGCTCAACATTCTCATTCTCACAGAAACTTATGGAAAAGTCAACCTAACGAGCGTGTCAAAAATGAAGAACGGTGCATTTTGGTTAAAAGTTGGGTTGACTATTCTGTACAGTTCTGTTACACTAAGAATGAAGAGCTGACATTTTGTTATTTGAATGTATATATTTTTTTATTCATAGTGGTATAGATGATCACCCTGCGTATGTCTACATGACCACTCTGCTTAAGCCATTTACTTCACCTTGAGGGTTTTGTAACAAGTTCTTGTGGCAAAGCTATATGCTGCACTTTCCATATAGGACCATTTGCACCTTCCATATAGGAAGCCCCCTTCTGGGATTGTAGATGGAGGCTCCTGAACTGTTACTCCCTCAGTACAACTGAACTTGGCTGCCTTTAGGTGGTTTTATGACTTTTTAAGCTTTGATTTTATTTGACAACATAGTAAAATATAGTACAATTGTGGCTGACCAATTAGTGATACATAACATTATTTTCTTCCTTTTCCACGATTATTAGATCTTTAGTTTTCAACTTATGTCCAACAAAGTTTTTTTTTTTAAATGTATCAGTTTTCCCAACTATATGTAAATATTGCACGGCAAAAATTTTTGGAGAAAAAAAACTGTTTAACCAGAATAAATTTGCATAAGGAAAGTTCTATTTGTATATAAGATGAATATATTTAATGCAAGGAAACATTTGTCACTAAATAGTATAACAATACAATACAATGTCAGTTATTTGAATGATGCCTAATTGAGATAATGATGCTGCTTAAAAAAGACAAGTACTTCACCTTACCATAAATAATAAAATTACTCTATGAAAATCCTGAAACAGATCATGTTCCAGATGACTCAGATCATTTACTTGTACCGGAGTTGTATGGGTACAGCACTGCTTCTTGTGAACACATGCTACAACGTTATTGCATTTTTCAGAAGTCATTTCCTGAAATGCTTAGATAAATTATGGAATGGGTGGAACAGAGTTGTCATATGGGTAGAAAGATGAAAACAGAAATTTTCCTTAAACAGATGTTTCTAGGAAGAATGAGAGGAAGGCATAGTGCTTTCAATATCCACTAGAAAATGATAATTCAAAAGCAATTGTCAAGTTGTTACTATGCTTTGATTTACATATTAGGATGTAAGTAAAGAATTTATTGCAAAAATTACTAATAATAACAATAATAATGAAATAAAATTACTATAAATATTATTTCTCTTAAATCCACATTTCTCAATCAGCATATGACAGTAGCAGCTCATATGGCATGTCAACTCCAGTTCATGAGATTAATCTTTTTTAAATAAGGGAAAATTGGAAAAATGTTGTTTGAAATTACAGGAAGAGTCTCATTAAGCTTTTTAATGAACATAACTTAATTTACATAGTGGCCATTCAGTTTCAAAGATGGACAAAGTACAAGTAAAGAACCTTAGATGCTTTGAAACACATGCAGATATTTTGTCCATTTAAATCAGTCTTGAATTTCAAGAATAAAATCTTATTTGCACATGCTCTTACATCTGTTCAAACTGTCTTCTGTTTTTATGCTTTGTCCAACACAGTATCAGTTTAGTCAAATGTTTTGCAAGAATAAAGATTCAGCTGGAGGATGCACGGTCAAAACTATTCTGTTAATTTTATTTTATTCATGCTTACCACATGGAGCTCCTCTACAGTATGATACTATGAAAAAGCAGTGGATACTCGTCCATTGTTTTGTTGCTTAACTGTTCTTAATGATCAATTGCACCGTGCAGGGCCGATTTTGAGGGAGGGAGGGGTGCCAGGGTTTATGTACAGTATGTAGGTGGCTCCATAAATAAAAACAAGTTCCATAAATGTTCATGTTAGGTGTGTATAGGTTATGTTTATACCTAGGATCAGAACACATCCCTTATCTGTTACCTAGCAGACCCTGCCTCTGACCTGGAACTTCTTTTCTCTGTTAAGGTGATCATCTCTTCCACTACAATGATTTCAAAACTACAGCCCTATAAAATTCCCCCAACGTGTAAAGCCGTAGCCCGTAATGCAGCCCGCAAGACTTACGGCTATTAAATTGGCCTCTTAACGCTGATCTGCGGGTTACAAGCGGAAAAAACGTACGGGCTGTCGAAATCTGAACTCTGTTGCAGCAAAACCTTTGATCTGTCAAGCCCGTCTCTGTTACGTTCAAAAATCAATATAAAATTGCTACAATTCCCCAAAGACGCACTGGCTTTCTAGCCTGTAACCCGCAAATGGAGGCACAAACATTACGGACTCCAAATAGAACCCACAGAGGGTTTACAGACAAGTTCTCAACACTGTAAAAGACAATAAAAACACACCAGTGGACTTTAAAATATGGGGAAAGCATGGGAAGGCATTACAATTACTTGTACAACAAACCCCAAATACAAAATAGGCATTTTAAAAATATTTAATTTCATCATAAGTAGGAATGGTCATGCATATTATAAATAAACGATAATAATAATATGAAAAGCCATGCTGCAACATGCATAAAGCAACTAGACACACTACCTAATTAAATTGCAACACAAAAACATGAAACTGTCACATTAACCCTTTCTCACTCACAGAAGCTGTAATTTGTAAAATTGCATATACATCTCGCTCATCACATCTACATTGGGAAAACAAATAGTGGCCACATTACACCGCCACATCACATAGATGACGTACCAGGGGAACATTTTATTATTTGTTGTTCAGTCCTTCAGTTGTGTTTGACTCTCTGTGATCCTATTAACTGCAGACATTTAGCTAGGTCTAGTTCCTTCTCTAGTGGACTGGGATTTGTCTGACCTCTCTACTATGACCTGCCCACCTACAGTGGCCCTACATGATATAGCTCACAGTTTCATTCAGGTACACAAGCCCCTTTACCACCATTTAGCAATCCACAAGGGGACCAGGGGAACATACACCATGCTATTGTAAATTGATGAATAGCAAAACATAATGGGAGGTCACCAAATGGGAATGGGTATACATCTTGGAACATGGCCAACAACTATGGCGTGGGACTTTCCAGGATGGGCGTAGCAGAGATTATCCCTGATGGAGGTGAGTTGGCTGTTGATCCACATGCCTCTGCATAGACTCCTTGTGTTTTTGTGGCCCCTTGGGTTAGAGTAGATTAGTGTGGTGTATGTTCCCCTGGTCCCCTTCAGCATTGCTAAGTGGTGGTGGTGGTGATAGGGCTTGTGTACTGCAATGAAGCTGTGAGCTATAGGGTCACTCTAGGTGGGCGGGTCATAGCAGAGAGGTCAGACAAATCAGTCCACTAGGTAAGGAACTGGCAATCCACTCCAGTAACACCTATCATATTGTTTTCAGGCCCTCAGGGGAATGTTGATACTCACTAATTAGACATTTGCATCTGTATTAACCCTTTATGTTGATTATATATGATATATATTATTATATGATAGCTAATGCTATTATTACTATTATTATTATTGTTATATGCATTGATCTATTGCATAGTAACAAGGACTTGTTAGTTTACATATATAGGAATGTGACACAAATGTGATGTATGTGGATGTCCCATAACCCCAACCATTGACAACACACTGACACAGTGAGAACGGTATAACAAAGCTTTATTTCATACACAAAGCACAATCAGATATGGACAAGACGGTGCATTAATATCATGGGTGTGGTGTGGGCTAATCACAGGAGAGCAAGAGGCTTGTGGAAAGAAAAGCATGACGCATAGCACCTACTGGGGTCACGTGGTCACTACACCACTGCAACCGGGAAAAAAAAGGATCATCAAAAATCACCCCATTTAGTTGAAGAAACCATTAATGTGCATAGCACTTACAACGTCTCTAGCTCTGCTCAATGAAACAGATGATTCAATCTCAGTGTGGTGACAAAACGAAATCTGAAAAAAAGTGGTCAACTAAAAATCGGCGGAGGAGGATAAAAAAAAAACTATTTAAAACATGCATGTACAGTACAGTGCTAAATATTGTAACTGTAAAAATATACCAATTCACCTGTTTCCCATATGCAAGCATTACTAATTAGCTAGGTCTCCGGATAATCAGCACTATGGGAAAATACCCATTAATTAAGAGAGGACAAAAAGGTCATCAGCCAAATTCACTGTTACTTATATCAGACCCAAGGATCTGTGCTGGCTGTCATTAACATGCCATTGGGAGACTTTGCAAGTACACCACCATAGCGGTAATAGTCTTTATTTAAGCTAACAACAATCATGTCTTAGATATCTGGCTATATGATAGCTTTAAGATTGTGGGAGCTACATGTTAAGAGGGAGCTGACATTAAAGGAAAGTCTACGTGAGAGGCACTGGGAAATTTTACACCTCAGACATTTCCTTCACAATGCTTTCAGATGCAGAAGATTCCTTCATGGACCTGAATTGTACCTAAAACAAAACAAATTAAGAAAAAAATGACACCTACAAAATAATGCTTTAAAAAAACTGCAGCATCTCTTCTCAACAGCATTCCTAAGTGACCATCATTTGGTGACATGTTCAAAAGAACCCTACGTGTCCACAGAGAAGAGGATCTTGGGCCATGTGATGGGAGGTAGCCATCTGCATACAAAATATCACCATCACATAGACCAAGATCCAAGACTCTGTAGCCAGGCTAGATTAGGTTAACATTGTGACCAATAGATTGTCATTGAGGAGTGCTGCTGAGAAGGCACAAACATCTCCGCAGCCCCTAGGTCCTCCTCCACCTAGGCACAGGGCCCCAATCCCCATGGGCGGCCTCTACCTCCGTGGTGGTGGTGGTGAGGGGGCACGGGGAGGCAACCACCCGGGAGGCAGTGGCACCTGCAGTGGTGGAGGCATGGTGGGAGGGGAGGAGGGGCCTTGCTGCGAGTGGCCAGGCGATGCCTCCGGGGTGGAGGAGATGGGGCTGGGGACCAAGCACGTCGCATGGCTTCAGCGGTGACTCCCTGGAATGTGCTCTGGTCTGCCCCAATCCTGAGCAGCCCTGCCAGGTAGGATTCAGTCATCAGATGATGCCTCCTCTCCTCTCTATTGTGCCTAGCCAGGTTGCTCTTTACCTCTGCATGATTGGCGGAGATGCTCCGTCTGTGCAGCCTGGCCTGATGTTGTGGATGGAGGCCCCTGGGACGTGGCTTGGTGAGGAGGTGGCGGTTTGTGAGTGGGAAGGGTCTGGGGCCAGGGTGGAGTATGTTGCAAAATGGGCAGTAGTGTTGTTGGGCCCTGTGGAAGTGGTGGCTGGCTGCTCTCATCACTCCAGTGGGAGGACCCTAGTGATAGCCTTAGTCTCTGGAGGAGGGGGATAGTGGGGTCAAATCCTGGCGGTGTGGCCAGAGGTCCAGATGGTGACCTCACCAGCCATACTACATACTCCTCCTCCAAACCAGGTCCCTCGGCATTGCTTCTTTCCTCCTCTCCCTGCGCCGGTTCCTGCTGGGCGGGGGCTTGCTCCTCCACTTCCTGCTCCAAAAGAGCCGACAGCCCGCCTCTGGCTCGCCACTGGACCCAGGCATCCTTGATGTTGAAAGAAAGAAAAGAAAGTTATATGTCATTAGTATGATGAATAATACATTGTTTTGTGTGCATTCCTAAATATCTGACACCTAGGCTTGAACCTGGATGATTCTCCTAATTGCAACTCAGATTAGCTATAATTTGCTAGATACGATCTTTTCTTTGGTTCTTGGTCTTGATCTCTCTTGGCTCCTAAAGCTATCTTGATTCCAGCTGCTTTCTGTAACTGTATAGTCTGCAGTAGGCACACCAATACATGGACTCTCTATTGCTTGATTACTGTTGGCGTGCCCAGGAATGGCAGTGATTTGTTAGCTTCATGGATTTAATAATGCATCCATTTACCCCTTGTTAAATCCATGGAGCTGACATGTCATTGTCCTTGTTGGTCATCATGTACATTTGTAGTGTGTGTGATGTACATGTGGTGGCATGTTGGTGTATGTAATATTCCCCTGACATGGAGGCTAGGTCCTGCTGGGCAACCAGGCCTGAAGCTCCAGGCCTGAAGCTCCAGCGGCGGGCAGCTGGCTCAGAAGGTCCTTGGCGACCCTCTCCCACTCATTATAGCTCACAGTCATGTTGTTGTCCTCCTTTGCCATCATCCTCCTCACCTTGGCCCTTATGTGGTCAAAACAGTGCTTGATGGACCTCACATCCCTTGGCGCTGTGCCCACTGCTGTAACCTCAGTGACCACCTCCTTCCATGCCTGAGCCCTAGGCCCTGGCCTAACTTCCCTCCCCCCTGCAAGGATCATGTGTGTCCTGTGCTGGCCCTTAGCCTCTTGCTCTCCCGACTGTGGACAGGGATTCTTACCTCCCTGACCTGTACCTGAGGCCTGTCCCTCCCCTGAACTACCACCCTCCCTGGGATCAGGCCCCTCCCCCTCTGCCCCTCTTCTAGATATTCCTGGTGCTAGGTCCACCCTGACACCACCCACCTCCTCCTCTCCTCCTCCTCACCTATCCTCTTCTCCTCCTCCCCTCCTATCTCCTCCCTCCTTCTCCCTCCACCTCTCCACCCCTCTCCCCTCCTCTCTTCTCCCTCCATTTCAATCCCCAAAATAAAAGAACGATAAATAAAAATAAGTGTTACTGTAAATATATGATGGAAAAAAATACATGTGTGTATTATGTGTAATTAATAACTGTTGGGGGATGCGGTGTGGGGGTGTATGAAGTGACCTAGCTCTATGTTTCTCTATGTGTGTTCTTTAAATTATGTGTATTGCAATTATGTGGAATCTGTAAACATGTGTAATCAAAAATTAGGTGTAAAATTGTAAATAGTAGAAGATAAATGAACAAAACTGCAAATGACTGCTCTCAAAATACTCCTACTCTCTCACTCTCTCTCTCTCTCTCAAAAACCTCCAACTCTGGGACCTGTGTGCTACTTCGTCAGAAAACACAGTCAACGCATGGGCGGGTGGAACGCAAATCTATAATCTCCCTCTGTCAATTATCTGCAGCTAGACTGCTTTCTATTGGCTGAGAGGCCTGTGTTTCACTACGTTATACAGAGATTGGATCGTAACGGTGTTATCATAATTGCATCTCAACCAGCCCCTTAACAGCTTGCGTGCGCTGAAACGGTTTAGGGGTTTGCGTCTATAGCTCTGTAACTACGCCGAATTTCAAGCCCGAAGGCTTTGCGGTTTGCGGTTGCTTCTACGGGCTTGGAATTTAATATGGTTCTAAGACTGTTACATTAGACTGCTCTGTAGCCATTCCACCTCCGTCTGTTTAACCATACCCAGCCCTCCTCTCCCACTATACTACCCCCTCTGTATTTCTTTTTCTCACTCACTAACTCCTCTTTACCTTCATACCTAGGATCAGAACACATGTCACCATCTCTTACCTAACAGACCCTGCCTCTTACCTGGAACTTATTTTCCTCCTGCCTATAAATTCTTGCTATACTAACTTCCTCCTGAATAAAGATACCACTTCCCTCCCACCCTCGCCCACACCTACCCACCTAACTGTTGCAGTTATATAGCAGTCAAATTACTGTCTGACTTTCCCAGTGCATATTAGAGTCATTCACCTCAAACCACTCTATTAAATCCCTTAATAAAAAAAAACTCTTTGTAACTCTGCAAATCTTCCTACCTAGGCAAACTCTCACTTCCTTCCTGACCTTCCTTGCTATTCCCTATGTGCTCTTCCCCATTTTTTGCCTCTCCCATTCCCTTTAGATTGTAAGTAGTAGTAGCAAGTTTCTAATGTTGTAAGGCGCTTTGGAAAAAAGCACTTTCTACAATGATTTTAAGCTCAAAACAGTGCCCTCTTTCTTCTATAGTTTGTTATTGTATTTTCAACAAATGGTTAATTTTCCTTGTCCTTATAATCTGTACAGGGCTATGTAATATGTTGGAGCGTCACAAATAAAAGTTAATAATAATAACAATAATCATACAATGACTCACATGCTCCAGCTACTTCTTCCTTCATGAAACTGTGTTAGGCAGCATGCACTGCCAGCATAGAACTCAAAATCGGGATAAAAAATGATGTTTGTAAAAAGTTTCAAAATGGTCTTTAACCGCTCAAAGACTTTGTAGGTGTGTTTAATAATATATAATTTTTTTTTTTTTTTTTTATTGTCATGTCTATGAATTCACATTGATTTTGGCTTTATACAGCAATAGGTAATGGTTTATGCATCTAAGCTTATAGTATATCTGGAGATTACATTTTGTCTCATCTGAATTGCATTTATGCTCTACAAATATATGAGAAATATAACAACACAACTCACTTATTAGTATATTAATATATTTTGATAAAGTCAGGCAGTATTTTCTGCTGCCGAATTCTTTCACTGTCTTATAGTATTTATTAAAGTACTACACATGTAGTTGTTGGAAGGTTTTATCTTGAAAAAGTATTTTGAATTCACTTGATTACTTGATTAAGTTGTTATTCCAAAAATATACAGGCACTCAACTTGCACAAACATTAGTGGCAGGAAAAGATAAGGAATTCAACTAGGGGGCTGAAAGAAGTAGACAACAAATATTAGAAGGAATGATAGAATAATTCATCAAATATTGTCAGAAGGTTATTGATATGTAGTGTGACAAATTATTATTCTCTTCTCTTTGTGCCAAGTTTCTGGCACTTTTATGGAGGAACACCAGTATAGAAGGATGGAATAGTTTTCAAATTGTATTATAACCGTAGCCAGTGATACACCAATATATAAAGCAAAACAAATAAAAGAAAATATCAGGCATAGCTCCCACCGAAGCACAACGGTTTTACTTAGTTACAGTTCCCTTACTAACAGGCTCTCATCCAGCTAACTGGATAGAGCAAAAATATAACAAAACTGTCCAATATTTAGTTAAAACTTAATTGGACAGTATTCTCAGAACTCCAGCTTTTCTCTTTGCTTTTTGATCACTCATCCCAAGCTGTTGTTTCTCTGTCTTTGTCTTTCTCTCCAGCTTCAAATCAATAGCACATTACTCTTGTGTGTCTCTTTTCTTCAGCCCCAAAATAAACTCTGCATATATTTCTCTGTGAGTGGGTCTCTCTTTTTCAGGACAAACAAAAACACTTCTCTCAGTGTTTGTCTCTTCTCAACTCAGAACACCTGTGAATTTTTAAGCTCCACTCTGCAGCCTCAAAATTCTTGCAGGCCTCAAACAAAGCCTTCAGGCCCGAAAGAAAGTTGGCCTCTTACAATGTTTGCCTCTCCCTGCTAGCAACAGTGCATAAATAGCCATTTGATTAAATTGCTCCAGGAGAAAACTTTTCAAGACCTGCTTCAACCCTCCTGGGAGAAAACAGCTTTTAAAAATCTGTGGCTCACACAAATCTCTGGGGGTGCTCTGTTACACTAGAAGCATCTGAGGAGAAATTGAAGGTCTGGTGATCATTTTGGGGACTAGAGAGTAATTTAAAAGTTAGAATAGTGAGAGGTAACTGAAGCAATGTGGAAACACAATCACTGCTACTGTACTAAAGAGTGTCATAGCTTGCATGTTATGACTACAAGTAGGTAGAACTATATTCAAGTCACCTACAGTTAGTGGGGGAAGAAGACAAATAATAAAAGCAATGATCGCAGGGTTTGGAGGAAGCATGGGCTCACACCACAGGCTATTGCTGGTGTCATAAACATGAAACCATGAGCATTTGAATGAAAAATATTTGTATCCAAGTTCCTGAATTAGAAAGCAAAGCCTTTGCCGATATTTCAGTTTCAAGAAGTCCTGTACAGTTTACCCACAAAACCCATTCTGTAAAGGTTTGAGAGTATAGGTGGAGACTCCTAGTGCACTGGACTGGAATCGATATGAGAAGGGCATTGCCCTAAACTTAATCTATTATTACATAGTGCTATAGTCAAAGTGCCTGAGATTTTATAAGTCCCATAGTTGATACTGGAAGGTTGGTATAGGTTATTTGCTTGACTATCTTCTAGTACTCAATTCATTTGGGACTAGAAAGTAGACAGGGGATTACATGATATGAACTAAATTCATTTAATGGCTCCTGCCCCATGCCACAACACTGAAGAAGCAAGTGTGGGGTTGTTAACATTGGTGGCCATGCATTAGGGCAATTATGAAGACAGCCTCCCAAAGCTGCTGAATATATATATTTATATTTATAACGTCAGGTTTGCAAGCTTTTTTCATAATTTACTTTTATGTTATTTATATATTTTAACTTTTGACAGTAACAGCAGCAAAATTAGCTGCATTTTTTAATAGAGTTATGCATTATGCATATGAAAGGCCTATAGAGTTTGGTTAGCTTTTAATTCATCTAATTTTATTGCTCTTTTCTGAATGTGTTATAGTTTTACAATGTCTGCTACCTACATTTAGTATTTGTACATAGGTTGTTGTTCACAAGCACTCATAACTCCTTTTGCATCTTGGATGGACCTATATTTGATGCATAAAGATTATAGATTCATTGCTTACTTTTCATCATCAAATGCATAATTTTGCATTTCTCTTGTTTTAAATCTCATTTACCATTTAATTCAGAGGTTACCAAACGGTAATAAATACCAGTAGGTTAGTAAGTATTGTACTTAATTTTAATCTTTAGCTTTTTAGCTTTATTCTTTAACTTTTTATTTTCATTTGCAGCTGCATCCTTCTTTTTGGGCTTTTCTACTTATCCTATACTCCCCTCTTCTTCAAATTAGATCTTCTATCAGGGGATGAGAAATATTAAACACCATAGTGCATAGCATTTAGCAACATTTGCTATTGACTTTCAAGTTTCTTCTCTCCTGGTATATGTATAGAAAGACTTATAGGAGTTTTACCTCCCACTAGAAGTGCTTAGCACTATATAATTTAAGGAATTAATGTTTATAACATAGTGGGAAAAAGAGTATATTTATTTACATTTATTTACAAGAACAACAACGCGACTTGGACATTTAAAAGGAATTAAAAAACATAAATGGGATAAAACATCCCCTTTTCCATTATCTATTTGTAAGGTCTTATTATAGAGAATGAACTTAGTGTCTATTCATTCTTTTTTTTTAATGCAGTTCCATATGTCTTCTAACTATAATAAGTGACTAATAGATATGAGAGACTTTTTTGTTTATGTTAGCCAGGGCAACACAATAGTATTTAGAAAGAAGGTGTCTTTCAAGTGCGGTACTTTCATTAATTCCTCTTTTATTATAAATTAGAGATTGCACTCTGACACCATACTTCTAAATTGGATTGGAGAGTTCGATTAGTTTTATTATATTTATTAACACATATATGATATATATATATATATATATATACAATTAAATTTTACTTAAACAAAAAAAAAACAGGTGGAAAGCAGGGAAATAGGACCAATTATTTAAAAGAGATTGCTTACCACTACACCACCACACTCTGCTATTATTATTATGGTGTAAATTTATAATACAATGTATAACATTTACAGACTCCAGCCTTATTATTTATATTTGTGGGAAGGCGAAACAATATCTAAGTCAATTTTAAAAATGTAAACAATATTTTTAAATGATGTTCCTCACTCAGATTTGTGGTGCAGAACACATATGGTGACTTTTGTGGTCCGTTAAGCATTACTACCTTAGAGGGTAAGTGAATGCACTTTTCATGTTAAACTTAGTTTTTACCTCACCATTAATTAACATTAAAACATATGTACAAATGGCAGCAAAGAAAATCTTTAGCCAGAATATGCAATTTAAATCACAGTTTACCTCATTAATGGCAACTGCTGTACTATTCCCCACCTCTGTAAGTCCTGAGCACTACTGAAAGGAAGTGAAAGATTTCAATTGTGATTACTTTGATTACACCTTCTTGGTAAGGCTTGAATAATTGTATCTGATTTTTTAACTGCATGTAAAAGAGTGTGTGGGACTATTTTAAGTGGTTTTAGCTGTTCTAAGTATCAATTAAGAAACACCAAGGGGAGATCGTAAAAACACAAGGAGACAAATGGTGGAATATAATTCAAAAGGTTGATAATCAGTTAAATCAGTTTTATATGTTATATTTACAGCTGTTTATTTCCTATTATATTCAGGTCCAGTGAGGGGGGGGGGGGGGCGGAAAATAATTTTACTGTTAGGAGTCACCACAACTTGGGAAATTTTATCTAGGGGTCACGGCACTAGGCACTGTTGAGAACCACTACCTTATAGGGATATGAAATTTCTGCACTCTATTGGCGAAAAACAACCTATTTGTATGCAGCACATCTCATAAAACATTTTATTTGTATTAATATCTAAAAATCTCTAATGATTATGTTGACACCTCCAGTGGGTGTCTACACAGGCATCTGCCCCCCCCCCCCCAATCAGCATGCAGCATCAGGCGATCAATATTAACCCACTATTTAACTGCTGTTGCTTGCTCAGCCAATCTCCTTTCAGCTTCCTGTCTCTATGCCAGCAGCAATACATAGCACATATCAGTGATACACTACATATCCTAGGTTGCTTTGCACCACAATCAGGAACCCAGAGTTAATTCAAAAGTTTCAACTAACCTGATTGGCCAAAACAAATCAGGTTGCTTTGCACCACAAACAGGAACCCAGAGTTAATTCAAAAGTTTCAGCTAACCTGATTGGTCAAAACAAATCATTTTAAATTTGATGCTAATTTAGCCTGGGTTTGGAGAATGTTAACCCTGATTTCCAACTGTCAGAAATTAGAAGAGATTTTGCTGACTTCAATGTGTTTAAATGTTTATTTTGGGATTTTTTAATGCAGAAAATGTTTACAAACACTACTAATTCTCCTCTATCAGATGCATTCATAATCCAGCAATCTTACATATCCCTTTAACAACACATTTAAAAGCTTCCCCACTACTGTTGTGAAGCTTACCAGTCTATGTTTTCCCAGTTTTGCTTTTATCTTCCTTTTCTAATAATGGTACCACTTTGGCCTTTCTCCAGTCATTTGGTACAGAGTCTGTGAAAACTGAGTATTAAAAAACAGAAATAACAACTTGGCTATTACAGATAGCTGAGAAAACCAATTATTATGTAAAGTCTCATTTTGATGCTGTGTCCCTACCAGTGGTACCTCACTGTATAGAGAAGACATCATTTTTAACTTATCTGCCTACTCCTGGTCTCACTATTCATCAGAATGCATGCCTGACATTGTAAGGCTCCAGTAATTTATTTTTAAGTATTCTTTCCATTTATGTATGTAAACATTTAAGGTTAGTTTTACTCATATTTGCAATTAACTTTTCATTTCCTATATAGGCCAATCTTTTATTGAAAGACTTGTTTTATTACTTACTGTATATACATATAATGCTGCACAAGTTCCATGTTTCTTGTATAATGTATATGTGTGCTTGCACTTCTGTATCTCTTTAACATCACCAATAATAATAACAATAATAATAACAAAAATAAATCTTTTTTCACATATGTAAAAACATATGTTATTCATTTTTTTCAGCACCCACATTTTTGAAGGGATTCATGTAATTTTGTTAAACATATTTTATTACAGAAAAACATAATTGGTGTTAAATTGACATTGAACGCAATTCTTTTTTTATGCATGTAAAAGAGCATGCCATTACCAAGGTTGTGTTTTGCATGACAAAATATTTAGTAGAACCTGTTTAAACTTAATTGAACCCACAGAGCATACCTATATCTGTAGATTTTATTGACAGACAAGTGTTAGTCATACATCTGTATTACTGATCATTGGCTGACAGAAGCAGCCCCCAGGTCAGTTTATAGCATTCTGTGTGAGATGTAACTGTTTATTTAGAAATACAGCTATGTAGATATTGATGCATGAACCAAAGTGTGGAGATCATCTGGTGGCATCAGATGCTTTAACCTGGCTATGTTCTTCACAAGGAAAAAATAAAGATCTGATCACAGCCGATACCTGATGTTTTAGTTATAAATATTGTGAACTATATAGATTTTGATGTACTTATGTTTGTTTTTATTTCCACATGATTTGAAGATTGTTGTAATTACTTGTATTGTGTGGATTATAGTATGTGCATACCAATATGTTTGTGGATTTTTTTCTTCCACCATTTTTTATAACCAATGTCATCAAAACCATCTCCACAAACAACATAAAGGCAAATTTGTCCACCTCTTATTTTTCCACTATGATATAGGAACAGAAGGATGACGTATGTGCGTTTTGTATTTACAAAGCATTCATATTGGGCATATTGAGTTTTACCATTGATGTAATTATAAATAACACATAAGCACTTATCCACTACAATAGTTTACAGTTGTAATGCCTGCGAGAGAGGAAGGGCGAAAGAGAGAGGGAGAGAAGGAGGTGGAGAGAGGGAGGAGGAGGAGGAGAGAGAGAGGAGGCAGAGAGGGAGGGAAAAACAGAGGGGAGAGAGAAGGAGGAGGAGAGAGAGAGAGGGAGGGGAGAGAGAGAGGAGGCAGAAAGGGAGGGAAAATATGTGGGAGAGGGAGAGAAGAAGGGTGAGAGAGATGGGGAGAGAGGGAGGGGAAAGAGAAGGATGAGGAGAGAGAGAGGGGAGAGAGAGGAGGGGGAGAGAGGAGAGGGAGGGGGAGGGAGAGAAGGAGAGGAGAGAGCAGAAGGGGGAGAGAGAGGGGAGGAAGAGAGAGAGAGGAGACAGAGAGAGAGAAAGTGAGGAAGAGAGAGGGAGGAGAGGGAGAGAGAGAAAGGAGAGGAAGAGAGTGGAGGGGAAAGGAGAGACAGAGAGCACACAGAGGGTGCATTGGGAGAGAGAGGGCACAGATTGATAGAGAGGGCAGTGAGACAGGGCGCAAAGACAGGGAGAGAGACAGCACAGAGAGAGAGATACCACAGAAAGAGACAGAACAGACAATTGATACCGTCATTTATGATGGGCAAGTTACTAGTTAATTTATATGCAACAGATTTATTAGTACATAGGATATATGTACATTTAAAGTGTTTATAAGTTCTATAACTTATTATGTCTTATACCGTTTACCTAATTTAATACTGGGAGCATATTGGGCATATTTAATCTTTTTGATCATAACCCCTTATATATTTCTATTTCCTTCCATAGCGTCACGTAAATGTAGGTGCAAATTACTAGCAGAATTTTGCACTCTAGCTTGATTTATCCCATGTTTTCACAAGTATTAATTATTACAAAATGTGTTTTTGTTGCTATATTTCATACCATTTTAGTAATTGCGCTAAATGTGTTTGAAGCGTTTGCTGTTTCAATGTGCTGACTTTGAGAAATCAAATACAGTAAATATGCATAATTAGCTTGTAAATAGATAGTTCTTCTTCATTTAAAGAACTTGGGAATATCGCTAAACAATTAATTAATGAAATGCAATGACTAATACAGTTGTCTCGAATAGGAATTCACCCCTTGGACTTTTACACATTTCTTTTTGTTAAAACCTCTAATTAAAACTGATTTAGCCCCTTCGCCGATGAGTCTTTTTTAACCCCTGTGCTGAACATACATTTTATATATTATTGTATTTCAGCATCAATTTCAGGTAGGGAACCAAACAAGTGATGCGTTTAAAAAAAATAAATAAATCCAGATAGTGATCTGATGATTTTAGAATCTGTTTATCTTTACAAAAAACAACAAAATGCAGGCTTATACCTTTAAAATGTTTGTTTTAGTTCTCTAAATGTAAATTATACCTGAGTAACAAAATTGTTAGACTGACACTCAGTCACATGTATGTTTATAAATACATTAAGTTAATACATTAGTTAATTAAAAAACAAAAACAAGAATTGATTTAGAACCAATGACTTATTAATGAAACACACTGATCAAATACCAGGAGCTTTTTACCCCTACGTTACAACCCTATGCTAAACATTAGCTCCCCTAGATTAGGACATTAGCCCACATCCGTAAACCATTGCCATTGTCAGTAAGAGATTTCAGTGTAGGAGGTACCCAAACCAAGCTTTGCGGATGAGAATCGGCTCTAGGAGTCAATAGAAAGCTCTAACGTCATGCCCCGGGAATTCCTTCCATTTAAATCCCTGTTGGAAGGAATCCCTGGGCATCCCCTACCCCTGCTCACTGCCTGATCACCCAATCTACATAACCTCTATACAGACCCTATGAAAATTAAAGTTAAACCCTGCAAAGGGGGTTCTTAAAGAACCCCCTTGCATCTACAATGACCCCCCCCCACCACCTATTTACCCCCCAATAACCCATCGGGACTCCCTGGCACCTAACATTAACCCACACCAGCAGGGCGAGTCATTAAAGGGCGGGCACCACTAATTAACTAAGGACACCCCCTGCAGCACCTAAAATTACTCCCCCAGGCTGGGGTGTCCCGATAAGGACCCATGCAGGGTCCCCAAATTAACCCCCACAGCATGCAAATATTTAAAATTCCTATATAGAACTATGAACACTAACACTATAAGTGCCAAGAGGGTCCACCAGGACCCTCATGACACCAAGTCTAAGCACTCCACTACCCTATTAAACCCCCAATACTGACGCGCTAAAAAAAATACTTCAAACTAACAGAGCTTCTCCCAGTAGGAGCTCCCTGCCGCAAATGGCGGTTCCCATGCCTAATCCTGCATAAAAAAATGCATTGGAGCATTCTGATTGGCTGAAATAGCTGTCAATCAGATTTCAGTCAATCAGAATGGGATAAAGGGAACCGCCATTTGCTGCGGCTGGCTCCGTCAGATAGTTGTTTTTTTTTTAGCGCATCAGGGTTTTTTTTTGGGAGGGTCCTTTACTGGCCCAGAAGATGAATACATGAGCTTCAAGACAGAAGAGGACTGGACCTTCTACAGTCAACCTGGATAGCCAACTAGTCCAGGGCAGAAGAGTGAGGACCAGGCATTGGTGACATCACAGGAGTGTCATTTTGACCATGTCAGTGGAAATATTAACCCTTTCTTTTTTTCACAGGTCGTGCTTTGTAATTTTAATAGTGTGATTTTTTTACCTGTACTCTCTTATTTATTTTATATGTAATATGTTTTTATTTTCAGTAAGTGTTTATTATTTTTTATAATGTAGGTTTTATTATTTTTTGTAATGTAGGTATAATTATTTTTTGTATTTAGTGGGGTATATTTATTAGGGTAAGTAGTGGGTACATTTTATTGGCGGGTTAGTTATTTTATTGGGGGTTAGTTATTTGATTGGGGGTTAGTTATTTAATTAGAGGGGGTAATTTATTTCATTAATGGGGCGTTAATTAAGCCTAAATAGGGTTAAATAGGCTTAGATAGAACTAAATAGGCCTAGATAGGGTTAATCAGTTAGTGATAGGGTTAGATAGGGTTAATTACTTAGATGGGGGTTTAATTAAGAACTCCCCCTTGTAGGATTTGGGGGATTAGGTGTCGGACTGCTTGGCCAGAGACAGTGTAGTGTCTCTTTAAAGACTGCTGCGGCACACAGAATTTAAAGCCTTTACGAATGCTCTTTGGTACCCGTAAGTATTTCTTCAGTCTTTGGGAGTGCTGTAGTTTGCAAGTGAGGGGAAACTTTATATTAGCATAGGGGTAACTCGTAATTTACTGTCATGGCAAAACTCAATGGGGATTTATACCTTGCTTTTCATCTGCGTTGTGAAGTTCACTAGTAGCAGTTTGCTCGCAATCTTTTAGGGGAGGGGGATTAACATAGCTAGGTAGGGTTTGCTCATTAGATCGTACACTCACAATTGCTTTTCCAGGGATTTACATGAAGCCCATATTTCTGATTTTTAAGCAGTAAAGAAAAATTGCCTCTTGGTGGGAATTGAACCCAGTAGCATCTCCTCCAAAGACAGAAATACTAGCTCAATTGTTACACTTGCAGCTATAATTACTATGACTCCGCCATTGGTTCATTCAAACCTTCTACACCCGATCCTAATATATTGTTCTACGTGATACAGAGCTCATTACTCATTCAGGCAGAGGCAACACAGTGAAATAGCCTGACTTCAATTGATCATAAATCCATGATTTCTGTATCAATTAAAACAATTAAATATGAAATGATGCAGAGCACGTATAGGGGAGTTTTGTGGTGTTTTAAGTTCTCTCAGTGTCCAAATAATATTAATAATATCAACATGTTGCCATAGTTAGAGAGGCATAGATATCTGCAATTTAAAGAATGGTCTTCACTTTTTAATGTAAGGGATTGCCATATCTCTGTTAATATCCCAATAAATTGACCCTAATATTAATATGTATGAGACCCCTATTTTGAAGGTAAGGGGGGGCAATAGGCATTCGAAGCAACCAAGAAGCCAATGGTATCTCTGAAGGAGCTGGAGAGATCCACAGCTGAGATGGTTGAAACCGTTCAAGGGACAACTATAAATAATGTTCCACAAAACTGGGCTGTATAGAAGAGTGAAAGGAAGAAATCTATTGCTGAGATAAGCACAATAAAAAATCCTATTTGGAGCTTATCAAATGGCATGTGGGAGACACAGCAAATATGTGGAAGAAGGTTCTGTCCTAGACATTTTGGCCAATATGCTATGTGTTATGTAAAGCCAATACAGCTCTGCACCATGAAAATACCAACCCCATGATGTTTATCTGCAGGTAATTGAGGGCAATAAAGATGTATCGAAATACAAGGACATTCTAGAGATAAACCTGTTTCAATCTGCCAAATGCATGAAGAATCCAAGACTCTTTTAATGCAGGTTCACCAATAGAGTAAGCCCAGATAGAAGTTCTTTCACAGGATACCCACATGCTGATTTCTTTTTTGACTTCAATAATTCTTGTATGTTGGGTCACAATTATATGCCACGTGCATAAGGAAGACCATTCTTTCTGATTCTCTGGGAAGTCCTTTACCTTTTTCCGTAGTCTCTTTCCATGTTCCTACTCGAATTCTGAAGATTTGCACTTTGCACTTTATTTTGTATTCTTCATATGCCTAGATATTAGCCACTACTTCCCTAAAGTTTACCTCCCCTTGATGTATTTAAATGTATCAGGTACATTATTTTCATATGGGTCTCCCATGATTGTAAACTTGTACCAGCTGGATGCTCATTGTATTATTTTTTATTTTATTTATGTTTTATATATATTTTCCTACTCCTCATTTGAAAAGTGATGTGGAATATATTCTCCATTTAGAAAATAATTGCTATTAATAAGAATATTCCAGAATTGCCTGCTATTTATGTCAAAGGCAGGTCAGATTGGAATGCATTAATCCAAAATAAATATCAAAGAAGAATATGGAGTAAAAAGAGTAAAAAAAGACATACACTACGACTTCACAAATGTGAAATGTATTGTAGTTTAGCATTTCAAATTTACATGGCAGTTCAGTAATTAAACAATCATAGGTATTATTCAGACAAATAGCTTGCTGTCTAAGCATAGATATATTGCATAATAAAATGACAAAGCATAACAAACATTACACACACATACATACTAAGATATGCAGTATAAATGGACTTATTACAATAAGAAGAATGCACAGTTCTTAGTACATAACACATCAAGAAACAAGTAAGAAAAAATTTAAATTTAATCTCTGGAGCTCTTTTTAGGACTACAATGTGCTTGTAAACATTAACAAATTTAAAAATGCAAAATGTGACGTGGTTTCTCAAAGCTAGTCAAAATAAGTCCCAGTCTCACTTAGTAGATATAATTACAATTAGATGTAAGACTTTCATTTCATACTTTTGATGCATTCATTACCGTTTTAAAAGAGGTTAGTTATATCTTAACTACCTGTGATTCTAAAGCTGCTGTAATTAAGGCATTTCTGAGACTGTTGTGGTCCCATGCTGTTACTTTAAATTAATATGTATTTATCTAAAACCTAAGCAGTTGTATGAGTAAACAAATTATTAATAAAAAGTTGACAAATGAAGAATATAAATGTCTAAAGATACAAATGTGACTTTGCTAATAATCTGGCCTCCGAAACTGAATTTGTTCCAACAATTCTGACACTGTGCTGATGTCCACTCCCTACACCTCAGTCACTTAGATCACATTGGTGTAGATAAATGTATCAATGGTTTTCTCAGTAAGGAACCAGAAACCATTGATACATTTATCCACACAATGTGATCTGGTGACTGAGGTGTAGGGAGCTGTAAAGTTAAATGAAAATTCCTTGCAGGCAAAACAGTGAATGATTGTAACTAGACTAGTATGGTCTGACACTAAGTTAAATGGCAGTGTTAGATCAGTGATAAATAAAAAATAAATGATTATTATGTAACAATTCAAATCATGATTGAATATTATGTGTCAGATGTGAGTAATTCTATAGTGGGTAAAAAACATATGCTATATCAAAGGAAGAAAAACACAATGAAATAGGTAGAACACCTATATCAAGGCAAAACAAAAAACAACTATATTGCTCATACTGTGGGGTTTCATTTATTTATGTAATTACTGATTAGCAAAAAAATGGATTTGAAGAACGAAATCAATGTAGGCTAAAATATTTATTTGAAGTGAAGTGTTTTGGACTTCAGCAGATCTGCTTCTGTCCATCCCCTTTCAAGTCTCCAGGGGGTGAGCAATCAATGTGCTCATTGGGGAATATCCCGACAAGAGTCTTTATCTACTGTCCTGATAATGTTGTATACTTGCCTCCTTCTCTGCAATGGCTATTGCAGCCAAACTTATAAAATGAGAAAATATAATTAGAACACCTTCTGGGTTGATTTATGTCACTCCTAGATACCTAACAGGGGTGGATAGAACTGCATCTGCTGGATGCTTCAATAAAGGATTCCTTTAAGTACTGATTTTACTGCAAATCAGTTACTAAATAAACAGATTAAACCTCATTGTAGCACTACAGTAGCGCTTTAAGTTTATCTTCTATGAACGAGCATACTGAGAGAAGATCTATATAAAATATGTTTGCTATTTACACATCGTAGATGTGTAATCTGGTTGGCTTAAAAGATCAAGAGCCAATCGGACTACAGCTACAATTCTAAACTTTAAAAGTTAAATTCATTTTTTTTCAGTTACAGCCCACATCACCTAGTAGCAATTAAAAGGCATTTTAACATGCACATTTGAATACTTCAACATGCACATTTTAACCTCCACAAGTAATCTTTCATGTAAAAGTAACATATTTAAGTGGAACATCAAATTTAAGCAGTTTTGTGCTAATTACTCATTATAGGGCTTTTGTATTAAGAGTGTGTGTATCAAAAATTAAGAAATATAGTAGTCCTGTGCATCAAAAAGTGCTTACATATTTGACCATGACAATGACTTACTCTATCCAATCATCCTTAAAAACTGACAGTTGTGGGTTGTGTTTTTTAATTAGTTCTACTAGTTATTTATTATTTATTTATTCAGTAAACTAAACATAATACATATTATAGTATAAAATTAAACATAAATAATTTCCTTGACAATGAACACCATTCATAACTGGGCAAAAATCACAAAGATTCTCAAAAACTGCAAATTAATTTTCTGGGGCAGCAGTAGCTATTTTCTAAGTATGTTTTCATAAAATTATGCACAGCAACTTCAGAGGACCACTTTACAGCCTCTGAGAAACTTATTGAATCTGGCTCACACTTTTAAACGTGCACTGCCAATTATGTTGAAAGAAATCATAAAGTTTAGCGATCCGAGTGCAAATAAAAAATTCGGAATTTTAGTGCAAACTAAAATGTCAATGAAATATTGCATGACGATTCCTAGGTTTTTTTATTTTTGAAAACAGTTCCAAATATTATATAATATAGATCACAAGATATTAAGTACTTTAATCAATGGAATTGTGTTAAAAATGTTGCATATTCTGCTTTATAATGTGTTCTTTCAGTGAATAGGTTAAGCTCTCCGATCTTCTCTCTTAGCTCTGCTTCTCGTATTTGTGTTAATCTAATTACTCTATTGTGGTTTGCACTTGCTCAGAGTGATTGAAGGCAGTTGCAATTATGATCCCGGCTTGTGTTCTCAACCACACAGCCAACTGTCTTAATTTATACTGAACAAATACAACACCTCATGTGGTAATTAGACTAATACAAAGATAAGAAGGAGAGCTAAGAGGATATCAGAAAGATTGATTAATAGTCAACATTTAAAATATCATAATTTAATGCAAGAAAATAGAAATACCCATCTATTGATGAATTACTATTAATAGATTAAAATTATTCCATGAAGTGTATTTGTAAGAATTATTTTTGTAATTCTTTCTTTAAATGTACTTAGAGAATAATGCTCTAAATATCTTTACCACAGCAACAGTGCTGAAGGTAAATAAGACTTTTATTTGCTTAATGCACTATTTTCCCATCTCAGCACTTGGCAAAGTAATCAAAAGAACTGTAAATTTTCAGCTATGAATTTCTTTCAATGTCCTTGATTAATTATGCATTAACCCATTACTCTAAAGCCTTACGTAGTAAATCTTTGGCGGGAAATAGTTTAGTAGGCAAGTGGTCTATAAAGATCTGATTGGTTATTTGTGTGCCTTTATTGATTTAAAGAAATAATTGATATTTACTATTCTGTCTTAGATGATGAATAACAAAGTAAACATCTGTCACTCTGGAAACAACACTACATAAAAATGTGTAGGTAAAATGTATACAGTAAATCAAGAATTGATCAACGTTAACATATATTAAAAGGAAATCAGATTTCATGTGTGCGGACCAAGCCAGCTGAATTTCCCATCTAGTAATTAGCAACATATATTTTAAGTTTATATGCTATTTTTTCCAAACAAAATCTATGTTTAAATTCCATACCAAGGGTGAGGTTAGGAAACAAGCAATGTTCAGTAGGTATGTTTAGAATTGTCATATGAGTCAACAAGTAAAGGAAATGCATGCAAACAATTTATGCTGTCATGTTGCTATATATAAATTAACATTGACATGACACATGCAAAATAACTTAAAATCCTTATTACAATAAATAAACGAAAAAGTATAATTTTACATCAAACTTCAAAAACTTTAAAACCAACCCCATTATCCAGAGTGTACTGATATTAAATAAAGCAACACACATTAAAGACCATTATATTCACAGGGCCTTCTTCTATGTCAAGGTGTAGTTATTCTTTGTTTCGGCTCCTTGTTCCTTTGATAAAAGAAGTGAAGAGGCCAGTTTTTGGAGGTGGTCCCATAAGCATGGGTGCTTGATTCTTGTGGGTAATCTTGATCTAAAATAGAAACACAAAGATTTCACTTTACTTTTGCTTCAATTTTTTTTCAGGTGATACTAATAGAAAGGACATATCTAGAGATAGAAAATGCATTTTTTATGTTAGCAATATGTTAGGAATGAGCTCATTGGTTTATATTGGTACTGTTGACCATTACTGAATTACATTACATCTTACTGATAAAATTCAATCCCCATTCTGAGGATGGTCAGCAACTTATGTTTTATGCTAAAATTCTGAAAAAGCTGTAATAGAAATAAAGACACTTTTTAAAATATTATCCCATGGAATTATTTTCACTCATATTAATCATTGGCTTGCAATAAAATTACTTCAGACCCCAAACAGACCCCTATAACAATACATAAGTGAGTCTACTGATTTATTGGGGCACTGGTAGGTTGTAGACACAAACTTTGGGTACACGTTACAAGTACATATTTGCAGTTGTGCTCAAAAGTTTGCATACCCTTGGCAAATTGGTGATATATGTACCATTTTTAAAGAAAACATGAGTGAGCAGGCAAAACATATTTCTTTCATTACTTATAGGATTCATATTCAACTGTAGGTTATAACAGAATGGCACAATCATAAAACAAAACATTGCAACAAAGAAAAAAATGAAATGACCCTGTTCAAAAGTTTGCATACCCTTAGTTCTTAATACTGTATATTGCTCCCTTTACCATCAATGACAGGGTGCAGTCTTTCGTAACTTTTGTCTATGAGGCCCCTAATTCTTGCAGGTGGTATAGATGCCCATTCATCTTGGCAAAATATCGCATTGGTCTGAATATAAGCCGCACCTTTTTTCCGATTTTTTAGTTTGCAAGTTACTGGTGCGGCTTATATTCGCGACCTTAAAAAAAATCTCTGCTGATTTGCAAGCTTACGAGTTGCGTGTGCGCCTTCTATTCGCGAACATAACATTTCTGCCTATTTGCGCGATTGCGAGTTAAGGGTGCCGATTTGCGTGCTTGAGACTGTGATATTGTAGCAGTTGAATAGCGATTTACGGTTTTAGTGATTCTAACATCCTGTAAGACCTGCAACCTGCAAAAAAAGTCACAGTAATAATTAGAAAGCCTATTTCTTGCAATGGCTGATCACTTGGAGAGAGTCTTTTTCTCTCCAATTTTAAGGGTGCAACTTATATTTGAGTACTATCTTTTTTCTATTTTTTCCCCTTGAATTTTACAGGTGCAGCTTATATGTGGGTGCGGCTTATATTAGGACCAATACGGTACCTCCAGGTCATGCAAGGTCTTTGGTCGTCTTTGCATGAACCGTATGTTTGAGATTCCCACAGAGTGAATTGATGATATTAAGGTCAGGAGACTGTGATGGCCACTCCACAACCTTCACCTTTTTCTGCTGTAACCACTGGAGGGTCAACTTGGCCTTGTGCTTAGGGTCATTGTCATGCTGGAAAGTTCAAGGGCGTCCCATAATATTGTGCTCATTGAAACAACCACAACGTCTTTTTCCAGAGCAGCCTGTATTTCTGCTGAGGTTATCTGTGGGTTTTTCTTTGTATTTCGAACAATTCTTCTGGCAGTTGTGGCTGAAATCTTTCTTAGTTTACATTACCTTGGCTTGGTATCAAGAGATCACCACATTTTTCAATTCTTAATAACTGATTGAACAGTACTCACTGGCATTTTCAAGGCTTTTGATATCTTTTTATATCCTTTTCCATCTTTATGAAGTTCCATTACCTTGTTACGCAGATGTTTTGACAGTTCTTTTCTGCTCCCCATGGCTCAGTATCCAGCCTGCTCAGTGCATCCACGTGAGAGCTAACAAACTCATTGATTATTTATACACAGACACTAATTGCAATTTAAAAAGCCACAGGTGTGGGAAATTAACCTTTAATTGCTATTTTAATCTGTGTGTGCCACAGATCAGTCATATTTTCAAAATTTTACAATTTCTGCCAGGGTATGCAAACTTTTGAGCACAACTGTACATATATACCACATGTATACATTATATCCACACTCCTACCACGGAATGAGGCACGAGTGGAATATCACAAAGAAAGTGACAAGCAATTCACTTCATAGCCGACCACACCTTGGATCTGATTAACACAAGTCTCAAACCTCATATGTTTTTGACGTCTCTCAAGGTGAGAGTCTAATTCTTTCACTAATAGCATCTTAATCTGATTGACCAAAAGTGATCTAAACCAGGTGTTTGTGCTCACTCTCCCCCTCTTTATTGTTTTTTTTTAAATATTGAATTTTATTGTTTTTTCGATTTGTGACTTAAATAGCCCTCAATAGCAGTTAAAAATCTGAAAAAGTTTTTATACTCTGAGATCTTTATTTGAAAGAGGAAAACTGTGACATTATCAAATAATTATGCCCTAAAGAAAAAAATGTACATGTCCATTTAACGTGTCACATGCTAAGGCTTGAGGTTTAGAATATGTTTTTAAGTACCTAATGCAATTAAGTCGCATATGTTGCGATCAATTCTCCACCCTCATTTTAGATCGCTGGGTCTCACTGATTCACTCATACCTTGGCCTCAGAATCTTTCAGGGGTTGTGACACACATGAGCATCAGAACATAATGGTTGAGAATCACGTTTTTTGGGGGCTTAAAATGTGAAGATAATAAAATTAAATATAGGATATAAAAAATTAAAAACACTTTATGTGGCGAAAGGTCAGATCGCTTTGTAAAATGTTATAACCACAGAAAAAGCATAATGCATTCACTTAAAACAGCTGTGAGCTTCTTCTTTCTTTGGTGTTTGATTTCACAACATGTTATGATGGGATGCTAGTGCTTTATAGGAATTTGAGACATATTTAATCATTTACAGAAACTCAATAATAGCTTTAACAATTTTTTTTCTCTATATGGTCTTGTAAGTAACTAAAAATAAAAAAGTGCAGATGTTTTCTTGAAAATAAACAAAACCTTTTTGCAACTTTTATATGCAAGTATACTTTACTATGTGTATTATTTACTTAAGAGGGTGTCTCTTTGTAAATGAAGTCTTGCTTTAGACCTGCTGAGAGGAGTGGCATTTGTAGCTGCCACATTGCCATTGCACAAACATAGACTTCATCTGCATAGAAAGTCTCCTCTCACCTCAGAAAGCTGATCTCCTGAAATCAAAATTGTAGGTTGCACAACAGCATAAATGTACATTAAGGAAATATAATATTGCCTACATTTTTTAATTAGGCCCCTATGCTAATCCTGGAAAAATCTATTACACGTGCCGTTTCAGCATAGTAAATCCTACACAGCTATGTTAATCCCCCATTCCTAAAACATTGCAAGAGAACTGCTATGAATCACTACGAGAACTTCACGACAAAGCCGAAAAGTAATGCCTAAATCTCCATTGATTTTTGTACACCCAAACCCTATGCTAATAAGATATTATGGATCACTCACAAATCAGGGCACTGCCATTAATCTAAAAAGCAAGTGACAGTATAGCACAAAAAAGCATTACAAAATTCTGACATTTAAACATTATTTGACATTTAACAATCCAATAATAAAAATATGATCTATTAGTATTAAGCCTGTTTTATGATACAAAATCCAAGGTAACACACAACTCAAGGGGATAATACACTTCATGAAAACAGGTTGCATAGGAACAAATGCTCTAATGCATTGCCTATAAATATATCATATTTTAACACAACATAAACACATCTTAATTTACTTAAGCTATAGATACAATTGTGACATCTTTTTAATATCAAAATATATTAATAAATAAAGAACAGCATGAGTGCTGCCAGCACTGGGGAACTACAGTTTATTGAGAGAACCATGAATGCCAACATGTACTGTGACATACTGAAGCAGAGCATGACCCCCCCCCCCCCCTCCCGTTCGGAGACTGGGCCACAGGGCAGTATTCCAACATGATAACGACCCCAAACACTGAAGGTGCTCATTGCAACCCTCACGATGAGCGCCACAGGCGCTCATAGTGAGGTATGCAACACTTTGCTGCAATGAGCATTGCAGGTCTCGCAATTGTGGCCTTTCAGGGTCCTCTGTCCCGTCTTAGCTCTAATTTGCCCGAGAACGCCCCCCAATGGAGGATGGAAAGAGATTGTACCTGCACATGCAAATGCCCATGATCAACGACAAAGGCCGTCAGACTTTAAAAATGATAGCGAGGCACGCAAGACTTTGAAAAAAACTATGATTTAACGACCGATATGTTTTCAAGCACGAAACTCGGAAGACCCCCCAAAAATGCCAAATTATTTAAAATAAAATAAAACTCACACATAGCTCAGTGGGAGAGCCAATTGAAGTTTTTTCGGAGATCGAAAATCGGCTAATCGAAAAAAACAAATGGCGCCCGTAAAAACTTAAATGCTTTCAAAAAGGATCAAAACAAGGCCGAAGCACATAACACTTAGCCGAACATCCCCAGCCACGCAGTACTTTGAAAATACAAGCAACGTCGCTCAGGGGAAACGCAAAATTTGGAAATGAAAAGCAACGTTGCACAGCGCGAGGCACGCAACACTCAAAAAGGATAGACAGGCGCTCAATGGGAGCCACGGAAAACTTGATCAGGGACAAAGAGGAGAAAGACACAGGGGTGAGAGAGGGGGGAAAAGGGGAGGGAAATAAGGGAGGGGGGAAGAGCAAGAAGAGAGGGGGAGGGAGAGAGGGGAAACAGGCACATGGAAATGAGAGGGGGGAAACAGACACAGGGGTCAGAGAGTGGGGAGAGGCTCGCAATGAGCGCCAAAGCTGCTCAGCGCAAGGCACAAAAGTGGTGGGTCTGCAATAAATGCGAGGCCCGCAAGTTAGAGGGGGGAGAGCCTTGCATTGTGTGGCAAACAGCATTGCCAGCCTTCAAATTTTATTGCATTCATTTTTGATGAGCAAGTCGATAGTATTCACATTTCACTTATATTCATATAATGTCAGATCTAGTAAACACTCTATATATGAATCTCATTCATGCATTTAAATGAGAACATTTTAAAGCTTACACATGTTTGTTTGTCTAACCCATGTGGCAAAAAAACTTTTACAAAATGGCAGACCCTTCAGGACAACACAATTAATGCTTCTCTTGTATTTAACAAGATACCAAGATAATGTAGCCGGAATTCAGCTTTTGAATAAAAACAATGTAGAGAGAGTGAACAATTTCTACATAGAGTTCAATAACTGAGGTTTTCAAAGGGATTAACATTGGCTGAGCATTTTTTAAATAAATGATAGCTCCATAGGGTTCAATAACTCAGCTGGTGCAATGCTCTGAAATATTCAACTCTCAAAGAAAAGCCCTGACATTTTATTATATCGCTTTTACACTAAAAATACTCTTCTAAAATGTATTATAGAAATTTGGGTGGTTCAGGGTCCCTTTAACAAAGAATATCAGTATTCAAAAACTGGAACTTTATTTGCATAACAAATATATAGTATTTTCTCTTGTTCTGCATGGAATTTTTATGGTAGTTTTCAATTCAGAGATCTATGATAAACTGTTTTTATTGTCTACCACTTCTATCATATGCTCCAGAAGGAATAAATTGAGGATGTTTTAGATTATTACTTGGCATAGTCATATAGCTATTAAACTCATATAAAAATCTGAGAAATAAGGTTAACATGCAGCAAAGGCCATCAACAATGAACTAGTCTTTGAATCTGCTAATGAGCTGGTAATAAAATCATTCATTGAAAGTCATTTTATGGATTAGTACAATTATACTATTTTTGATTTATTTTAGCATAAACTATCTTAAATTATACATGCTAGAGAAGATCATGTCTATGGTGTATCCTAATTTAAAATTAAAGAAGGAAGACATTTTATGAGTGCCTGATTCGCTCAAAGCTAATTGAAAGCAATTATGAAAGTGGCATTTTCCGTGTGACTTTAAGATACATTGTTGTAAGATAATGTATTATAATAATAATGTAATAAAAAGGTTACATCTTGCCTCTGGGCTACTGAAGCTAAAAGTTTTTCAAAAGTATGATGAGACATTTTCTTTAGAAAACTATTATTAATATGAAATCCATCATTTATTAAATACCAGTTGTCACCTGCATGATGCCCATATCAGAAAATATATTTCTCTGAAGAAAGCCACCACTTCATTAAAATGTGCAAAATATATTTCTTCTAAAGTGCATACCTGACATTTGCAAGGTAAAATGAATATCTTGCCTTTGCCATATATTAAAGTATTAAATAAGAAAGAATGCTATGCATAGGATAATCGTTAACATAAATGTAAAACTGAGCATTTTATAAAATCTCCAGATTTCTTGACAAAGTACTGGAACAAAAATGGAAAGGCTTTTCAACATTTCTTCAGCGTTAACTATATTATGATATAGAGGTAGATTCACTAATTATCTCAGGCTTGGGTGCATTTACATTTCATACTGCCAAATACCTATTCAGACTTATGTACCCCCTACACCCCAGTTACTTGATTCACACCCAAGTTATTACTTCTCCTATCCCCTTGCTATATCCCAATTAATACATTTAGGAGTATTTATGTATGTTGGAATGTGTTAGGTACCATTATTTTATGTCCATGCAACAGTATGTGCTTCCCTAGGCCTAGGCCTAAACACCACTGATCTCAGGGATGTGCTAATCAGAGATTACATTCGCAATGACAGGCCCTGAAAAACTTCTAGCTTCAGTAGCCCAAAGCCAAGATGTAATATTTTTATTACAATGTTCTAAGATAATGTAATATAATAATAATGTATTTTAAAGTCACTGGGAAAATGTCCCTAGTATCATTATTATTATTATTATTACTAGTCACTTGCCCATCACAAATGATTGGATAGTATTTTATATTTCTGTCCCCACCCCCCTCTGTCTCTTCCCCCCTTCTCCTGTTTCTCTTCCCATCTCTTCTTTGTCTCTTCCCCCTCTCCCTCCTGTGTGTTTCTCCCCCTTCAACCCTCTGCCTCCCCTGTGTCTGTTTCCCCTCTCCTGTGTCTCTTCCCCCTCTCCCTCCCCTGTGTCTCTTCCCCTCTCCCTCCCCTGTGTCTGTTCCCCCCTACCCCCTCCCCTGTGTTTCTCCCCCTGTCTCCCTCTCCTGTGTCTCATTTCCCCCTCTCCCTCTCCTGTGCCCCATAACCCCTCTCCTGTATCTCTCTCCCCTTCTCCTGTGTCTCTCTCCCCCGTCTCTCCCTGTGTCTGTTCCCCCTCTCCTTCCCTTGTGTCTGTTCCCCCTCTCCCTCCCCTGTGTCTCTTCCCCCTTCTCCCTCCCCTGTGTCTCTTCTCCCTCCCATGTGTCTCTTCCCCCCCTCTCCCTCCCCTGTGTCTCTCCCCCTCTCCCTCCCCTGTGTCTCCCTTTCCCCCTCTCCCAACTCTGTGTCTCCTTTCCCCCTCTCCATTGCACACTGTGCATGCAGGAGAAGAGAGTTGTGGTAATTGCTAGCGTTACACACAACCTGGCAATTACCACAACTATAGATGTAATTATTATATATTATCTTAGAACATTGTATCTCAAAGTTACTGGGAACATACCCCTAATATCATCATTATTAGTATATATTATCTTACAACACTGTATCTTAAAGTCCCTAATGTCACCATCAACTGTGTATTTCTGCCTAGGGCAACCAGACTCAGGGCTACGGCATAAGGCAGCAAGTTGTCACAATATGACAGTGCCATGACACAATATGCTCATGTGCACACTCTTTAGCAACATTTAACATGTATCAACATCAATAATAAGTGGATTTTAGCAACAAAATATTCTGTACTGAATCATATTTTTCTATATTGTTTTTTTAAGGAACTAAGCATGGTAATAGGCAAACATTATATGCAATTATTCTGCACTGTGCTGCTCCATTTTACTTTCTTTACTGATGCTATTTTCTCTTGTGTCCTTGTAAACTAATGAACTTCCATTTCAGAGCACTGGCAAATGTAACTGACACTATCACACAGTGCAGACAGGCACTTTTTCTATTAGAGGAGGGGGTGTAAAGTGAAATGTTTCCATCGCTCTATCACTATTAAATAATATTTGAATAATAATGGCCCTGCTGGACATCTGTGTGATAGTGTACAGCACCGGATAATTAGACTAGCACAATATTTCCATAAGATTCACAGCGTTAGGCCTGTAGGTCAGTTCATTACCACCCAGTATACAAGAGTAAGACCAGTTATTTAGTGATCCCCTAAGTGGTAATTTCATTATTAATTCTGGTCTGAACACCTGCAATGTGAGTATAAAATGTTAGAAAATGTTAATCAATAGAGCCCTTTTCAATCATCATATTCATTTATGAGCAAGCAACGCAGTATTCTAAATAATGTAGTGTTTTTGACACTTATGCTATGGCAGTGGTATTCAGAATAAGCTTAACATAGTGTAATAAAATGTGCTTTTGAAAAGTAAAATGATGAATACCTCCTTTAAGAAACACATATGCAGACATTTGTAAAAGTGTAGAAACTCGAATGCATTTTATAGCCTATTTAAGAAAATATATACTGGTGTGATGATGTTTTCCTAGCATATTAAAGGTTGCTTTAAATTTTATGCATACATTTTGGGATTTTGTCAAAAATAGCATTTTCTTTTTCTAAACAAAATTTAATGAGAAGAAATTCAAGTGTGAAAGGTTATTTTGGCAGATCTCGTGGGTACCAACACCTCAAACTGTTGAGAAAGTGTGGTAAAGGATAGTTTTAGTATTTGTTACTGCTGCATATTTTCAAAGTAAAGTTTCATACAATGTTTATTTTTGCTAACTAATAGAATATATGGTAAAACATGTAAAATGCTCACAGGGCTCTTTGCTAAAACATATTATTTATGTGTAGATAACAAAATCAGATTTTGCAACATAATCAGACTTCTAAGTATACAGTGGGAAAGAATATTAAGAATATTTTTTAATAATCTGCTAATTGTATGTATGTATATGTATATTTTTTTAACTTGTTTTAGACATTTAAATGTTAGATCGCTCTTTTGCCCAAATGATTGTTGTGGTGAACTACCTACTCATAAGGTCCACAACACAAGCTAAGGATCCAGCCCCACGCTGATGATAGCCAGTAAGCTTGAAATGGCTGTCCGTGGGTAGGATTCCCAGCTTGTGTATAATCCAATCTTGGTTTTGCATAAAAGCTGTGTAATGCAGCAGGCATAAGCTTGAAGGAAGCCATGTATAAAATGGTTTATGGATTAAAGAGCGAGGCATTCGTGGTCACATTTGCATGTCCCTGCTCAGCTTCCCAGAATGCAGTGCAATAACTGTATTTTTCTGAATTATGGGCTGGAAACAGGTTTTTTTAACTTGTTTTAGATATTCAAATTTGAACACGAATGTACTATTTATTTACGTATATATTATAGCAAATTGTAATATTAAATGTTGTACTATAATTACTTTCCTTGAGTCTCATTTAATTGAGGCTTTCGGAAGATCCGGGCTCGCAAATGGAGCCGCAAGTTATTTTGCTATTCAATTGGCTTCCATTTGCAGTCTCCGATCGAATCACAGGCTCTGAGCTGTGATTCATTGCGATTCATAGCGATTTATAAAATCGCAAGTTAATGCCCCTCCAAGCCTTTGATCTGTTGCGTCCGCAAGAGCTGCGATCGGTAAAATCTCAAATCGCTATTCAATTGCTCCGATTCCCCCTCGCTAACCACTCCGTCAAGCGCGCAAATGGCAAATCTTTCACCACAAGTTACTGGTAGCAAGGAGGTCTCGTAAAGGGCTTAATGACATGTCTGTAGCACTGTAAATGCATATATAAACACTCTACTGTACCTTTATTAAAAGGGAAAGTGATGTTAGGTCTTAGAATTAATAGCACAACATTCTCAAGCTCGCAAATTGCCCAAATAAAATACTTTATTTCATGTTTAATTTCCGTGTTGTATCGATCCTGGCAATCAATGTGTTAATACATATAATGGAACTTACATGTAATAGAATATTATATTTACGGCTTTATCAATATTGCATTATATCTGGAATGTGGGTCCGATCGTAACTCATAATTCAAGCCCGTATGACTTTGAAATCCAGCCTCCATTTTTCATCAAAGTCTTACGGGCTTGAATACGATCGCTGACGCAAGGCCATAACTCGCGGTTAGAAACAGCCAATGGAATGTGGGTCTAATCGTGACTTGTGGTTCAAGCCCATAGGACTTCAATGAAAAATGGAGGTTGGATTTCAAAGTCATACAGGCTTGAACCACGAGTCACGTTCGTACCCACATTACATTGGTTGTTCTAACCGTGAGTTACGGCCTTGCGTCAGCGATCATGTTCAAGCCCGCGATTGTTACTATCGAGAGCATGGTTTGCGATGTGCGCTACTGGGCCCGGGACTTGTGAGCCCAGCCAATTGAATAGCACCATAAGTTGTGGCGGCTGCAGGCCCGCAGACATACGGCATACTCCGATGGAGTTGCGAGCTACAAATTGAATGAGGCTCCTTGTGTTTATTATTGATCCATTCACTGCACATATTTACTTTTTGGTTTAATATAAAGTCACTGCAAATTACTTGCACAGCATATGATTAAGCAAGCAATAGGACTCTATGACTTTTGATTTTTCATCCTGTAAACTGTACGCAATATAAATATTGTTACATATACATTACTAGTCTAAATCTAATTCTAAAACAATGTTATCTAAAAATATATGTGTGACAAATTCAGCCTGACTAAGAGCATAATTAAGCAAGAAGAACAGTCATACAGATGATTCTTTAATTAGAAAACATTTACATTTCTGGAGATCAATGTTTGCATCCTTTAATGTACCTCCTACTTCTAGGAATTGAGGGGGAAGGATGTGGTGTCAAAATCAATTTTATCCAGTTACCAATCAAAGGCTCTGGACAATTCCTACACCCCTCCTTCTACTGATAACCACAAACACATACCCCTATCATCTAGCTCTTAGCATGTGATGTAACAAACACATAATGGATTCCTGTACTCTTAAACCAAGTCTTAAAAAAATCTGATTTTCCCAAACAATATTTTATGTCCATGGCTTACTCATCTGCTAATACTGTTAGGGGCTTATTCAATTAAAATTTGGCCAATTGAATAGGGCTCTAGATAAGCACATAACATATTTTTTTTTACAGAAGTTTTTAGTTAGTGAACTTCTATCCAAAAGCAAGGTCTTCAGTAACTAAAAACTTCTGTCAAAAAATATGCTATGTGCTTATATAGAGCCCTATTCAATTGGCCAAATCGCAATTGAATGAGGAACTTACAGCCATATTAAATTGCTTTTCGGACAATTGAATAGGGCTCTATATAAGCACATAGCATATTTTTTGACAGAAGTTTTTAGTTACTGAACATCTATCCAAAAGCAAGGTCTTCACCAACTAAAAACTACTGTAAAAAAATATGCTATGTGCTTATATAGAGCCCTATTCAATTGGCTGAATCACAATTTAAGAAGGCTGTTAGTTTGGGGCCTCATTCAATTGGAATTTGGCCAATTGAATAGGGCTCTATATAAGCACATAGCATATTGTTTTACAGAAGTTTTTAGTTAGTGAAGACCTTGCTTTTGGATAGAAGTTCACTAACTAAAAACTTCTGTAAAAAAATATGCTGTGTGCTTATATAGAGCCCTATTCAATTGGTCAAATCCTAATTGAATGAGACCCATGGCAAACAAGTGTATTTTTTCTTGATCTCCTGTGGTCCTTTAAATAAAGTTAACAGTTGCACAGGATGAAGATTCAGTTCTGAAAACCAACAACCTGAGACTATTGCTACCTGTTCTGCATTTCTCTACAGATCATCTGAAAAAGTTAATAGGTCCATCATTATTCTATAAGAATGAGTGAAGATGACAGAACTGGAAATTTTCTTTAAATGATTAATAGTATTTTTCATGTTTTGTTTTAATAGGTATCACTGAGCCCTTATATCAATAAAGCTGTCATGTCAGGTGTGCTGCAGATAAGTGTCAAACTAGAGTGGAAATGATAAATTCCACAGATACCAGAGAATGACAGTTCAGATTATTTTAAGCTTAATTAATATGTGCAATTTTTCTCTTAATTATCCCAAATTAATTAGAAATTACTCACAGGTAATCTTTGCTCTTAGCAGTCACACATTTAAAAGCTTTTGCATTATATATTAGCAGCACAATCTACTACATTGAAAGCAAGCATGCAGTAAATTGCATTGTCAGTTAGAAAAATATTGACTCTTGTAAAATTACTTGGAATTATGCATAGCAAACAGAGATAATTAATGTATGGAATGGGGATGATCATCAACAACAAGTCATAAGTTATATTTCTGCACTCTGTAATGTTCAGAGAATGATAGTAAGGCATGTTATTTTATTATTATTATTAAAAGTAATAAAAAAGAATCAAAATCTCTACTTTTGACATCAATGTAGAACATTGGATGTATCTATACACACTGGCCCTCATTCAATTGCAATTTGGCCAATTGAATAAGGCTCTAAATAAGCACATAACATATATTTTTTACAGAAGTTTTTAGTTAGTAAGCATCTATCCAAAAGCAAGGTTTTCACTAACTAAAAACTTCTTTAAAAAAATATGCTAAGTGCTTATTTAGAGCCCTATTCAATTGGCCAAATCGCAATTGAATGAGGCCCACTGAATCTAAGGACAAACTTGGAGGCTGTAAGCTTCCTGATCATTCCGAGGTCATTGGCCTTGATAGCAAGACATACATTGCCTTGTCTTGTTATCAGTAGACTTGTGGGACTGAATTAGACAAGTAACCGGGTTGACATGTTTGCCATCCATAATATCCCTGCTGATGTGAGCAGGAACAAAGTAAGCCGGCATGATAGTGGAGGGAACAATTGGGTATATTCCCTTTTATATGAAAAGTGTCAGTGATATGTAATTTAGATTGTGGATGGAGAGCACAGCATATCTTTAAACTACTAAATTTCATGGAAAAAAGTGCATATGGAACAAGATATCTAGAACGTGTGTGTCAAAATCCTCAAAGAAGGTAAGAGCTGCCTTGGTTCTATAACACTGGTGAAGTGGATGTTAGGATGTTATGATTCCTTGCAGAAGAAATATTTTAAATGGTAGTATTAGCAATTTATACAAATCCAGAAGCCACACATCAGTTCAAATTTAAATATACTCCCATTGAACCTGTTATGAATTTCAAAAACAATAAAAGCAGTTCCAGCATAGCTTGTCTAGATGTAGTATCCTGATTGCTGATACTGTGTTCCTAAGTTTTGTATGCTGATCTTGTGTTCATATTTTTAAATGCTGCGTTTGAGGAAGGGGATTTTAGGGACACCAGCTGCCTTAGTGAAGGGACCAAAAAGAACCTGAAAGATATGCGGGTAGGTTTGGCCATAACTACCTTATCAAGCCCAATTGCAGAAAGCAGATCAACGCACATCAATTTTTTATTTCAAATAAAAACTAGTATATTACTTATTTTCTTCTTATTTATACTCTTAGACTCAAAGTTTTCACATTTTTTTTAGTGTGGAGTGGTCCTTTAAGTTATGGGTGTAGGAACTAGGGTAATGGGAGGACAAATGCCCCCCAGATTTTTATATGTTAGTATGTATGTATAGCTATTTGGCGGGCTGTGTATACAATGAGCTGTATCTGTCAAATAATTATTCTGGCTCCTACACCCCTGCTTTAAGTTTACATTATTGAGAACCATTATAGCACCATTCAGCTGTACAATCTGTGTTAGTAATCATTCAGCATCAATGTCATTATACAACCTATCCTGTTCTCCAACAGCTGTTCCATAATGAACTGACACATGATTACTGCCTGAGAAATGTATGATCTTTTTTTAAAATCTAAGGGCCACACTAAAAGCACCAGTTTTGTTCTATGCCACTGCATGTATAAAAAGTGTTTTCCTTTTTTTATTGCTGCTGAATTGATGAAATAGGCATTTTAAGTAGGGGTTACTGAGTACTAGAATCCCTCTGTAAGCTGCTGTGTACATAAGGAGGTTGCACTAACCAATTAACTAGAACATGCTATGTGTAGATGAATTATACAATTGTTCTACATATACTTTTACACATATGTGCACAGTTTTAATTTATGCACACATGTGACGTAGTAGGTAGAAAGTATGAGATACATACAAGTTGCCATCTACATCGTTTAATATTTTTTTTTTTACTATTCCTCTGTAGTAGCTAATAAAAGAAACAGACAGACCTGGAACTAGAGGAAGACAATACAGGCCTATTCCCTTGATTGGCTAGCCATACAAGGTAGCTCATTGATTGCATAGCCCAGCTTCCATTGTCTTATTATTACCATCCTAGTTGCTTATGGGATGGCTATATAAGCCATAACTAAAATGCCAATAATTCAGCCAGTTTTTCAATCAATTTTGAAAAATGTAAACATTTTACCACATGATTTCAGACTTCTGTATAATGGTGCATGGTGTTGACGTCCATCTTCCTTTAAAACAATTTGAGTTATGTAACTTTATTCTATAAAACACAATGCCTTCTTCCAGTGGGTTAAGATGATTTCAAATATAGCATATGGGTGGTTGAATACTTCAATGTACAGCTAGTTTACTTAATGTTGCTGTAACATTATATTTTATCTTATCTCTACTGATCCAGAAAAATCTAAAGCATAAAATGGTGGAGTCCATGGTTCTGAAACATCTGGCCTAAATAGGTGGTGATGCAGCTTATAAAGCCTTGTAATTTTTGTAATACCCTACATGTGGTTTTTAAATGATGACAGATTTTATGAGCCACAACCAGCATGTAATACTTACTTTGTACTTCAACTCACCAGTTTTGAAGCCATGCAATATTTTTGCACTACATTTAGACATCACATAGTGTGATAAGATTCCAAGAATCACAATGTAACATGTTTTGCCACTGTTTTATGTGCCTGAGATACTGGCCTTGATATGTTTTGAGTAAGGGAAGCATCACATTGAAAGAAAATATTGGTATTATGACATTTTCCAATGGCTTAGACAAGTGCCATGTTTCATTGATTTTTCTCTGACATTTTTTATACATTTTAAAAGAATGTATTAAAAATAAGGCTAGGGTAGGATGATTTATATATATATATATATATATATATATATATATATATATATATTTATTTTTTACTATAAATGGTGAGATTAATCAAATAGATCTGCTAAGTACACTTGCTATATTACCACCTGGATCTTATACCATCTAACTTTTACACTCCTCAAATGGCTATGCAGAAATAATTTTATACGCTAGCGAATCTTGTAAATTGTCTAGGCATGGTATGAATGTTTATGTGTAGATTACAAATACTGTAGGTCAAAGCAGGACATTTTTTTTACCTTTTGCCCAGGAATGAGCGAAGTCTTATCAAGAGTCTTTGATATTAGAAATAATTGATATATGGTATTAGTCTGAAAGAGGACTTGTGCAAATTTTTTGCACAAGTCCTCTTTAAAAACAACCAATTACGTTCAGTATTGCTTCTCTGTATTAATTATTTTATTAATAATGTAGGTTAATGAGTAGAATGTGAAAGATGTGATCACTATGACTGCAGCATACAAATTATTGTGCTTGTGCAACGATAGTCAAAAGGACTCATGGCTGGATCCATAAATCAAGTTGGTAGGAAAGGCGACCGATTAAATAATTTTGCTGCATCATGTTTCTGTATGCACCTTACCCTATCAAATTAGGTTGTAAACTCTTCAAGGCAGTTACCGTATATCCCATTAGTTGTTTTCATGTTAAATGCACTTATATTGTCATGTAATTGATTTATACCTTGTCACTATAAAGTTCTGTGCACATTGGTGGAACTATGCAAATAAAATACAATACAATACAATAAAACAATGCTAGATATGTTGGTTCTTTTTAACATAGGATGATAATGATTAGATGATAACCCCAACCATTTATTTTGCTTATTCAGGCACAGATCTTGCTTATATATGTACAACAAGAGCCAAAAAATGTAAAAAACTTACTGTCAAAAATGTTTTTCTTGAAACTGAATGTTAGGCTGCTAAACTGAACAAAGATCACAAGTATAAAAGAATGCTGAATGGGACTACGCTCACCCCAATTCTCTCTCTTTACGGGTCGCACTCAGCATTCTTTATGGTCCAACTCTCAAATCTGTATAGAATTACTAGATTCAGCTATGCAGACCTTTGTTGAAAGTCGAATATTTTTACTTTTTAATAACTTATCCAGACTTCTCATAGCTTTCCTCCCCAGAAGCAAATTAGTTAAATATATATATGACAATATAAAACCTTGTAGCATCGTTACCCGATCTTGAACTGCGGCTTCTTGGTTCACATACAGATTCCTGAGAAGGCAGATGAGATACTTCCATCTCTTTTAAATATTTTTATTTTGTTGTGATCCACACAAAGAGCTTAGAATAATCTATGAAGCAGAGGTTAGTGTTTTTTTCTGGAACACTTTTGCTTTTTCTATTATCCATTTGATCTCTTGTGCCTCTGTGAAACCCAACTTGCACATCTGGTAGTTCTCCGTCCATATATTGTTGCTTGCTGGCATGTGAAATTATGGCAGTTGTTCAAAAATTAGAAGACTTTTTGGTGTTGTCTTTTTGGGATTGGGATGTAATGTCACCTTTTCCAGTCTACTGGTCACTGTTTAGTTGCTGTTTTTTTTTTTTGGTTGGTCATTTGTTAGCATATTTCACATAATCTTGTTGGATTTTTCACAGTTTCCTTCAAACTATTGAGATCATAAATGCTAGTAAGATCCTTCTTTTTTTTGGTGATGATGGGGGTTCTTTGCTGCTGTTTTCTTTACCTCCACTACATATTCATAGGGGATATTATTTATTTTGTATCTGCTGGGTTTGATGATTTTCCCTCTTTCTCTCTTTAATTCTGAACTTTCAAATAAGAAGCTTGTGATATGAGCACAGTCAGCTCCAAGTCTTTATTTGTTGCTGACCTTATAGAACTCCTTCATCTTTGTCTACAAAGTATAAAGTCAATCTGAATTCTATATTGTCCATCAGGTGATGCCCATGTGTAGAGTCGTGTCTGGGGCTGCTTTATTTTGTACTCCAAGGCCAAGCTTGCCATTATTACAGGCATCCCTTGGTTCCCCTATGTTGAGAGTAACATCTTTTCTTGGTGTTGTACCTATAAGGTGTTGAATATCTTCATAGAACTGTATGATGTTATCCTCTTCAACATCCATGGTTGGAGCATATACTTGGATCACTGTTATGTTCAATGGCTTGCCTTGAATTCAAATTGAATTAATTTTGCCATGTCTTGGTTTGTAACTGAGCACTGCTTCGGACATCCTTTGTTAGATTATGAAGGCTACGCCATTTCTTCTGCTGGATTCTTGACCATAGTAGAAGATCATTGTCTGAAATGAAATATCCCATCCCAGCCCATTTGAGGTTCACTAATTCCTGGGATATCAATATTTATTAGTTTGCTTTGGTTAATAGCTCTTATTGTTCTTTGCACCTGCAGACTTTCCTTTCCGCGCCAGACACACAGTCTAGATGGTATGACTTGGTGCATGAGACAGGTACCTGATGGACATTGACTGAATCAGGAAATTAAATTTGAGTTGGTTGAGTTTCATTCTGTGGTTGTGTAGATTGTGCATGTTAGGGGTGTAGGTTTTAAACTTCTATTAAAAGCTGCCATTTGAAGCTGTGGGAGAAGTTATAATGCAGCAATAATATAGTGGAGCAAGTAGAACCATAACAAATGTGCAGCTGGAAACAAGTCCTGCTGATAGGAGTGCGAGGAACATACTAAGAGTAAATGAACTATGTGGATTGTAAGCCAAATGAAAGGGGGAATTGGAGTTCAGGAGAAGAGATTAAAAAAAAGGTGCAGTAGGTCTGAATAGTTGGTGAGAATGGCATTGTCAACATTGGGAGAGATTTGAGGTAAGTGAGCTCTAGTAGAAGGATGAACAAGTAACAGCCCAGTATTTAAGATATTGAGCTTGAGATGATGGAGAGGCATTCCATGAAGACATGTATGATAGGCAGTTGGTGACAGAAGAGAGGGAGGATAGATCTGGTGGTGAAATATTTAAATGGCATGTGCTAAAATCCAAAATAATGTATTAGGTTGCCAAGGGAAGATGTGCTGATGGAGAGTAGCAATGGGCCATGGAAATTACCTTGGAGAGAGTTGGGACAGATGCTATGGCTTACACAATCTCTGAATTTGACTGTTTTTGCCTACAGAAAAATACATAACTGCTATGCTAACTTAGGCCCCTATTCAATTCCAAGCCTGTAATTACCTTCACACTGCCTGTATGTCTGCTTGTTAGAAATTTGCAACAGTTACAGATGTATTTAATTGCTCAAGCCCGCAATTACAAGGCAGAAGGCTAGAGACGCAAACCATGAACCCATACGTAGCATTTCAGGGCATCGTGATCAATTAAGCAAGCCCGTAAGTTACAATTTAGACAGAGCCAATAGTTAATGAGGTCAGTAAAACATGAGGTTTAAACTACCATAAATTTAGTGTTGAGAAGTCCGATTTGCAATCGGACTCTCAATCCAGAAATGTAAAATTCAATAAAAAATAAATAAACTGTTCTAGTCCATGCGGGTTCCATGATATGTATTAGCTACTTTATTCACAGGATCAATATAACACAGAAATAAAACATTTTTTTTTTGCAGATTTGCGAGCTTGAGACTGTTGTGCAATTAATTTGAAAGCCTTTCATTGCTTTCCCAGTATTTTAAAGTACAGTAGTACAGTGTGTTTATATTTGCTTTTATAGTGCTACGAACAGGTGTTTAACCCACTTGCAAGTTCTATCACGTACTGTTCGAAAAATGTTATACATTTGCCATTCATGGGTTTGAAGGCAATTGCGGGCTTGTTGAATTGCTGCAATTTAATTTGTTTTTTGTGTCTTTAGCACTGGTTACATTTGCGGCCTTGAAACACAAGGAGGAGATAGGACGGAGTTACGTTTTTGACAACCACAGTGATTTTGAGCCTGTAACTCTCAAATGGATTGTGAGTAGCTAAAAGTAGCCAATTAAATATTAGTAACTTTTATGGGCTCCATTACAGGCTCTTGTAACTACAATTTGGCCAATTAAATAGGGGCCTTATTGTCTTCAGATTTGTTTGGCTATGGCTGAGAGTTTATTAAAGATTAACCCAAAGTAATATACTTTCATGGGTCCATGGTTATGAAATTATTTACTTTTAAAGATTAGTTTGTAAAGAAACATTTTAACCTCATTATAGCATTCACTAGTAAATATATATCCATATTAAGAATTTTTTACTGATTTAAAGGAACATAGAAAAGCACGATAAAACTATTTTAACTTGTAAATACATTTTTGCATATTATATATTGTCAAGGTTTGAAGTCAGACATTTACCACTAGTTGAGGTGCTTTGAAGTTTCATTACTATTAATATCCTTCTCAGATATCAGGTGAGACCATAAATATATCTTTCATGTCAGTACAGTTCTCTGGGTGAGATGTGATAGAATTCCCTTTACAACTAATTAACATGAGTTCTATCCCATAAACTGAGGTATATCTGAAATGATGAAAGAATTACAAAAAGCAACTACATTTCATTGCATTCATTTGAATAAAAGAGGTGGAACTACATTTACCTGATTTTTTTTTTGCAAATTCTCATTGATGCTGCTCAGTTTCTAGGACTTACCTTTGGATATAATACAGAACTTTAAGGCATATATATTACATGTGATACACCCATGCCATGCCATGAACATCCAGAGTACATTCTTGCCCAATATGTAAACAAATTAAATATAATTAAGTTAACTTTTTTATGCTTTGTATACCACGTCATAATTACAAAATATCCTCATAATAAGCCAGGAGACCAGTAGCCAAATAAAATTAAAGGAGCTGTGGCTCAAACAATAATACAAGTATATGTATAAATACCAGAGGGGTTACTTGTACAGATCACTGCATAGATCTCTAATATCTCTGGCCTCAAGATCACTACACCCAACCACCGAGGTTAAAGTTACCTCAATTTTTTTTATGCACACTTATCATCTTGTGTAACATTTTATGTAGTTCAAATATATTAGTTACAAGTTAAGTGCACCTAAATGAATATACATACTCATATACATCCCCACAAATTCACATACGTTGACACACATGTATATATTCTGACACAGATCCATACAAGCTATGTACATTTCATCTACAATTTCCTCTAGGTTTGATACAATTTCACTACTGGACTTATTGAAATAATCATGAATGTTGATTGTATACTCTAAAATATGTGGTAAGTATTTCATTTTGGTTAGTAGGACTCAGAAATGTATTTGTCCCGGTTTGGAGACCTACAAACTTGGAAGGAGGGAATAAAAAAATAAAAAAATGCATGCATATATATCACTAATCTCTCAATTATATTTTTTCGGCAGAATCATATATACGACATGTCCTATTCCATAGATTTAAATTGTTATACACCCATTTCATGTCCTATTCCATAGATTTAAATTGTTATACACCCATTTCCGATCATCACAATATATATATATATGTCACCATAATACTGTATTTTATCATAAAATCGTATAAGGCTATATACATATATATATATATATATATATATATATATATATATATATATATATTTAGAGAGAGAGAGAGATTATTATTATTATTGAAATATAGTAATTATGTAATAGTCAACATTTTATAGCTGCACATAATATAAATGAAACATGAAATACTATTTTATTAATTATGCCATTTTTTATTTGTCACAAAGTACAGAATATAATAATAATCATATTAATATAAGCTTACATATTTACCTGAAATATTAATAAAAAGCAGCAAACAAAAATTAATGTTGTGCGCTCTATATACTTATTAATTTTAATTATACAATTTTTGGTAAAATTTGTAATATATATTTCATAATTGCGTAATGCCTGGATGCATAAATTAGCATAGTAGGATCCATGAAACCATGAACTACTTCTACTACTTGACTACTTGATTGTGTTGTGTTTTATTCAGGTAATTACAGGCCCACTTAAACCTGTAGCTTCCTGTGCCTGATCTTAGAAGCTCTTGTGCCTTGATCCTTAGACTTCTTTGCTTGATCTGATTTTTATTTTATTCTTATGATTCTTATTAACATTGTTAACATTGACAATTGAAAAATACTATTCAATGATTTAAAAAAACAGTACTCAATAATAAAATGCCATTCAAATATCAGTCTTCATTTGAGCTGTCTGTTTTTATCCTTATAAGTTCATCAAATGAGGGGAAGAGTCTGGGAGAAAGACTAAAATAATAATCTAATTAATAAGAAGATAGACAATTATTCAGAACCTCCCTTCAACAAGAGAAACCACTCTAACACTACAAGTCTCCAGTCAAATAATAGCATTGTGTCTGGAAATTAAGTACCGTTAGCTATCCTCAACGATGAAACCCCATTGACTTTGTGGTTGGTGACTTTAACACTGAATAGTGTGCTTTTAAAAAAAATTATTAAATATTAATTTAAATGATAAAAATAATAATAACATTTGATCAGTGTCTAATTATAACATATATTCTGTTGTTAAGGCATTACACTGGTCATTGAACATATTTTCTAGATAATGTTTACCTACCATATGTTTGTCCCTTTCTTTTTAAAGTGATTAAGAAATATTTGGTATTTAAAGCTCATGAATATCACCTGTAAGGAACTTATCATTCAGAATTGATATGATAGTCAGCACTTTTACACTCATCAGTTTCACTTATGTTGATTGTGTAAGGCAAGTAGTTTTGTATTTGAAAATATAATTTAATTAGCATTGAGCTTATTCAGTTAATACATTATTATATTTATGAATATTTAGAGCCAAACTCTGTTTTTTTACGGAATTCTTATTATTAGATACCAAATCATGTTAGAATCACATATAATAGTTGTGTTAAATGTTACATTTTGCGTGCCCCCTGAAGGCGCTCAGCACGCGGCTCACGATGAGCGCCGAAGGTACAGCATTCCCAGCCTTAAAATGTTATTCCCGTTATTTTTTGACAGGCAAGTAGCTAGTAATATATAAACTGCTCTCTGTTCATCATATAATTAGTCGAGATCCCATGTGCAATAATACATGGGGAAATACTGTCAGAGGACATAAAAAGAGTGCAAACATGTTATTTTTATATTATTAAGTTATTCAATTTCATGATATAAATGTTATAGGGCCTCATTCTATTAGTGGCCGTAAATCGGCCGTAAGGCTGCGATTCCTTGCGGGGGTTCTGTTAACTCGCGATTCTATTATACGGCCCCGCAAGGATCTCCTCTTACGGCCGGCCGCATATCTTGAAACCGGCCGTAAGCGCAGAAATCTAAAAACGCAAAAATAAATTCAAGCCTGCACTGTACAGCTCTGTAAATGCTAGGGATCATATTGGGGGACATGAGGATTAAAAGAAACCCACTCTCAAGCTTGCACATCAGCCCAAACCCGAGTTCAAATTAACTGTTTATTTTCCGGCTGCGGTGTGGGCGGGTCTGAAGTGCTCCAAGCACTCTGGACTTTTTACATGGATATTTTACGGATATTAAAAATAAAATATTTTACGGATTTGAGTATAGGATAATTATGTGCTATTTTTTCTAACACCTAAAATCCATTTATAGTCTTCTCAAAGTGCAGGATGGCTTTATTTGAGCTATTTTATGTGCTTAATTGGTGCTAGCGGGACCTCTTTCCTGCAAGTAAGCTGCGGTTAGTTTTTAGCCTTGCAGAGAGGTTTCCTGGAGCAATTGAATTGCAAATAGGAATTTCTTACGGCCGAAACTCTTGCGGCCGTTTTAGATCAAAGGCTTTCCTCTGGCGCGAGCGGCCGCAAGAGATAGCAAGGCACCGGCCGCAAGCCTGCCGGAATCCCCGGCCGTAAGGGAATAGAATAGCCGGAAAGCTTGCGGCCGGTCCTTGCGGCCCCGCAACGGCTGCGGCCGCTAATAGAATGAGGCCCTATGTAAGTAAATATATCTATTTGAATATCTCGCATTAATAAAAATGTATCTACACTAACTCTGGCACACCCTGTAGATGTCCCCGAGCTTAACGTTTTGCTTATACATGATATTATTGTAGACTGTTGTTTAAAAGTCGTTATCAAATTAGTACATATTAAATATAATGCAGAGAACTCACCCCCCCCCCCAAATGACAGTACATAAATTAAATTTTTCATGTTGTTTATAACTTAAGATGTTTGTTCAAGTCAAAAGAAAGAGAGAAAAAGGTAATAAATTCTTAGCTGTTTGTGCTACAAGCTGCTGCCAAGACAGAGTGAACTTGGACGGTGAATGGGTTACCTTGATGGTGGTTGATTTAATGTATTTTTTGGCTAAAAACCCATCTTACATGAAGAGTGAGAAAGGAAATAAATTATGAGAGTTATATGAATACATTGCATTTAAATGTAGTAGAATGCGCTCATAGTTTGGAAATGAATATAAATATATTTATGATTTATATACAACAGAGGCAAACGCTTTATTATGAAGTATGAAATTACACCAAAATGGAGACAATTATTTAGGAAGTATTAAAATAAACAAATTAAGTATTGGCGACAGTCAGTACTGAGCCATTTTCATATATGAAAAAGCATTCATTTTAACTATTTTTATTTTAGCTACAGATTTAAATAACAAATTTATAATATTTGTAGATGTAGAGCAAAATAGTACACACATCATAAAGTGGGTGGAATTTAAAGGCAAAAATGGTGCGACAATATTTAAAGGGCCACTGAAGTCCCTGTAATTGCTCTTCACTGAGTGAAAGAGCATGTGCAGATTTTTCTAAGGTATTTTTTTTTATTATTACATTTAAATAAATATTTTGTTTTCATCGCCCATGATAACTAAAATGTAGCCCCTATATGATGGTGGTCCCTTCGGACACTATATTATACTAATCTATAACCATTTGGGTCTTTATGGCCCACCATGACATCTAAAATTAAACTCTATTCTACAGGGGTCCTTATGGACCCCATGATAACTAAATGAACCGTTATACCATGGGGGTCACTACGGACTCCTATGGTATACTAAAACATAACCATTCTAGTCCTTGTGGACCCACATGGTACCTAAAACTACAGAAAAAAAGGGATTACAGAAAAAATAAAATAAAAAAGAGACTCCAAAAAAATAACAAATATTGGAGGAAAAATTAAACTGACCCTCCAATGACAATCTTTGAAGCACTCTTCAGTCCTGGATAAGAGGGCACATATATGTTGATTGCACAACCAATGATCTTTTACTTGACTGAAGCACTTGCTCCTCATCTTTGTCTTATGGTAATGAGCCTCCGTCTAAAAATCAACACTACAATAAAAAAAGTTGGAGCTCCCCCTTTGAGGAGTTACCATCCGAACTAACAGTTTTTTTTACCACAGACTCACCTTATATATTATTTTTGCAGATTCTGATTGGCTGAAACACGTGTCCATTATTTCAGCCCCATTTCTGATTAGTTAAAAGTCTAACCAATTAGAATGCACAGATTTCAATACCTTAGATCCAATGTAACAGCTTGAACTTAGGTGCCATATACCCCCATTCAAATGGTCAAATTGCAATTACAGGAGCCCCTAATGTAGCCCGTAGAAGTTACTGATATTCAAATGGCTACATTTTACTACTCGCAATCCATTTGCGAGTTACAGGCTCAAAACCACAGCGGTTGTAAAAAACGTAACTCCGTTCTATCTACTCCTTTGATAATTCAAGCCTGCAAATGTAACCAGTGCTAATCCATATTCAATTACAACAATTTAACAAGCCCGCTATTTCCTCCAAACCCGTAAATGGCAAATGTATAAAACAGTTCATACTTTACGGTTTTAGACTTTAGCCCTGTAATTGCAGGCTTGAGTCAATTGAATACAGCCTGAATTGCAAAAAAAATTCTAACCCTGTATGAAGGTAATTACGGGTTTGCAATTGAATGGGGGCCATAATGTTTCATAGAGACCCACATGGTTATGATTATATAACTATGTTTGAGACCTAACACAATGTGTTTGTGTATAGGCTATCTATCTATCTATATCTAAAAAATGTTCTGCATCTCAAAGGCTGGACCCATGAGCATTACAAGGAAGCTAGATGGTACAAAAGATCCAAAAAGTGAAAGCCACCAATTAGATTGAACAAGGTGTTGTCCATCTCATAGTTCCTGATGGTTTCTGACTAGTATTATATCAAAGGTTACTCATATTATACCCTGAAAACAGCTTTAGAAAAACAAAGATAAACCCTTTTATGGACTAGCAATTGAAAAATGTTTCCTTTAGTATGCCATAATAGTGTTCCTTTGCAATAAATAAGGACAAGTATGTGCGAAAGCCACACAAATTAAAGATGATCTGCTTAAATAACTAAACTGTTACATACAGTGTTTGTGCATGAGTGGGAATACCGTGTTACAGTATCCCAATGATCAATAGTAATATTTTTGGAATTAGTCTCTGCAGGGAGGTTGGCAGAAGAGATCCAAACAGGAAATAATTATCGAAACACTATTCAAGACATAGAATATAGTGTATGCACCACAATACCTGGTAATGTCATTGTATTGTATTTTTTTAAATCAATTTATGGTTTTAAGCAACTGGTTTAATGTATCAAAAGTGAAAGGTAACTTCAGTTTAAAATCATAAATTTTTCCTAGTGTCCAGAACCAAATTTCATTTTAAATTCTCTCTAATTAGACTTGATTCCTGTGGACTTTGTATATGGAAGGGGTGAACTATAGATTGTAGATTGTTTTTGAGGAGCCAATTTATTCCTCAAAGCATGGCCTATCTTTCCTCTTCTGTGGAGCTTATTGAACACTGTTGCATATAAAAGATAATAAACTCAATTCTGTATTACTTGTTTGGAGTGTTTTATTAAACAACAACAGAATGGTTTAAGATCGGAAAAGGTGTACATTGTCACCTTATTTATTCAACTTATATGCAGAGTACATCATGCGTAAGGCTGGACTAGAAATATAGCCTCAGATACGACAACCTCAGATACGCAGATTATACTACTCTGATGGCTGAAAGTGAGGAGGAACTAAAGGACTTATTGATGAGGGAAAAAGGAGAGAGAGTGCAAAAGCTGGCCTGCTGCTCAATGTTAAAAAGACGAAGATCATGTCAAACAGCAATCTAACTTCCTAGCAAATAGACTTGGAAGAAGTGGAGGCAATGGGAGATTTTTAAGATCTCTTCAGATTGTGACTGCAGCCATAAATTAAAAACGTTTGCTTCTTGGGAGGAAAGCTATGGCAAGCTTGGACAAGCTAGTAAGAAGTAAAGATATTAAACTATCAACAAAGGTCTGCATAGTTCAAACTATGGTATTCCCAGTAGTAACATACGCATGTGAGAGCTGGAACATAAAGATGTCTGTGAGCCATAGAATTGACGCCATTGAATTGTGGTGTTGGAGAAAACAGCTTAGAGTCCCTTGGATTGCAAGAAGATCCAATAAATCAATAATTCAGGAAATCAAGACAAACTGTTCACTAGGACTAATGATCATGAGGCTGAAGCTCAAATACTTTGGCCATGTCATGAGACGGCAGGATTTCCTAGAAAAGACTGATGCTGGAAAAGATTGAAAGCACAAGAAGAAGAGGACGACAGAGGTGGAGATAGATAGATGAGGTCACTGAAGCAATGAACATGAACTTGGTAGGGCTCAGAGGGGCAGTGACTGAGAGATGCCCCAGGTGTGCTGTGGTCCATAGAGTAACGCAGAGTCGGACGTGACTGAACAACTAAATAACAACCACAAATTAAATAGCATGTTTTGATAACACATTGCTATTACCTATATATTTAAGATTTACTGTACTTGGAACAGGGCTGGTTTTATAAAGAAAAAAGGTGCTTATTCTAATTCTGCATAACATTAAGTGTTGTAGCAAGTTAAAGTATCAACATTAATAAAAACACTAGGTTTTTTTTTAAACTGGCCTCTGAAATATATACTTTCTGGCATCTTTTCTTTCTGTTTTTTTTTTGTTTATCATTTTCAAGTTTTAGTTAGAAGAAAATATGTATCATACAATACAAAGAATGTTTGTAATTATGACAAAAACGGTATAAAGTTGAACAGTAGAATTTTTTTTTCGTTATCAACTTATTCAAACCAATGCAGATCAAATATAGATAACATCATATAGCTTTTTTAATTCTATTAAAATATTATTAGTGACTGTGTAAATTAATTTCAACCAAAGTGAGTAAAAAAAGGGATAAAAAGTGCATATCAAAAATACTAAAGAAAAGGTAGAAAAATAAAATTTAGAAAATAGAAGTCGAAAGTATAGTAATATGAAAGCATAAAATAAGAGAGTAAAAATTTAGAGAACATTATTTCCTTCTCCACCAGTTTGTCTCCTCTCTCACTCCTCCTACAAACAAGTTTGCCCCCGAACCCCTCAATCATCCCAAGAACCATAACCAGTAACAGATTCACAAGCCCTTCACGTCCATTTGTGAGGATTATTTCAATTAAAGGCATAAAAGGAATTTATTTTCCTCTATGTCCTAGTCTACCCTGTAATCATATTTTTGAATTACTGTTTTGAAGAACTACACTTATAATTTATTACCTTTAGTAAACAATGATACTGCTATGGAATCTACCATTTTGATTTCCGAAGATCAACTTCCTGAAATGAAGATTAAATTACTGTCTGAAATAGGAATTTGGCAGCTACAAGTACCAGTGCTGTCAGAAAACCTAAGGCTGAAGCACATTAGTTTAAAAGAACTGATTCACCTGAAAAAGTAAAAGGCAACAGCATGTAAGAAAATAACACAAAAACCTGCAATAACCAATAATTATATTTAAAAGCTACAAAATGCAAGGTTGTGCTTATTTTTGTGGCTTAATAAAAAGATACAGAAAAACTTTTGTGAAACATCTACTCGAAAAGAGCAATGTATATCTAATACCCAGAGCTAACAATAAAAATCGGGCCAGAAGTACTAGAGGGCGACGTTTCAAAGACTCTTGGAGAGAACGTCCCCAGTTATTTTAATATCCTATATGTACTAATATTTCATATTTAAACACTTTATCCGCTAGTACATACATGGTCAGAGCTAAAAGGTAAGATGTTGAAGACCGTGATGCAGCTCATGTTGGTGCAGTAGGTGCAAAGTACTGGGGACAAGAACTGAATAATGGCCCAGTGTTACCAGCAGTGAAGGGGACCTCTTAATATATTAGGGTAGAGAGGTTGGAAAATTACTTTTATACAAAGGTGATCTGATCACCATATTGGTAGGGGCGCAGGAACCAAAATAATTCTGGGGAGATACAGCTTACTTGAAACACAGGACACCTATCAGCTTCTATACACATACATATGCACAATGAGAAATCTGGGGGCGGGGGATTTGTCCCCCTCATCCCCCCCAGTTCCTACACCCATGCATATTGGTACACTGACCACCTACATATATATTTGGCTTTTTATTGACTCCTACCTTGTATAGAGAAGTTGTAAGAGGCCTCCAAATTATTCTGCACTGGTGCTCTCCATTTCTCTGTTGTCAGATCTTAATCTTATATACCCCTTAGAACAACATATAAATTAAATGTTTTTCAAAGAGTTTTACAATATATGTGTTTTATTCATTTATTCTTACCACCCTGCTCACACCTATGTATAAGTGCCTCCTGATTCACAACTAAATGTATTTACTCCTCCCTGCTCTCATACCTCTGTGTATATATGCCTCCCTACATCTGTATGTACTTATAACTATCTGATCACACCTTCATACATAAGCAATAAAAGCTGACATCATGAGAGCTATGATTGTATATACAAAAGTTTCAAACTGGGAGCTCTTTGGTCACATAGTATTGAGCCAAAAATGCTAAATAGAGGTGTGAGAATGGAGTCTATAAATAAATAAATAAATAAATAAAATAAATAAATAAATACATAAAAGTAAAAAAAAAAAATATATATAGTTAGTTGGCCATCACCAATGTGTTGTTACTAAATTAGTACTTTATGAATCTGTGGGTTTTCTGTTACATGTATGAGTCAGGATTAATGGGTGAGGGCTTAGAACAGCCTTCTGCCCCACCAGTCTAACAGTTCACTGGCCAGCACTGGACACCATACTAGCAATTCAGAGTTTATCTGAGATTACAGTTGTGTTAAGCATACTTACAGTACATGGGGTCTGCATCCATGGCTCTCCGTCTATCTGCATTGGCAGGGACTTGCTGGTCCTATATTTTCAAACAGAACATATTCAGAAAGTCAGTTTGTATTTTACATAGTATAATATAATCTACAAAGGTATATTTTTCAACTGAATCTTAAATTCATATGGATAGCCCTGAAACTGCTTATTTATAAAGTGAATAAGTGTATTACAAAATACTTTAAAGATCATCTAAATCTCTTCCCACACCAAGAGGCACGAAAAAACAAGAATAAAACACATGCCAGTGGAAGTATTGTATATTAACAAACAAAACCAAATCTGTTTGCCTTCAGCGATCTCCCTAGTTTTTTTGGCAGGACCCAGCTTTTGTGTTATTATTATTATTATTATTATTATTATTAATAATAATAATATCTTTATTATTATATGTTGTTTTGTTTGTAGAATGCCAGGAGATTCTCCAGTGTTGGAGTGCAAGAAAACAAACTGACATATATTTAAAAACAACAACGCATTTGTACATATTACATATTACTACTGTACGGTGGAGGGCTTATATCACTTATTTATCTAGATTACTGGACATTCTTTATATTTATAGGGTTGGAAAAGCATTTATAAGAAATAAAATCCTTTTTGATATTGTATTTCTAGTTATGGTTTTCACAGAATTTGAATATGACCCTAAATAAGCATATTTAATGAGGCTTCGCTGACCAATTAATCGGCTGCATGAGGAAATAGTGCAGGTTTCTAGTGCTATCTGGGTTGCATTTCCAGGACAGTAACTATCTCACTGATACCATTTATAAATTTGCACACTCTTTCTCTGTTATGTGGAGAGGATGATCAGAGCTCTCTTTTCATTCTCACGTCATTTTATTCACTGGCCACCTGATTCTCTGCCTACATAAAAAATACATTGGCTCAATCCACATTAGCTGTTCAACTACTTCTTGGGTGGCTTCAAAGATTTTTCAGTTATTAAAACTTTTAGTGAAATTTTAATCAATCTAAAAATGTAAACAGTTTTGCTAGATGATATTAATTTCTCTGTCTCATGGTGTACAGCAGCTTTGATGAGTTTATTGGTCCTATAAAGTACCCAGAGACAATAATATATCAAGTGGGCAGATTGCGGGTGGAAACCAGTTGCTGGATGCAGTGGACACTACAGTTGACAGAACATTAATGAGAAAACATAACATCCCTCTATACTCACTTTTTACTTTTACATTTAAACACTTTTTTTTTATAATATATAATCTTTCTACTTTGTATTAAAGTTTTTAGAAATGTTATATATTTAAAAAAAAAACAATCAATCTAAAAAGACTAAAAAAAGACTAAAAAGCCATTTTGGGTCTAGACTCTTGTTATTGCATCTTTGATAAATTTAAATTAAACTTTACATTTGTTAAATTACAAAGAGAGCACAAATACAAGTTTGAATAAAAAAAAACAAGTTAAAATAATTTCCATTCTGTGAATTAATGAAGCCCACTGATCTGTATTTGTGAGTTTGAAAAATATCACTTGTAAACTTTGAGATATACTTTTATTCATTTTTGACTCGTGTATAATTATGGAAACATGTAGACTGGGGAGTTATCGTGAATAAAGTGTTTAATGGGCATGTTATGTCGTGTTATTGGCATCCTACGTGCACTTGAAAATCCACGTTCTCCAAATTTACTAAACACAAATCTTGTTAATTACTGCAATGCTGATATTTAGCATCACATGTTTCAACTCTGTGATAGCAGCATATTTTATAGTCACACAAAAGTACAAGATTACCAATATTTAGCCAATAACACAAAACATACGCCGCTAAACACAACTGTAAAATGTCATCAACACAACTTAAGTTTAGATTAGCGTAAATTAATCCTGGTTTACGGAATCATTACATTTTATATATAATGTTACACAAAATGTATAAAATGAGTTTTTCTTTCTAATAATAAAAACGTACCCATGAATGCATGGGTAAGATACCATTTTGTTTTTATTATATGTCATTAATCATATAATGCCAACCATTGTGTCTTTACCAAACCAATATAAATCCTTTGATGGCGCATGTGTTAAATCTAAATACCCATAAAGCATCATGCTTTTTATGTACAATTGCGTCAGCACCAACAAAAACAGCAGGTAAACTGTAACGGATTGTCCCCTAAAACATGCCTGCTCTAATATATTTGTCATGTGTAAAGGGGCGGATTGGGGTTGGATGTATAATCACCACACCGCAGGCCTAATTATAATACATGAGATTTGGTAAATTGCGTGTAGATATCCTGCCATATGCTTTACAGAAACATGTCTTGATAGTGGTATATTATTTTGATTCAGGGTAATTTTATCTCAATAATATTAGAAAACTCAATAGAATTCTAGACTAATTGTAAAATTTTGGACCTATGGGTCCTATGTAATATATATGTAAGAAAAAATAAAATTTATATTAAAAAAGTATTAGTGTAAAAAGAAAAAATATTTACAAGACATTCATTTTTAAAATAATGATTCAATTTGTTTACCAAAATATGCAAATAAGGATCAATATTTATGCAGATTTCACAGATATAGAGAACATATATTTAAAAGATTTTTTATATTAGTCTGGGGGATGCCACGACCTATGGCAGAGAAAATAGTATGATGCATGTGTCATAAATAGTTAACCAATATCTGAAATGCATAAAAAATCTAATGTAATTGCCTATATACCACTTAAACAGACTTTGTATATGCATGTACGGCATATATATTATTTTGCAATTTTTTATATATATATTCCATACTTATTTAAACTCATGTCTGGATAACTGCATCAAAGGACTGAGTATGAGATTCAAGCTCTAAGGGTATTTTAGTAAATGGTGTTTTACATTTACAGTTTTTGTCTCATAGTGTGTCATTGCCACATACAAATTTATTGGCATACATTAGCAACTTGTTAAATTACACATTTTAACTAAATCAGCCTGGTGATAACTTGTGCATTTTGTACCTTTTTTACTTTCCTTTGCTAACTCAACTTCCTATATACACACATACATGTTGTCAAACTTGCATATTCAGTTGGTACATGGAAATATGTGGTGCATTTCATGTATGTTATTGTGCATTTGTGATGGCTACAAGTATAATAGTAAGTTACATTTTATTTAAAGCACCTTCTTTATTTTGCAATTGACTTATTTGAAAGGATCACTATGGTTATGTTTTTAAAATTAAAATATACAAGAACTGCACTTAAAACCATGCAACATGTTTTCAGAATGTAGAAAAAGTATATTCTCAAATTTATTAACTTTTATAGGCAACTGTGCTACTGTGGAATCTACCATTTTTGATTTGGGAAATCAACTTCCTTAGGTGAGAGGGAAGGTGAAGGGTCTGTCTGCACTGCTAGATATGGCAGTTACATTTACCAGTGCTTTCAGCAGGAGTGAATGGAAGGTCATTAGTTTACAAGAGAAAATAACAGAACACAGTAAAATACAAATACATAAACAAGTTAAAAATGTAACTTATTTAATTTTGCTTTCTAAAAACATTCTGCACCTTGTATTATTCAGATAATAAAAAATAAAAAATAAAACTCTTTAAAAATTGAACACTTTGATCCTAATATACGGTAGCATTATTGTTCCTTCTTGTATCATTTTTATTTATAGTTGTTTATTGTCATGCAATCAGCTATTACCTTATAACAACAGAGGAACACTGTGCAAGACGTCTTCCTGCACTCTTTAATCCTGTGTAAATTTGTCCCATCTCCATTGCTCCTTCCAGGCCAACTACCTCAACAAGCTGATCACTCAAATCTGAAAATGAAAGAACATAACAATTAATGCTAACATTCAGTTGACAAACACTAATTAGGATCATTAAATTAAAATGTTAAATTGATAAACTAATTAAAGTACAATAACATTGCCTAAAAGTGTTCTGTTAAAATATCAAGTAATCTATTTTTCCATCCACTTGCAGATATTTAGGAGTTAATAGATTATGAGACTGATTTGTTACCTACTGTGATAATGAGGCTGTTTTAATATTTAATAGAATCACAACACTCAACCAGTTTTTAAAATATACCTTGACTTTACAATGTATGGAAATGTATGATGAGAAATGGTTAAATCCTGAGGGAGAAGTAAAGAGGGAAGATAGATAGCTAGATAGAGAGGTGGGAGCTATAAGGAAACAGTGGGAAAAAGGAAATAAGAGGGGAGAAGGTAGAATATTAGAAAAGGGGAAGAAATATAGAAAGTGTAAAAGTGCAAGTGAAGAAGAGGTGGAAAGTGGAGACTGTGAGAAAGGAATAAGTAGATAGAGAACAGGAAAAGAAGAAGAGACAAGGCATGTGTATAATTGATAGAATGGAAACGTTGAAAAGAAATTAGATCAGTTATCCTTTCCACTATCAAATACTTTACACTTGCCTTATAATAAACCTGGCATAGGGCCTCATTCAAATGCGATTTGGCCAATTGAATAGGGCTCTAAATAAGCACAGAGCATATTTTTTTACAGACGTTTTTAGTTAGTGAACTTCTATTCAAAAGCAATGTCTTTACTAACTAAAAACTTCTGTAAAAAAATATGCTATGTGCTTATATAGAGCCTTATTCAACTGGTCAAATCGCAATTGAATGAGGCCCATAGTATGGGCTCATTACTACACAGTACACCATGAGCTAGAGTATGAGTGACTGTGGGCCTCATTCAATTAATGGCCGTGAAATGGCTGCAAAGCTGCGATTCCTTGCGAGGGTACTGTCACCACTAGTAGTCCTACTTCTATGTTGCTATTCAAATGAAAGGGGCTGCAGCACACTCCTTCCTACTGCTGATCAGCCCGCAAATCAGAGTACAAGCCAGCCAAACTAAAAAGTGGAAAATAAATTCAATGCAGCACTGTACAGCGCTGGCTTGTAGTACATTGGCTAGCTGGCACATCGCCGCTAGCCAATACTGTCATTTGTGGCCACAAGTCCGCTGGGCTTGGAGATCGAGTTGCTGCCTTGGAGGTCATCCAAGCCCGGGACTACGGGCTTGGATGACCCCCAAGGCAGTAACCCGTTCTCCAAGAGAGGCGGACTTGTGATCACAAATGACAGTATTGGCTAGCCAATCGGGACCACTGGAGGGTCCCCACATTAACCCTCACAGCAGGGGTCCCATCAGGACCCCCGCTGCATTAAAAATTCTAATTTTGCACCCCACGCAGGTCCTTAAAGGACCTTAAAATAAAATAAAAATAAAAAATGAATCCCTGCCATGGAGATACTATAAGTATTCCCCGGCACCTAAAATTAACCCCATCACTCATGGGGGTCAATATAGACATTTTCAACATTTTCATTCTATCAATTATTTTCAACATTTCCATAAGTGCCATGAGGTTCCTCCAGGACCCTCATGACAAAGTCTAAACACTACACTATTAACCCTAACTATACCCCATTAACACTTAACCCTAACTAAACCCCATTGACCCATACTAAACCTATTTTTTAAACCCAGTGCTGCCAAAATTGCCTGGGCCCCCTCAGCACACCATTCCTCCTCCTCCTCCTTCCCCCGTTATCATCCTCCTGCCCCCTGACCATCTTCCTCTTCCTCCCCCCCTGATCATCCTCCTCCTTTCCCCTAACCTTCTCCTCACTTCCCCCTCTCCAGTCCCTATCTCCCCTCTCTCCTTACTTGTTATTGTGATCAAATGAGCTCCCTGCTCATCTCTCCCCTCGCATTTCTTCAGCAGTGAAGTGACCGGAATATGCTAATGACGTGACGCGTTTGTGACTTCACGTGATTAGCATATGCTGGTCACTTCACTGCTGGAAGACATACTGCGGGGGGAGAGATGAGCAGGCAGCTAATCTGATCACAATAACAAGTAAGGAGAGCAGGGGGATAGGGACTGGAGAGGGGGAAGTGAGGAGGAGGTTAGGGGGAAGGAGGAGTATGATGGGGGAGGAGGAAGATGATAAGGGGGGGCAAGGGAGGATGATAAGGTGGTAAGGGGAGGCAAGGGAGGATGATAAGGGGTGAAAGGGAGGATGATAAAGGGGGAAGGAGGGAGGAGGAGGATGATAAGGAGGGAGGGAGGATATAGGAGAAAAGGAGGATGGGAAGGGGGAAATAGAGGTGATTGGAGAGGGGGGAACTGAGGAGGAGGATAAGAAGGAGGAGGGAAGGAGGAAAGGTCGGAGGAGGATAAGGGGGAAAGGGAGGAGGATAAGGGGAAAAGGGCGGTATGATTATGTCAGTATTTTTTAATGTACCGCTTTATCATTCTAAATACTGACATAATCATACCGCCAGGCAAGTTAAGGACCCACGGCGGGAAATTCAAACCCCGCAATTCCCCGGGCTTGAATTTTTCCTTCAAGCCCGCTACGGAAGTTTGTAATCCTGTAGATGCTGCGGGGGTCGCGATCAGTGATGATCGGGACCTTCTGCAGCAAGGCAAGGGGTTAATGTGGGGAGTCTGAACGAGTTCCAATGGGGACCCCTGCTTGATAGGGTTACTGTTGGAAACCCTGCAGGGGTCCCGTTCGGACCCCTGCATTATAAGGTTAATGTTAGGACTTTTAAGGGTTCTCGATTGGACCCCTGCCCTATAGGGTAATGTGTGCACCCTGCAGGGGTCCCGTTTGAGACTTCTGCATTATAGGGTGATGTAGAGACACTGCAGTGGTCCTGATCGGGTCCCCTGCAGCCAGCGGGGGGCTTACTTGGAGCAACTGCAAGGTCTTCACAGCCCTTGCAACAGCTCCAGGGTGGAAGTAAGCTGTGGCCATTTTTGGCCGTTTTGCAGGCTTAGCAGAGGGGTGGCCGGAGCATCTGAATAGGGTCATGCGGCCGAATCTCTTGCGTGGGATCGAGTGTGAGCAAAGGCTTTCCCTGCACTAAGCTGCGGTGGGGGTGGCCGCAAGGGAAGCAGGGCAGCGGGCGCAAGCCGGCTGGAGCCCTTGGCCACAAGGACATAGAATAGCTGAGTAGTTTGTGGCCATCCCTTGCGGCCATGCAGCTCCTATGGCCATCAATAGAATGAGGCCCTGTGTGTGCATCTTCTTTCATTGCACACATTTTGTAATGTAGTAATTAAGATTTGCTATTATATGGCTGCACCAATCTACAAATAAAATAGAAATTCACATGTGACACCTCACTAGCCTATAATTATAAATATAAGCACACAAGTCAACTTGCTTAAATGTTTTACTGTACAGCATATCAATACATCATCTCAAATTCTGCTGCATGAAAAAAAAACATTCTAAATCTATTCCAGCAAAAAATGTAGAGATTAAGGAAAAATATTAATACATCAATGGCAAAATGTACACCCTATAACTTCATAAGTTACCTTTCTAAATCTGGAACCACTGAATAACCAATGGGACCCCCATTTCAGCCAGTGTAAATGAGTTCCCATGGCGATTAATGTTTTTTTGACCACACATTAATGTTAGACGTGATTTTGGGGGATTCTTTATTGGCTGAAATATGAGTAATTTATATTTCATTCAAACAGTATTTGAATTACTCCTAGACCATATCTTATTGGTTAAAGGTATAACCAATCAGAGAGCACAGAATGTAATCTCCTGTGGTGGTAAGTAGGCCATGGGGCTCATTGAGGATCGCATGGTTTAGGGGTTAACTTAACCTCCTATGAGCCAGGGGATATCAGGGATCGTCATAGGAGTTATCTGTATTAACCCCTTAATTGTATCACATTTCAGTAATCAAGACTCAAATCTGATACAATTAAGGTGTTAGCTACTGCATATCCATGGATTTAAGGCATCCAGGATTCTCAGAGGTATTTTCCTGCCTTTACGTAAGGTTGAAGGTACCTGTAGGATTTTTTACATTTCAGGCACTAGAAGAGACTTCCAAGTAATCTTCAGTGAGATCAGATAACATTACATTAGTGATGTGATAATAGGAACATTTCAAGTTTTTGATAGCTTTTCCCAGAGGCTAGTTTTAAGGGTTTGATGTGTTACCTTGGTTGTGATTTACAAGTGAAATTCATCCAGTTAATTTCTTATGGGAGCCATGGAGGCCTAAGTTGTGGTTACAAAAATTATTATCTTGCTTCATTTTCACTATTAAAGATATATCTAAGTTTCTCTGGTCTTCCCTTTCTCTAATCTAATACACGCTGCTTATATCAGACACGCACATTACATTGAGTCATTCTATAGATACAGATTTATTTTATTTAAAAATGAAACTTGTTTTCCACACCCCAGAGCTGCTTACATAGACACAGTGTACCTCCCAATAGAAACACTGCATGTGGGTACAGATTTTAACCCTTTACTGACCTTCAACCACTACAGCCTTATTAAATTGCGATTCTGCAAATTTAAAATGGCTCTATTTAAGCACATAGCCTATTTTTTTACAGAAGTTTTTAGTTAGTGAAGACCTTGCTTTTGGGTAGAAGTTCACTAACTAAAAACTTCTGTAAAAAAATGTGCTTAAATAGAGCCCTTTTAAATTTGCCGAATCACAATTTAATAAGGCTGCTAATGTTGTCATACACTGCTGATTCTCCTCTATCAGATACAATCATAATCCAGGAAATTTAGATATACGTATTTTTAATGAAATCTTAAAACATACCTTCAATTAAACAATTCAAGTGCAATAAAACATTATTTAAGTTGATATGTAAATATGTGGCTAATATTTCTTTGTTTTTATCATTTCAGCTACAAAATGATTTCTACCGAAATCCCTGAATATATTTATAGGCTCTGAAAATTTAAACATTGTATAAAAAGTATTAAATACACTAATGCAAATGACACAGTAAAACAAAAAAAAACAAAAAATGAATTAACTGTGAGAGCTAGAAAGGATTCAAGCGAGCTCTGTATGAATCCATTTATAGACTATTTTTTTAAGTAAATGCTTTGTGGCGTTTTATGAATGACGGTTTTGGCTGTTTTCATAGTCAATGAGTGGTTACACTGTGTGGGAATGTTTTCACAGTACCGTGTCTCTTCTGCCCTCTTCCATAAACTAAGCTACTTCACGTGTCTTCTCCTATTAGCACCATCAGTAAACAAAGCTTGCTCTCATGAATGAGTACTGATGTCAGCAGTTTGTGAATGGCATACATAGAACATCTGACCTCTTGCACTCATTCTTGATGTTAGGATAAAAGTCACTAGGGAGATGGCCAGCCCACTTCCTCCTATCATTTCAGCTGCTCATATAATTAAAGCAGCAGCCTTTGCATCTCGTTCTTTGTATTATTCAGCTACCAAACTACATTATATAAAATTCTTTGAATAAATGAGTAGTAAAACAAAATGTTTAAACTAGTAATAACAATACAACCATGCAGTAAAATATATATTCCTACAGGATTCATGAAAGTAAAATACTCCACTGGCGTTAAACACATACAAAAACTATAACTAGTCAGCTGTAAAAACTGATTTTTGATTACAGAGAAAATTATGCACGGCGACTAATTTGAAACCCTGGGATAGAAGTAGAATCTTAAAGCCTTTAATGTATTTAACAATGAATATTATAACAATTTCTAAGTGAACAATCTAAACCCAATTTGATATAATACAAATATGTGATGCTGTGCTCATACATTCACATAGGCACATCTGTCAACTACAATACATGCATATTCCCAGCTGGACAGTTTCATAATGAAATGAATCAATTTGTCTAAATTTTATGCAGATTTTAGTATCTGTATGGGAGGCTTGGATAAACGTAGGTTTTTCAGCATGTAACTGAAGAAATCTTGCCCTAGTGACAATTTGCATGCAAATTAGTACTGTGCTTAACTGGGTGGAGGACGTTGGGAAGTTGGAAACCTTTAAAATATAAAGTATAAAATTAAAGAAGTTGTGAAAAACTTCAGTATTCTTGAGTATATTAAAGAATACAGTGCAGATTCATTTTTTCAGAGTTTATGTGAACCTAAGAAGATCTCTTTAATTACACAAAGATGATTCAACTCAATATAATGCAATGTAGTACATTATGTTGCTCATCCCTCTAATAAAAAATAGGTTAACTATTTCTTATTTTTCTTATTTCTTAACATTTCTTATTCCTGCATTTTAAATCAAGGTATACGCTAATGGTTGTTGTTGTTCAGTCCTGTCTGACTCTCGGTGACCATATGAACTGCAGCACGCCAAGCACATCTATCTGTCCATATGGTTTTCATGGCAGAGATACTGGAGTGGGTTGCCAGTTCCTCCTCCAGTGGACTGCGATGTGCCTGCCCATCTTGGTTGACCCCTACAGCTTCACTGAGGTACACAAGCCCCTTTACCAAGGCAAGGTAGTGATCCAGAAGGGGAATATATATTTTACCAGGCAATAAATGATGCAATGATAGAAAACAAAACTCCATTAAAATACATGTATAGTTAGACTTTTAGTACAAATATTAATTTAAAATGTGTTAACAGAGGACAGTGTTATATTTAAGCGTTGTTTATGTATTCATCATTTTTTTTTAATGGGGAAAGTTTACACTAAAAAACAAAGAAGTCAATGGCAGCAAAATGTAAGCAATGGTAGAATGATAAGGTGGTATTGTGGAGATTGAGCCTAAGATGAAGTATTATGTCAAATCAGTTAAGAAAAACTCAAAATTTATGCTTAAATACAAAATAATTTTTCTTTACATAGTCCTTGTTAAAGCTGATGCCCACCATTATAAAGAGCTTATGCCCACCATTATAACTCAGCTTTTAAGCACAGAACTGAGTTAGCAAACCCAATCTCTAATGTGCTTAAAAAGATTAACATAACATAACATAGGGCACAGGCTTAACAGGGGTCCATGTAAAACTGCCAAGTTGCATGTCCCCACCAGAATTGTTGTATTGAGGGAAATGGTACTACATGGGATTGTGAACGGCAACTCTGTATTCTTGGTGCATTCTTGATTAGTATTTGAGTACAAAAACACATAGTAAAAATCATCCACCAAGATACCACATTCGATGTCTCTACTATCTTCAATTATCGCCTAGACTGCAAGTGTACGTTAGATACTAAGATCAAAGACATTCTAAGCTCCATTCTTTTGTGAAAATTTGTTTTTGATTTGTACTTAACCCCTGTATAGCTCTATGAAATATGTTGACGTATTACAAATAATTTTTTTTTATAAATAAATATATATATATATATATATATATACAGCGGGGGTAAAAAGTATTTGATCCCCTGCTGATTTTGAACGTTTGTTCACTGACAAAGAAATGATCAGTCTATTATTTTAATGGTAGGGGTATTTTAACAGTAAATGACAGAATAACAAAAAAAAAAAAAAACAAGAAAAACGCATCTCAAAAAAGTTATGAATTGATATGCAGGTTAATGAGGGAAATAAGTATTGGACCCCTTCGACTTAGTACTTTAGATACTATTTGCACACATCTCAGGACGCATATTGTCCCACTCCTCTTTGTAGATCCTATCCAACAGCCTTATTAAATTGCGATTTGGCAAATTGAATAGGGCTCTATTTAAGCACATAGCATATTTTTTTTACAGAAGTTTTTAGTTAGTGAAGAACTTGCTTTTGGATAGAAGTTCACTAACTAAAAACTTCTGTAAAAAAAATATGCTATGTGCTTAAATAGAGCCCTTTTCAATTTGCCGAAACGCAATTTAATAAGGCTGCAAGTCACTAAGGTTTTGAGGCTGATGTTTGGCAACTCGAACCTTCAGCTCACTCCACAGATTTTCTATGGGATTAAGGTCTGTATACTGGCTAGGCCACTCAAGGACCTTAATGTGCCTCTTCTTGAGCCACTCCTTTGTTGCCTTGACTGTGTTTTGGGTAATTGTCATGCTGGAATACCCATCCACGACCCATTGTCAATGCCCTGGCTGAGGGAAGGAGGTTCTCACCCAAGATTTGACGGTACATGGCCCGGTCCATCGTCTCTTTGATGCGGTGTAGTTGTCCTGTCCCCTTAGCAGAAAAAAAAACCCAAAGCATAATGTTTCCACCTCCATGTTTGACGGTGGGGATGGTGTTCTTGGGGTCATAGGCAGCATTCCTGCTCCTCCAAACACGGTGAGTTGATTTGATGCCAAAGAGCTTGATTTTGATCTCATCTGACCACAACACTTTCACCCAGTTCTCTTCTGAATTATTCAGATGTTCATTGGCAAACTTCAGATGGGCCTGTACATGTGCCTTCTTGAGCAGGGGGACCTTGTAGGCGCTGCAGGATTTCAGTCCTTCACGACATAGTGTGTTACCAAAGGTTTTCTTGTTCACTATGGCCAAGCTGCCTCCTATGCCATTCTGGGCTGATTCCTCACTGTTCTCATGATCATTGAAACTCCAAAAGGTGAGATCTTGCATGGAGCAACAGACTGAACACTTTTGTGTTTCTTCCATTTGTGGATAATAGCACCAACTGTTGCCGCCTTCTCACCAAGCTGCTTGGCGATGCTCTTGTAGCCCATTCCAGCCTTGTGTAGGTCTACAATCTTGTACCTGACATCCTTGGACAGCTCTTTGGTCTTGGCCATGGTGGAGAGTTTGGAATCTGATTGATTGCTTTTGTGGACAGGTGTCTTTTATACAGGTAACAAGCTGTGATTAGGAGCACTCCCTTTAACAGAGACCTGTATAAAAGACACCTGGGAGCCAGAAATCTTGCTGATTGGTAGGGGATCAAATACTTATTTCCCTCTCTGGCCTGCAGATCAATTTATAACTTTTTTGACATGCGTTTTTCGTTTTTTTTTTTTTTTTGTTATTCTGTCTCTCACTGTTAAAATACACCTACCATTAAAATTATAGACTGACAATTTCTTTGTCAGTGGACAAATGTTCAAAATCAGCAGGGGATCAAATACTCCCCCCTCCCCCACTGTATATATATATATATATATATATATATATATATATATATATATATATATATATATATATATATATTTATATATATATATACTGCCATGCCTTGAATGCAATTTTCTATGTATGTACAAATTTAATATCAACTGCTGGAACTGTTATCCAGCCAGTAGATAGTAGATGTGGTGGGCGCCTGACACGTAGGTAAGTACAGACCACCTCCACACTTCTTACATTGAAATTCCTCTGTTAACAAAAGTATGTATGTATTTTTATGTGTATAATGCCACCGACATGCACAGTGCTAAGTACTTAAATCAATCTATGTCAGCATGTCTAAAGAGCTGTCTATACCGACACCTTGTTACTTCTTTCTTATCTGGACATACAGCTATTTTCAACTAAGGAGTGGTGTGAAGTGCTGACAGTTTATGTCTAGTCTGAGACAAAGTAGCGAACTGTAGTTGACAAAATGTGACTTCTATCTTTTAGTTGACCAGCCTTTATGAAAATCAGACAACGCTGCCAGTACTATATAAGGGAAAAACAAATATCTGATTGTATCCTCTAAAATGCCTGTTTTATAAATTGGAAAATACAAACATATCTATCTATCTATCTATCTATCTGATTCATTGATACTCACCATCAGATAAAACATCAGTCAACTAGTGAGCTTCTACATTAAGCACATGTTTAAATTGGCTGTGCTATACAACGTACACTAGTCACAAGAGCTGACATTTGTTAATCACCCAGTGAACTTATGACATTTTCCCCATTATACCGCCATTTTATATTTTATAATATAATGAACCTTTGTGCCTTGTATTATCTTCTTGTCTTGATAGCCATTTAACCCTTCCAATAACCTGATGTATCACCCAATCACATATACTTATGAAATCCTTATTTTATATTATTTTATATCATATATTATATGTTTAGGAACATACATTTAAAAAAGCACTACCGCATTGCCCCACTAAGTTTCAATGGCTAAGAAGCAAATCAAAGAAGGCTGTAGTGGAGATTGCCATTGCAGCCCTTCAAAGCCCTGTTTAATTAATCAATCCCATTATCAATTCTATCTGCCCTACATTCAGATCAGAGGTATATTATTTCCTTTATTTGAACGCGACATATTCTGTAGCGCTATACATGGGTAAGGTTAAGTGAAAAACAATATTAACACAATGCAAAAAAATGGATGGTATATTAATTATGACATGCTCATTTCCAAGTGTAATATTCTGGCATTATTTTCCCTTGTCCCCTCTGAGGTGACAAATGATTTTAAAACTGCTAAAAAATAAATGGTATTTAAGAATGAATTTTAACCCAACTGTATACCTGCACCTTTTGAAAAACGTTATGCTTAAAAATTAATTGCCATTTAGGTATGTGCCTCTTCCCCATGTTACTATTAGAATTAGAAGAGTATCAAATGCTTAATTTCTAATATTTGACTTTTTGCTGATGCATGGAACGTGATTTACTTTTCAGACACGTTGTATTTAATGATCTTGTATGCAGACTGTTTTGAAAACTTACATAAAATGACAAAAGGGCAACACCACCCAGCCAAAGCTCTGAACATTTTGTTCATGATCACTTCATGTTCACCTCATAAGTCTAAATTAAGTATAATTAATCATGCGGTGACAAGTCTCATAACATTTATCAAGAGACCAAAAACAAGATTCTTTTATGTGGCTTTATTTTTCTTACAGGTTTAAAATGTACATAAAAAGTCCCTGTAAAAACATTACTACCATGTGTTAATAGCATGTCATCATATATTTGGAAATAACCAAGAGTGATTGCACTGTTTTTTTTCGCATTTAAGACAAATGTTTGATTAATTATCAAGATGGAGTGCAATGGCTTTGGTTTTCATCACCCGTGAAGATCAGGAAGCACTTATTGTATATCAACTTTAAGACTTCCAAGCCATAAAAATAATGCCTAGTCTCATGTTCCTTTTTCACTTCTTGTAGTAACAAGCATACAAGAAAATACATTATTTTGCACTTTTTATGCTATCAAATTTTAGCCTTAGGCTTAAAGAACAAAACTATTCTTTTCACTAATATTTGTTTAATTTAGTTTGACAGTTTTACTTTTGTGTCCATGCATCTTTACCGAACAAAAGCCGTCCTATGAGAGGGTTTCTAAACTTGGACAAACCAAGGAAAAAAAGAAAAGTTCCTCTCTGTTTTTATCAAATTTGATTGCTGCAGCTGTTCCCAGTTTCTGTATTTTACAAACAGCCTTATTCAGTGCATTATTGGCATAAGGCCAGGGTAGCATTGGAACATGCTGTACGAAAAAAAACCCTCTATTCACTTACAGATACTGAAATATGTTTAAGATCAGCAAGGGTCATCTGCAGCTAACACTTGTGTGGAAAGATGAATTTTAATATGCCAGGAGTTCACATTACTTTTATCATGCTGTTAAAAAAAATGACAAATAGAAGCTTTCATTTTATATTGTATATCATAAAAAAATCTGTCTACAGACTTGCAGCCTTATTAAATTGCAATTCGGCCAATTGAATAGGGCTCTATTTAAGCACAGAGCATATTTTTTTTACAGAAGTTTTTGTTCGTGAACTTCTATCCAAAAGCAAGGTCTTCACTAACTAAAAACTTCTGTAAAAAAAAAATATGCTCTGTGCTTATATAGAGCCCTATTCAATTGGCCGAATTGCAATTTAATAAGGCTGATAGTGATTTGTAAAATACTGTACAATCAATGGGTTTGGAATTTGGATATTTTCATCATCATCATTCTTTAGATCCATTCCAACATAAACATTGTTGCATATATTTTGAAGGTGAAGATATATATGCATTTAACATATGGAGTTACTATTTTTTTCTCAACAATTATAGGAAGTTTAAAAACATGGAAAATATAATAATACTAGCGACTTGCCCGTCAAAAATGACGGCAATAAAAACTGAAGCCTGGCAATGCTGTTTGCCACACAATGTAAGCCTCTCCCCCTCTACTTTACTGGCCTTGTGATGAGCGCCTTTGACGCTCATCACAGGCCTTGCAATGAGCCCCTTTGGAGCTCATTGCGAGTCTCTCCCTCTGTCTACTTCCTCCCTCGTGTCTTATTTCCCCCCTCCTCTCCCTCCCTTGTGTCTCCTTCCGCCTCGTCTACCTCCCTTGTATCTCCTGCCCCCCTGTGTTTTTACCTCCCTCTCCCTCCCGTGTCTCTAAACCCCTCCACTGTGTCTCTTTCCCCCTTCTCCCTCCCATGCATCTCTTCCCCCCCCTGTGTCTCCCCCAACCCTCCCCTGTGTCTGTTCCGGCCTTCCTCGTGTCTCCATTTCCCTCCCTTGTGTATCTTCCCCCCTGCACTCTCTCCCCTGTGTCTCTTCCCCCTCCTCTCACTCCCCTGTGTCTCTTCCCCCTCCTCTTTCTGTGCCTCTTCCTCCCTGTCTCTTCCCCCTCACCCTCTGTGTCTCTCCCCACTCTGTGTCTTCCACCCCTCTCCCTCTGTGCCTCTTCCCCCGCCTCTCTCTGTGTGTCTCGCCACTGTGTCTCTTCAACCCTTCCTCTGTTTCCCCCCCCTCTGTGCCTCTTTCCCCCCTCTCTCTGTACCTCTTCCCCCCTGTGTCTCTTCCTCCCTCACCCTCTGTATCTCTCCCCCCTGTGTCTCTTCCCCCTCTCCCTCTGTGCCTCTTCCCCCCTCTCCCTCTGTGCCTGTTCCCCCCTGGCCTGTGTCTCTTTCCCCCTTCCCCCTGTGTCTGTTCCCCTCTCCCCCCCCATTTCCCTCCCATGTGCCCATGTGTATCTTCCCCCTGTTCTCCCTCCCGTGTGTCTTTTCCCCCTTCTCTACCTCCCCTGTGTCTCTTTCCCACCTATCCCTCTGTGTCTCTCCCCCCTCCCTCTGTGTCTCTTCCCCACTCTCCCTCTGTGCCTCTTCCCCACTCTCCCTCTGTGCCTCTCCCCCCCCTCTTCCCCACTCTCCCTCTTCCCCACTCTCCCTCTGTGCCTCTTCCCCACTCTCCCATCTGCTCGCGGCTCGGGCCGCGCTCTGCGCATGCGCGGCATGCGCCGCGCTCTGCGCATGCGCGGCTACTGCTGCCCAATGCGCAGTTTATCATTGTCAAACTGCGATTCGTCTCAAGCGTGACGACCAATCGCAGTTAGACAATTATAATATGTGATTTTCAGGCGGAGTGGAGCTACTGTAGTTGCAATGTTTACTACCATATATAAAAATTCACGTATATGCAAAGGAAAATGCACACACACACACATATATATACAGTATATACAGTAGACTCTCAGTTATCCAGAACGCAGGCAACCAGAACTCTCAAGCAACCAGACAAAAATGTTATACTGTACTTTAAATAAAAATAATAATTTAAAAGGCTCAACAAATGACAGGAACCAGGTTGTTATGCCACAAAATGCTTACAGGCACCTCAATTGCAGTCACGGTATGTTTCTGCAATTCAATGTTACCTGGAAGCAGACAGACATGAGTGACTGAGCCAGTGCAGTGTTGGTGTTACATTCCCCGGGTTCAGCACCGGACTCTCCAGCCGAATTCACATGTGTGTAAGTGAGGAGTGAAAGCTGCTGCTGCTAGAACAGCCCTCACTGACAAATATACCTAGCAGAGCATCCTATGTGCAGATAATCTAGATAATCTAGGCCTCTTTTAATAGTGACTCTCAAGCAACCAGAAACTACATTTATCCTGCATCTACCAATCCCCATAGATGCCGGTTAACAGGGAGTTTACTGTATGTATATATATATATATATATATATATATATATATAAAAATATATATAAAGACAATATATATATATACATACACACACCCTTCGCGCTTGCAATCCATAACTATTTTAAACATGGCTTCCTTGAAGCATATGCCTGCTGTATTCCACAGCTTTTTTGGAAAACTCAGGATAGATTATACACAAGCCCAGAAACCTACCAACAGCTGTTTCAAGGTTACTGCCTCTCATCGGCGTGGGGCTGGTCCTAGCTTGTGCAGTAGATTTTATGAGGAGGTAGTTTACCACAACAATCATTTCTTTTATGGTGGACAAAAGAGTGATAGAAGCCCTCCACCTTACAATAGCACAGTATATAAATTGTACAATTGTGCTCACATTTCAATGTCTAAAACAAGTTAAAAAAAGTTTTTCCTACTCAATATTCTGAGAAATACAGTTATTACACTGCATGTATATGGAGAAGTTGTAAGGGGGATCCTCAGATTAGATAAAAATGTGCATTATCTGCCTTATTCTTAAGGAAGTATAGACAAGTACTCATGGAGACCCTTTTAATTGAGTCTTCTTATCTCATTTACAAGTAAACGGGAACAAATGCACTACCGTATATTGTTGCAGTTCAGACATAAGACTCATTGCCCTCTGTTTCTGAAAAATGTCAGGAAAGAGGAGGAGAAAAACATACCATTAAATATCACTCTAAATTCTGTATGTTTTTCTACACTATAGACCACTGTTTTTCATGCCAACATTTTTGTAAAGTTTAAATTGTGATCTTTTAAATGCATGATAGAATTTTTTGACCACAGAGGCCCTTATAAAAACATACATTTTTACTGCCTGTGCCAAAATATACAAAAAATAGGATGTGACTTTCTGTTCCCAACAGACCTCCTGTGCATAACCTCTGGCTTTGTTCCAGATAATCCTCCCCGCCCCTTGCCTTGACCACAATGCATGGTGCTTCATACCTACTGCTCCTAAATTCCTTATAATATTTCTACCTGCATTCTAGACCCAAGTCCCCAAATCAGGGATCTTAAGTACAGCTAGAGCTATATGTTTTAATTAGGTTTAGCAGCTTCTGGTCTCTACCTCTTTAAGGTTAACAGGGCAGTGCTAAATTGTCATGTATCATCACAATGTCCTTCATAAGCTGGAGACATGCTGTTTGCAACAAACTCTGACTGGGATGCAGCCTGTGAATGATTTTCTAGAGTCAAGACTAATCAGTTTAGTCTTAAAGATTTTAGACTTGTCTCTCAGGTAACCCACTCTCTTAATGGCCTTATAAGGGAGACCAACAGCTTAACTGGAGGCTGATAGTCTAATATTTGAAACTACGTTTTATATTGAATATGGCATTACAATATCATTGAGTACAATTTTATTAATGATCAATACATGACTAAAACAAATATCTACTTTTATAAGGACATTACAGTGTTCATTTTACTTTCAAAATTGAGCCAGCAATTTATCCTCCATTCCTCTTTTTGATCTCTACTCCACTCTTTGTTCTGTTTCCCTTCCGTCAAACTTTAGCTCCCTCCTCTAACGTCCTCTATTTAAGTCTCATAAAGGACTATAATTGTCTTATAGCATTCCCATGAAAATAAAGGGAAATATACAAAGCATTATTCACCTATCGTAATTTGAACCCATGCTCAAGCCATAAACAAAGAAAACTGAATTAAGCAATTATTGCTAGATGATAGGTACCTGACAACATATATTTCAAGTATTTGGATGCTGAGTCAGATAGTGATTTATTTCATAATTAATTTTGAGCAGACTGAATATTAAATAATAATGAATATCACATGTAAACACATTTATAGCATGATTCTGGTGAAAAAACAGGAACATAATTAATGAAATGGTACTTAATTAGTTTTATGTTAATCAGTTGCTGATGATGCATTGTGTAGAAACCTCCTGTCTATCTAAAAATATATAATTTACCCAAATTTAGTCATTTGATTATAAAATCAACAAAAGTGATATGGAAAGAACATGAGTTATGTTACATTTCTATGTCTATGTTATTTTGATGTTCTGTAGATATTTACAAGCTTTGATTTTATATTTGTCTTGCATTTACAATTACTGAAAATGCATTTATTTATTCTTAATGTCTCTCTCTCTCACTCTCTTTATATAAAATCTATGTTATTTTTGCAAGGTTGATTTTGAAAACTTTGTGATATTTATTTACAATTTTATTATTAATTTGCTAAAGATCTGAGGTTTTCAGTGGGGATATTTCTCCACCTGGAAGACCCTGTAAAAACAGGCCTTTTCAGTTAGTAGTGGTAATCCAAAAACTTTTAGTCAGCATTAAATCAGGTTTCTTAACTAAATAGCATGTACTAATACAATTAAACACCAAAAATAATGCAAATTCTAATAATTTTACATTTATAATAGCATCAATTACTTTTGTTGTTGTTTAGTTGTTCAGTCACGTCTGACTCTCCGTTACCCTATGGACTGCAGCACGCCAGGTACATCTCTAAGTCACTGCCCCTCTGATCTCCATCAAGTTCAGGTTTATTGCTTCAGTGACCTCATTTATCCATCTCCGCCTGTGTCGTCCCCTTCTTCTTGTGCCTTCAATCTTTCCCAGAATCAGAGTATTCTCTAGGGAATCTGAAGTCTCATGATACGGCCAAAATATTTGAGCTTCAGCCTCATGATCATATCTTCTAGTGAACAGTTTGTCTTGAAGTATTGATTTTCTGAAGTATTGATTTAGTGGATCTTCTTGCAGTCCAAGGGACTCTAAGTAGTTTTCACCAACACCACAATTCAAATGCCTCAATTCTACGGCTCTCAGACTTCTCTATGGTCCCACTCTCACTACTACTGGGAATACCATAGTTATTTACTTTTTACTAGCTTGTCCAAGCTTGACATAGCTTTCCTACCCAGAAGCAAACATATTTTAATTTCACGGCTATAGTTACCATCTGAAGAGATATTGGATCCCAGGAAAATAAAATATGTCACTGACTCCACTTCTTCCCCGTCTATTTGCCAGGAACTGATATTGCTGATTGCTATGATCTTCATCTTTTTAACGTTGAGCAGCAGGCCAGCTTTTGCACTTCAGTAGGTCATTTAGTTCCTCCTCACTTTCAGCCATCAAAGTAGTATCATCGGCGTATCTGAGATTATTGATATTTCTTCCAGCAATATGGATTCCAGCCTCACGCATGATGTACTCTGCGTATAAGTTGAATAAATAAGGTGACAATATACAACCTCATAGCACATCTTTTCTGATCTTGAACCATTCTGTTGTCCCATGTTCGGTTCTGACCCTGGCTTCTTGCCGACAAATTTCTTTAGGAGGAGGATGAGATGATCTGGTACTCCAATCTTTTTAAGAACATGCCAGATTTTGTTGTGATCCACACAGTCAAATGCTTTAGAACAGTCTATGAAGTAGAAGTAAATGTTTTTCTGGAACTCTCTTACTTTCTCTAATATCCATTGGACATTGGCAATTTGATCTCTTGTGCCTCTTCCTCTGCGGAACCCGGCTTGCACATCTAGTAGTTTCTGATACATATATTGTTGGAGTTGGGCTTGTAGAATCTTAAGAATTACCTTGATGACATGTGAAGTGAGTGCAATTGTTCGATCATTGGAGCAATCTTTGGCACTGCCTTTTTTGCAGATTGGGATGTAGACAGACCTTTTCCAGTCTATTGGCCATTGTTGAGCTTCCTAATTTGTTGGCATAAGGCAAGCAACACTTTCACAGCATTATCTTGTAGAATTTTGAATAGTTAAATTGGGATTCCATCAACTCTTGCAGCCTTGTTATCAGCAAGGCATCCTAGGGCCCATCTAACTTTGCTCTCTAAGATGTCAGGCTCCAGCTCATTGGATAAACTATTGAGGTCATAACTCCTGTTAATATCTTTCCTGTATGGATCTTCGGTGTAGTCCTGCCACCTCTTCTTTATCTAATCTTCTTCTGTTAAGTCCCTACCAGTTTTGTCTTATCATGCCCACTTTGACATGAAAGGTGGCTTTGAGATCACCAATTTTTAAGAGATCTCTTGATTTACTCATTCTGTTATCTTCTTCGATCTATTTACATAGCTCATTGTAGATTGTCTAATTGTCTCTTCTTGCTATCCACTGGAATTCTGCATTCAGCTGGACAAATATTTTCCTATCTCCACCACCTTTGCCTTTCCTTCTTTACTGGACTACTTTCAAAGGCTCACCTGTTTGCCTTCTTAGTTTTCTTTCTTTTAGGGATATTCTTTGTTGCTGTTTCCTGCATAATGTGGCAAACTTCGGTCCAAAGTTCTTCAGGCATTCTATCTTCTATGTCTAGTCCCATAAATCTATTCCTTACTTCCACTGCATATTCACTGGGGATATTGTTAATTTTGTATCTACTTGGTCTGATGATTTTCCTTCTTTTCTTCAGTTTAATTCTGAACTATGCAATACGAAGCTCATGGTCTGAGCCATAGTCAGCTACAGGTCTACTTTTTGCTGATATAGAGCTCCTCCATCTTTGGCTTTATTGTTCATCTGGTGATGTCCATGTGTAGAGTCGTCTCAAAGGGCTGTTTGAAGAGGGTGTTTACTATGACCAGAGAATTATCTTGACAGAATGCTACTAATCTCTGACCAGCTTCAATTTGTACTCCAAGGCCAAATTTGCTAGTTTTTCCAGGTGTATTTTCGTTCCCTACTTCAGCATTCCAATCTCCTATGATGAGAGTAACATTTTTTCTTGGTGTTATATCTATGATGTGTTGAATATCTCTGTAGAACTGGTAAACTTCAGCTTCTTCAGTACCTATGGTTGGAGCATAGACTGTGAAGAAAATGGGTTGCCTTGAAATCAAATTGAAATCATTCTGTTATCTATTGAGATGTTACCAAGCACTGCTTTGTCCACCATTTGAGTATGAGTGCAACTAAATGTTTTAGATATTTGGCAATATTTTAGTATCTGATCATACAGATATCACTGGGGACATTAATAGGCCTATTTGTAATTGGAATTGGAAATGTCCTAATAGCACATATCATTTTTAGCTTTAAATTCACAATTAATAACAGCCTATATTGAATACAAGTCTAAGGGCCTCATTCAATTGCGATTGCTTTTGGATAGAAGTTCACTAACTAAAAACTTCTGTAAAAAAATATGCTCTATGCTTATATAGAGCCCTATTTATCAAGTCACAATTGAGTGGGGCCCTAAGATTGCTTATTATGCAGCTAAGCAGGCGGTTGATGACATATTAATTGATTTAAAACAGGATAAATAAAAATGTCTCAGTATGGCAGTAGGGTTGGATCTCTTTTAGCTAAGGTCACTAGGCAAGCAAGGGGCCATCATTTTATACATTTAGTTTGGAAAGGGAAACAAAGTATTCATAATTCAATTGAGATTCTAGATACATTTGTTGATTTAAAAAAAAAAAAAAACCTATATAGTAAATATGAAAAAATATAATAAACAAAGGGCTATTTTTATAGGATTATTTTACCAAAAAATCCAATATAACAATAGAAGAAATTAAGCAAGTGATTACTAAACTTAAGAAGTTTAAAGCTCCATGACCTGATGGCCTTTTATAGGAGTTTTATAACATTTTGAAGTATTACATTAGTGCAGATTTGGCATCCTTATTTAATGCATATTTAATTCATGTTTAAAAGAGAATTCAAGTCCATGTCATGACTTTCTAGCTGTAAATATATGTATGATTTAAAAAAAAAAGATGAAATTCAATTGGGTCTTACAGACAAAATATAATTTTCTTATGCCAATTTTGTCAAATCTCCTCAATAAATGTCATGCTACATTAGTCAAAGATGTCAAAACTGGATTTATACTTGGGAGGAAATCCACTTTAAATATATGTGAACTCCTTTAGTAGTTCAACATTATTGGTCACTCATAAATTATGAACATTATAATAACACAAAGATGAATCCAGTTTGTATCTTAGCATCTCAAAAAGCATTTGATACAATAGATTGGGAGCATTTGTTCATTACATTAAATCATTTTGAATTTCAGGCAAATGCATCTATTTCAATGAATAGTTATTAATATAATAAATATACCCTTTAATGGTGTATGCGGTAGAGATGTCCATTTTCTCCTCTATTGTTTGTTTTGGCTCTGACAAGCCCAATGTGTATATCCTGGTCTCGTAATTAATTAATGCACAATGCATCTCTCATTATATGCAAATGACATATTAATCTTGTGGAAGATCTGGATTTGAATATGCATAGTTTTATTACAATTAATAAGGATCAATTTGGCAGATTTTCAAGTTATAAAGTTAATTTATTTAAGTCGAGCTTAGAATTAATCCACAATACTTAGAATTAATCCACATACATTGTATTCTGCATATTATAAAAGATAATTCATAAGATTCAAAATTATTTTATACAAGTATTTAACTGGTAGAATTAATCTTATCAAAATTATTATTCTGCCTAAATTACTATCTTATTCAGATGATTCCAATATTATCTATAAACAGTACAGCTTTCTGCTGTGCTTTGTGGTATATTGCCCTAGAATGGAGTATAAATGTTTAAGATATTAGTATTAGAGTATTACTCAATATTTCTTTAGGGTAATTAAGTATATGTTCAGTACCAATTATTAAGGTGATTAAATTCTTCACTATATTTTCTAAAGAAATTTGAAAGGCTTGGCTTAACCTTATATTATTATTATCGTTTATTTGTAACGTACCAACCTATTCCGTAGCGCTATACACTAATTGTGATTGTGGAAAATGTGTAAAATGCTTTTGGACTAAGTGAAAAACCTATTTACTATATCTTCCTGTAATAGAAAGTCAAGTTATAAAGTTAATTTATTTAAGTCGAGCTTAGAATTAATCCACAATACTTAGAATTAATCCACATACATTGTATTCTGCATATTATAAAAGATAATTCATAAGATTCAAAATTATTTTATACAAGTATTTAACTGGTAGAATTAATCTTATCAAAATTATTATTCTGCCTAAATTACTATCTTATTCAGATGATTCCAATATTATCTATAAACAGTACAGCTTTCTGCTGTGCTTTGTGGTATATTGCCCTAGAATGGAGTATAAATGTTTAAGATATTAGTATTAGAGTATTACTCAATATTTCTTTAGGGTAATTAAGTATATGTTCAGTACCAATTATTAAGGTGATTAAATTCTTCACTATATTTTCTAAAGAAATTTGAAAGGCTTGGCTTAACCTTATATTATTATTATCGTTTATTTGTAACGTACCAACCTATTCCGTAGCGCTATACACTAATTGTGATTGTGGAAAATGTGTAAAATGCTTTTGGACTAAGTGAAAAACCTATTTACTATATCTTCCTGTAATAGAAAGATGAAAATATACAAAATTCATCTCATATGTAGATTATGAAAAGTGTGCATAAAAGAGTTGTAAATCGCTCTATATAAATTATTGACATTTTCCTCCATTTGTAACGAAGACATTGTTATAAAGTAATGTATATTTTTATTTTATATTATTTATGAAGTGTCACTGTAGAAATAATTAGCATTCAGACAATGAATGTATATCTATTACTTAATTAATTAGTTATATATGTATTTATCAGTGCAACTAAAACATGTGTTTTATTCCTACCACATAAGTTAAGACAGTTAAGCAAAATATGTATTTTTCACTCCAATATATAGATAGTATAAAAGTAGGCATATGTATAAAACCTATAGCATATGTATGAATTTAAAATTATATTGGTTTTAGTTGGATTTTTTTCTTTTATAGCTATTGTGCAATAGCTTTTGCATAATAATTGCTCCACTTTTTTCTCGGTACATATGTCCACATCCACACATAGTTCCATGTATAGCTTTACACCTGTTGTTATTTATTTACTTGGTGGCAATACACAGCCTTGTAATTAGTATGATCAGAATTTTGTCCAAATTGAAATTAAATAATATGTGAATCACTGATAAGGCAAATACGAATATAAACTACATGAAGTTTACTAAAAGTTTGAGTCAAATACATACCCAAATAGTGTTTGTTTTATAGTTGCAAATTCAGCAGTTAAAATGTCTTGTGATTTTTTGCATTTGACTATTACGATTCCTCACTAATTACAATTCTGATCTTTCAGCCTGACTTAGTTATGAGTTCCTTATCACCCAATCTTCCATTCTTTCTATTTTGGATTCCACTCTTTTTAAGACTAAAACTCAGGCTCCTTATGTAGCTATTGACTTTAACCTCCATCTTCAGTGCTTATCTACAAATATACTCTCTTCAACGTGTTATTTTTTTTTCAGGTGCTGCACCTTCAAATCAATAAGAGCAACTCACCTTTTAAGGAAAGTATTCACATATGAATTCCAGTCTCCTTCCTGTAACCTACTTCTTACTCCCCTTAATGTTTATCATAATGCACACCTACGTAACCTACCTAAGACAGCAGCTGGCCCATATAAAGACCCTTTCCCAAGGAATATTCCAAGAATATTCCAAGAATATTGTAGTTTAGTCGTTCAGTTGTGTCGGACTCACCATGACCCTACAAAGCACAGCACACCAACCACATCTAATGAATTAGACCATCTAACACGCAGTACCATGCAGTTGTCAAAGTTATTCATATAGTAGGGGGGGACAGTAGGCACACCCATAGTATCCGGTAACCCCCTACATATATGGAAATAAGATAAAATACCAATATGAGTGTCAGAAGACAAAAATGTTAAATAAAGTATTGTATTTTGGCAATGTGCAAGCTTGTGAATGTTGTGCTTTTAATTCTGATTAAATGTTCCCCACTATTTACAGTGCTGTATTGAATTTATATTTGCTTTTAAAGTGCTCCGATTTTTCGGGCTTGATCCACGAGTTACGGGCTTCCGTCCACAATCATGTTCAAGCCCACAAATGCTACTGCTGAGAGCATGGTTTCCTAATCTCGCAACCGGCGCCTAACCTTTGGGCTCGGCCAATTGAATAGCAGAGTAAAAGTAGACCTACTGGAGACCACAACCCGACAGCAAGAAATCGTTTATTTGCGATCTAGTTACGGCCCCGAATAAAATGAGGCTGCAAATGAGTCTAACAATGACCCCCCTAACTAATTAAATAAATAAAGATATATGGTACTTATAATATATTCTGCAGGTAGGTTGTATAAATAAGACGGCAGTATACAACATTGTCACACTCCTTTGCCGATCTGAAACCATAGTCTGTATTTAAAACTGATGTTATCTACCTCTTAGTAATTAGTCCCTAAAGGACCAACACATATGACATTGTAAGATCACAAATACATAAACTGGATAACATAATACAAATTACAAAAATACAAAATACCCCCACTGTCAGTGTTGCCGATGTTAGCTCACACTGTAAATTTTGTAATTTAAATTGTGATTATAGTGAGAATTTGTCGGAGGGAATATGGTGTATATTATCTAAGCTTTGCAAGTGTTTTGCTGAGGAAGCAGTGTAAATTTTTCCCAACAGGAATTAAAAACTGTTTTGCAGCAATTGTAAAGCTTAGTGAATATGGGGGATAACGTCATGATTTGTAAATGGTCAATATTACACATGGTCTTGCAACATCATAATTTGATGTGATATAATAAAAGGTATATGCTCCATTAAAATATTGATTCATTTGCAACTGAATTCTATTAAATTATTGTACTTGAATCATTTCATAACTGCAAGCTCGATTACATGGTACCAGAAGAAATCTTGAAAGTGAAAAAAAGCAAAAAGTTCACTTAAGCCCCATAATGGAGCTATTACATTCATACCACTTCAAACTTATTCATGTAAAGTCTTATGACTGATCGATACATATGAATTGTTCCCTGCTCTATGGGAGATTTTACCCGAAGTGCACTTACATGTATCCTGTAAGACTGAATACCCTACATAGTTACATAGTAATTGCAGTTGAAAAAAGACTTTCAGTCCATCAAGATCAACCTTTAAATATCTCCTCTGAACTGCAATATGCAGATTAGTTGTTATTTGATCCAGAAAAAGGAACACAGAAAAAAGAGACTTTGACAATCGTCTCAAAAGGGAAAAAAATGATGAATTCCTTCCTGACCCCAGATACTGGCGATCAGACTCCTCCCTGGATCAATACTCTCTCTCTCTAATTAACCAGGATAACTCTGAATACCCTTTTTAATTAAAAATATATCCAGTCCCCTTTTAAAGTTATCTATCAAATCCGCTGTCACCACCTCCTTTGGTAGAGAATTCCACAGAATAACCACCCTTACTGTAAAGAACCCTTTTCTTTCTTTAAGGTGGAATCCTTTTACTTCTAACCTCAAAGGATGTCCTCTTGTCAGTTGAAAACCTCTTGGCACAAAAAGTTCGCTTGACAAAGCCTTGTATTGACCCTGGATTTATTTATATAATGTCATCATATCTCCTCTTAGAAGCCTTTTTTCTAGATAAAATAAGTTTAATTTGTTTAGTCTTTCTTCATAATATAGCCCCTCCATTCCCCTTATTAGTTTTGTTGTCCTTCCCTGTACTTTTTCCAGCTCTAAAATGTCCTTTTTATGAAGTGGTGCCCAAAATTGTACTCCATATTCCAAATAAGGGCGTACTAGGGATTTGTATAGTGGCAGAATTATATTTGCATCCCTGGCTTCTATACCCTTCTTAATACATGCTAATATTTTATTTGCCTTTGCAGATGCTGCTTGGCACTGAGCACTGTTACCTAGGTGGTTGTCCACAAGCAATCCCAAATCCCTTTCAATATCTGATACCCCATAGATTTTCTCCATTAAGATTATAAATTGTATGTCTATTTTTCCTTCCCAGATGCAAAACCTTACATTTATTTGTTTTAAATCTCATCTGCCATTTAGATGCCCATTCCTCTAATTTATGCAAATCCCTTTGGAGGAAAAGTACATAATTATCTTATTTAATTACCTTGCACAACTTTGTGTCATCAGCAAAAATAGAGACACTACTTTCCAGTGCCACCTCTAAGTCATTAATAAATATGTTAAAAAGGAGAGGACCTAATATTGAACTCTGAGGAACCCCACTTACCATATTAGTCCAATCAGAGTATGTTCCATTTACCACAACCTTTTGCTTCCTGTCTTTTAGCCAGCTCTCGATCCATGAGCAGATATCTACTGCAATTCCTGTATCCTTTAGTTTGCACAATAGTCTTCCATGTAGCACTGTATCAAAAGCCTTGGCAAAATCCAAAAAGACTATATCCACTGAGTTGCCTTGATCCAGGTTCCTACTAACCTCCTCATAGGATCTAATTAGATTTGTTTGACATGACCTATCCCTCATAAATCCATGTTAACTCTTACTTATAAGCCTGTTCAAATAGACATATTCTTGTATATTATTCCTTATTAGCACTTCTAAAAGCTTCCTCACTACAGAAGTGAGGCTCACTGGTCTATAATACCCCAGATGTCTTGCTCCCTTCTTAACTATAGGTACCACATCTGCTTCTCTCTACTCATCTAGTAGCGACCCAGTGTTGAGTGAATCTTGAAAAAAAAAAATAATGGTTTGGGTATTACATAACCCAGTTCCCTCAGTACCCTTGGATGTATTACATCAGGACTCGTGGCTTTATTATCATTTATTTTATCCAACCTCTTCTGGATTTTTTCCTGCGTTAACCAATCATTTGGTGAAAGTAGTGTAGACCTGTTTCGTTCCAGTGTCCTAACCACTGGTATCTCCCTTGTGTATACCGAAGAAAATAACCTATTTAGCTCATCTGCCTTTTCCTGGTCACTAATCTTCAGACGGCCTGTGTCACATTGTAATGTTCCTATAGCCTCCTTCCTCGCCTTCTTCCCATTAATATATTTAAAAAATATTTTAGGGTTAGTCTTACTCTCTTTTGCAACTAATTTTTTATTTTCTATTTTAGCCAGTCTAATAGCCCTTTTGCAAACCTTGTTGATTTCCTTGTACTTACTTAAGCAGTCTCTGTCCCCTCTTGTTTGTATAATTTAAATGCCTGTTTTTTACTCTGTATCTTGATCTTTAAATCATTGTTAAGCCACATTGGATGGGATTTACTCCCTTTACTTTTATTCCCACTTGGTATGTGGTGATAAGTATGTATATTTAGTAAGCATTCAAATGTTGTCCATTTATATTAAGTATTTTTACCTATCAGTTCTCTGTCACAGTCATTACTTTGTATTGCTGCCCTTAGACTGTTAACATCTTACCTTTAACATTAAGAGTTTTTGTGACCCCTTACGTGTTTTCCTCTTGCAATAAGACAAATCCTTACATGTAAATTCAACCACGACAAGAGCAGATAAAACTCTTATGAGAACAAGACAATTAGGAGCTATGCATGTCCCAGTAGAAAAATAAAGTAAGCTAAAGAAGCATTTTTTGGGACACTATTAAAATAAAATTGAAGCCTACAAACAGAACAAAAGAAGCCTATCTATTGGATAACCCAGCCCTACACAGCAATACTAAAGAACAAAAAAAACAAAACCACAATGTCAATTATAAATACCTGCTCATACATTTAAACACTGATACCAACTAATGCTACAAAAATTATAGATTAGTGTCACACCACACCCCTTAATCCTAACAGCACTATGAATGATGTGCCAGTGCTCTGTGGTCTATAGCATATGACATTTTTATTAAACAAAAGAAATAGAGAAAAAGACCATATTTTAATTGAGCACCAAAGGCAGGGAAAGTGCACAAGTAAGATAAACATTAACTTTTATTAATCGTTTTAAAATGCTATATACAAAATTTCCACCCAAACTATTTAAAAAAAAACTTCACTTAGTGTAGTAGGGAGAGGATTAATGACCAGTGTCTTCCTTTGCACATAAAGTAACATTTATTTATCAGTTTATGATCAGCGTATCCCATTGCATATGAAGTAACATATACTGTGTCAATTTACTGTTCACTTTTATAGATATAAAAGTGACACCAATTTGGGATGAGGCTTAAACAGAACCTTTTTAGATAAATTTGTCAACTAATGCTGTCAGACCTGATTAAAAAAGAGCACCCAGGTTTAATGTCAACCCACCTACCACCCATTCACCTGTGTATCCCTTGCCATTTAATAGCATGTAACAAGTTACAAAATAATATATACTATAATGTTTTTCAACTGCACTGTTCATGTGCAAGAATAATGAACCACATGAATGAGTGTCTGAGTGTGAAACACCTAGCTATATATGCAATGTTGCAATACTTACTGATGTTGGTGTTGCTACGGTAATGACTATGGCCCCCATGTAAATTGGTATTATAGCCGTAAATCGGCAGGAGCTTTTTTCCCCTATGTTACACCTTGATGTTAATCTCTTGCCACCCGCGTTATGGCACTTTTTAGTGTAGTGTATCCAAACCAAGCTTTACGGGACTAGGAACAAAAGTAATTGACAATGTCAGATTTTTATAATGAGCAAAACCAAGTACCGTAACTGCGGCAAGGAACCTTAATACATATATCTATATAAATGTATTTTCTTCTAATTATTTCTATTTTACAACATTAAATAGATGTGGCAATTGTAATAATATACACACACACACACACAATGCATTAGAGCATTTGTTCCTAGGCAACGTGATTTCCTGCTGTGCATTAACCCCCATGAGTACTGGGTTTTGTGTTACCCGAGATCTTGTCTAATAAATTGACATAATAATACATTATCATAATTTTTAATTACACATGTTTTGATATCGGACTGTTAATTGTAAAATAATTGGTTCTAAACTTTCACTTTAACTCAGGGGTGAGGAACCATTTTTCTGCCGAGGGCCATTTGAATATTTATAAAATCATTTGAGGGCCATACAAAATTATCAACTTAGAAATTTGCCTGCTATATTTGGTCAAACATTGAATTAACTCACCCCTAATGTGATGGCTAGACCTGCTATCATGTGTCTCTTTCTCATCAGCTCTTCCTATCTCATTATCTGTGTCATTAGCACTTTCTCATTATCTTTCTCATTGGCTATGGAATAAGGAGAAGGGCGACATCAAATGACTCCAGGGACCTTATATGACCCTCGGGCCTGACGTGCCTCACCCCTGCTGCAGCGGCACTCAGCGAAGGCTTTGAAAGCCTTGGCAAGTGGTCTTTGGTACCCGTAATATTTTCTTAGTTACTTTCTTGTAGTTACAGCACTGGCCTGGTTTACGAGTGACCCATAAAATTGTCCTAGCGGCTTAGTTGTCAAAGTCTAACCTAGTAAACATTTTTGTCAGTGCAAAAGTCAATGGAGATTTGTCAGTCATTCGTAGCAGTTCTCTTGCAAAGTTTACAGGATGGGGGAATAGCATAGTTAGGTATGATTTGAACCGGGTGCTACTACCGGGATTAGTATAGGGTCCTATATTTCTGACTAATATATGCTTAAGTGTTCTCATAAGGACTTTTGTGAGTCTATTAAGCTATTTCCCATTACGTGACAGACCTCCTGACTACGTAACAGTACGTTTTTGGCTGGAGCCATGTAATAGCTGCATTAAATTGTTTTGTAAGTACTCATATAGCTTTGTATCAGTCTTGAGCGAGATCCTATGGGAGTCATATAAGCAAGCTCTGAATTTACTTCAAGATAATACTTTAATGATAGCACCTGTTCTTTGCTACTTGTTACATCTCACTACTTAATTTGTTCACAGTAAAATATTTACAATACCATAAAAAACAGGTACTTTTTTACCTTGATGACAGCCATGATGTAGGTCCAGACAACAACAAAGCCTTATAATCATTAATCTTACAACATAAAGCATTCTATCCTTATTTTATTTTCGTAACAAAAGGAAACAGGGAAAAGCATACAATGGCTATCAAGGCAGTTATATTAATACGCATATTTGGAGAAACATCTAGCATGCAGTTTAACTCAAAATGTTTATTACAGGAAATGTAACTTTATTCAAATATACGACTTAGTCCACACAATGAAATTATTAAGGATGTGGTTGGCTGGACAATAGCTACAATGTTTAAATATTCTATTCTAGGAACATGCGGCTGACTATCCAAAGTATTTCTGAACTTGGCTCTGTTCTTATAGAGCTTTTGGTGCCACATTAAAAACCACCATTTTCTTTTGTGATTTTATGACTTGGGCTAAATTAACAATACTTTTTGTGTTGTTGACTGAAATAATTATTTAAATAGTTTTAATGGTGCTTTATTATAGCCCATCACAAAACTCTAAATCAACATCTTGTCCTAGATGCTAATCAAACTGAAAATCAAGAAACGGGATAAATATTATAGGCATGCCAAGAAACTAGCACTAAAAATATCTATTGTTTGAAATATTGCTTTATAAATAGTGGACAATAAACATGCCACACATTATATCTGAGCAGTAAAAATATCTCAATAAATGAATGGGCAAGAGGTTTGTTCAGAAATAGAGAATGAACTTCATCAATATCCTGATCTTAAGCAGAATATTGAAATATTTTAAGAAACCTATTTCAATATAGGCTAACTTCCAAAAAGCATAACAATTAATATAATGGCATTTTCAGCTTTTGTTAGGGCTGGATAGTTTTTCACCAGTAAGGAAAATAATTGGGTTGAAAAACTATTGGATAATGAAACATATTACACATATTCATTTCTACTTTTGGTATTGCAGAATTTGTATTTATATTATTTATTTGTCAGTAGCTTGTCTTCACTATATAAATATATATTCCTGTTCTAATTACAAATATTTATTTGTTCAGTGTTATATACAAGTAGTACTATAGAGAAAATGGGATGCATTTAGGGTGCTTCAAGTTACAGGTGCACTAATAAAGTGAAGGATTTGGACTATAGCAGTTTCATGTATGGCAATTTTTGAACAGCAAAGTAGATGTTACACTTACATAAAAATATACAACAAGAACATCTGTGTTGTGGAAAGAACTGGCATGGCTTACACCTCCAGTGCCAGGTGCAAAGGAAATTTCTGTAGAGTTTGAGTAATTCTGACTGCTACCATCTGCTTATATGAGAATATCTCATGTGCTCTGCTATTCACTGCCCATTAGAATATTTGTGAAACACTTCTGGCTCTGGAAAGCTGAGACACATAGCACTTTATTACTCGTTCTGCGAGTTTTGCCGCAATATTCCTCTCTTCAAGCCAGAAATAGTATTTTATTTTCTTCAGCATGTACTGAAACATTGGAAAATACACTGCTGCTAAATACTTCAAGGTATGTTTAAGTTTACTGGATTATGAGTGTATCTGATAGAGGTGAATCAGTAGTGTATGACATTTTTTAGCATGAACAAATACAAAAATAAACATGAACACATTCTCACCCTGATGTTTGCTAAATCTATTGAGTTAGCAAGCAATTGGTTTTGTGAGTTAACACCCCTGGAATTGGTAAAGTTTTATATTTTACTTGATTCTTAGACTTTACTTACATATTTAGAGTGGTAATGAATGGTTTTATAAACTAGTACTGTTCTATATTATCTATTCTCACTAATATAGTTGTCGTACTGCGATTTTGTGTGTGACGCTCGCAAATTGCGAGTTGCGCATGCGCACTATGCAAAAATTACTAGTTGAGACTACAAGCCCTTAAGTACAGGGCAGAAAGCCAAAATCATAAATCATGCTTCTATATGTAGTATTGCAAAGCCTGACCATGGTCAATTAAGCAAGATCCATAACTTACTGCTTAGACAGAGCCAAACCCTTAAGTTGCTGCTTAGACAGAGCCAAAACCTTAACTTGCTGCAAAGTACGACTTGCGGATCGACTCGCAATCCAAAAATGTGAGGAGAGAGAGGGAGAGAAGGATAGGGAGAGAGAGAGAAGGAAGGAGGGGGGAGAGAGAGTGAGAAGGAGAGGGGCAGAGAGAGTGAGAAGGAGAGGGGGAGAGAGAGTGAGAAGGAGAGGGGGTAGAGAGAGAGAGTGAGGAGAGGGAGTGGGAGAGAAGGAGGGGAGAGAGGGACAGAGGGAGAGAGAGTGAGAGAGAGGGACAGAGGGAGAGAGAGTGAGAGGAAGAGGGAGCACAAGAGAGAAGGAGAGTGATAGAGAATGAGAAGGAGGGAGGGGATAAGGAGGGAGAGAGAGAGAGGAAGGGAGAGGGAGAAAAGGGAGAGAGAGAGAGAGAGAGAGAGAAGGAGGGAGATAGAGAAGGAGAGAGAGAGGGAGAGAGAGAAGGAGAGAGAGGTGGTGCAAGGAGAGAGAGAGGGCGCACAGAGAGAGAGGGTGCACAGAGAGAGAGACAGGGTACACAAAGAGAGGGTGCACAAACAGACAGAGGACACAGTTTTTATACCGTCTATATTATACCGTCATTTATGACGGGCAAATGACTAGTATGTTATAGTAGACAGTAGGACATATCAAAGATAAGTAGTAAATAGCTATGATAAGACAATTTAAAAAAGAGCAGAGAGGTCAATCATATCAAAACAATCCAAGGGTAAGAAGAACAAAACAAGGAAAACTTATTTAAAAAAAATAATAATAATAGTAACAAATTAAGAATTAAATACATTATAATAACACTTGTGATGCCTTTCATATAATAAAATTTAAATACAATACGCAAAATATATAGGTTTAAAACATATAAAAGTAAATCATGAAACGATTTATAAATGAATTTACAAAACTCAGGTTATTTAATCAAAACTACATTCCTGCTATCACGTTCATAACATTTTTTTTTAATACTTTACCTCTTGAGGATTATAAAATGTAACAATTAATTTGTAGAAAAATAAAAAATCTAACTAAATTGTTTTTAGTACCATGAAATCAAAGTTATATGAACAATATAGTGTATATTTAAAAATATATGATAACATAAGCAATAAAGGAAACATCATTAAAATAAAATCATATTTTGCACTTGATAAACTAAGTTTAATGAGAAGCATAAAAGTAATAAATAGCATCTTTACAATTTTAATTTTTGCTGCAGCTAACAGATATCTAGTAATTGCTTCTTCTTGAGGTAAGAAAGAGTTAAATGCATCTCGGAGTCTGTTCAACCTACTCTGAGTCTTTTGTTACAAGGTTTCACAAGGACAAGAAAGAAGGCCTAATACAGGAATCCATCTCACATAATCAAAGTAACTTTATTCAAATGCCTAGAAAAGCACGTGAACAGCATCACACACAGAACAAGTGGTGCTTAAATGAAAGTACCCACTTTACTTATGGTTCAATAGGTGTGTAGACTTCACAGGAACTTATATTTCTGGGAATTCATTTTCTAAGGTTTAAAATCATTACATTCTTACAAAAAAAAATATTCTGACTTTTTATTAATGTAGAAATAATAATTCTGGAAGCAATGTTGGCTGTTAATTGGTAATAAATAATTAGGGTTAGGTACGTCTAAAAAAATACTTGTATATTCAGAGATATTTTGTATGTGATAGTACTGGACCAGTGAAGCTACATAAAAAAATAAATACAATTTGGATATCATTGAATGTTCTTTTATATACTATAATTTCTATCAAATGTAAGGATAATTATTCCTGTAATAGATTATTTTATATTTGCCATGACTGCAGTTGTTAAATGTGACTTATCTAATTATAGATGCATCTAAGGTAGCTTCATTTTTTGTGTCATTCAGTTGGTTATGACTCTACGTGACCTCATGGACTGTAACACATAAGGCACATCCTTGGTCATGCTGATCCACTTGGTATTCATAGCAGAGATACTGGAGTGGGTTGCCAGTTCCTTCTGTAGTGTGTTATATAATACAGCTCCTGGTATTCCTAGGTGGTCTCCTATCCAAGTACTAACCAGGCCAAACCCTGCTTGGCTTCAGGGTGATGTGACCTCTTGGTTCCCTGACTGGAATTGAACCCAGGTTGACAGTGGTGAAAGCACCAAATACTAACCACTGGACCACCAGGGAACCCATATGCATCTAGCTTAGTATTTACATAAAAAAATGATTATTTTTAACTCTTGAAACAATCTGAAATATGTGTATTCTTGTAACATTGGAAAAACCAGTGGCAAACGCATTAAAGCTATTTTTTTCTACATTTAAATTCCCTTGTCTACTACAGAAATCTAAATCGTATTACTCATCTTTGGATCTTTCCTGCTAAATTGTACAACATTTGTAAGAGCTGCTGAGATTGTACACAATTTCCAAGTTTAAACCATTACCCTTACCCTTATGCTATCCCTAACACTAACGCTTTAATATCGGCAGCAAAATCTTGGCAGCGACATCTAGCTGATGCTCACCTGCACTGCTGCCAACTGTGCTGGCGGTGTGCTGAAGTACTTATTATAGGAAAGGACCTCATCTTCTTCAAGGTGCACATATATATATATATATATATATATATATATATATATATATATATATATATATATTTATTTATTTATTTATTTTTTACCCATTTATTTGATAATGATAATATTTGAAAATTAACTTGGTAGGCATAATTAAAGGGACACATGAGAGTCCAAATATGATATAATTTAAATGTATAGGTTGTAGCAAATACTTTATCATCTGAATGTTATTAAAATTGTATGAGAGTTCATAGAAGTTCAGATGTATGTGTAAGCATATTAGCACTTGCATTTCATTGCTACAAGAACATAGTATGTATTAGTGAGCTGGTAAAGAACACTGAAATGAGAATGTGAGTGCAACAGAGGCGGTCTGATTGGCTCTTTTAAAAAAAATCTTCTTCCACTTTCCACAAACATATAGGAGTGGCTGGCAAACTAGGCAAGGCAAGTTCTATGACTTTTACATAGATAGTTAATCATCTCTAAGAGTGATCTTTAATATAAAAGAAACATAATTTTAGGTGGAAATTACTCTTTAAAATATAGTGCATAACATTTTAACAAATCACACTACAAAAATGTATTAGGGCAACAAAAGCAATTTTAAACATATTGTCCTATCCAAGAAAGGTCAATAGGCTAGTTTTCGGTAAAAATTCCTCAGGATAAAGCATTTCTACTGCAGCTAAGGATTCTAAGTCCAGACATGCAAACAAGCTCACATTATATTACAATATATTAAACATTATGTGCTATTATCTTATATTTGTGGTCAGTTCTCGCTCTCGTGGCGAATGGTAGCTGACATTGTGGCCAAAGCTACATAAATCTACCCTTCTAATAGTGCCAGATAGTCATGGTAGGGGCTTTTGTGGGCAAAGACACATGTTTCTCTTAGGCAAGACGGGGTAGTGACTATGTTGTGGGAGACGGACGTAGTATCGACTTCTGTGTGTGAGGAGGGTCATAGAGCGTCTATGGCTGTAAAGACGTGTTAATGTGACTTGGGCTGTCCGAACGTGATGGAATGCGAGCATGTTAGGAGGGGGAGTCTATGGTGAAAATCAGCCTAGTGAGCAATGGAGCAAAACTTGGATGCCGACATGCACCAGGGATGCTAAACCTCTGAGCTGGGACAACCTGGGGCTTGATGAGAGTGAAAAACTACTACTCAGGGCTTGACGAGAGCCAAAAAGGCAAAGGGGAGACAGCATAGAGAAGACAATGGCAGCAGAGATGAGTGCGGGAGGCCAAGAAGGCAGGGCACACCAAGGGATGGGGGATTGGCCAGGATGTAAATGGGCACCAGGGGTATGAAGCTGCTGAACTGAGGCAATGTAGGGCTTGAAAAAAATTGTAATGTAGGGCAAGATAAGATCCAAGATAAAGAGGAGACAGTGGAGAGGAGCCAGAGGCATTGGAGATGATAGTGCGAGGCAGGGCACGCCAAAGGAGAGGGGATCAGCCTGGATGCAAAGGGAGACAACAAAGAGAAGACCAAGGAAGGAGTGATGACTGCGGGAGATTGAGCAGGTGGGGGTGGCCAAGGGAGAGTGGATCAGCCTGGATGCGGATGTGCACCAGGGACAGGAAGCTGTTGAATTGCAGCAATACTGGACTTGATGAGAGTCAAAAAGACAAGAGAAGCCAGCAGAAAGGAGAGCCTTGAATGGGGAGGCTGACGTGCAGGACAGGAGAGATCTGGCAATCACAGAGGAACACCCACCAAGTACAGACTCAAAAAGCGAACTGAGGTGTGCAAGTAATAGGTGGGCCAGAAGAGCTTAATTTAGGTGCGAGAAGGACCCTCCCACAACCTCCAGGTAAACCTGTTCATATGTCAATATTACAATTCCTGACAAGTGTCGCTTATTTACAAAACTTCATGCTTTACTCTACCTCAATTTGAAAAGTAAACATCCCAAAACTTATATGATGCTTTATCACACACAGATTTATCTGAGGGTTTCTTTTGTGTTTTACTCTCAAGAAACTGCTTGGCTAAAAGCCCAAAAAGTCCCAGCTGCAGCTGCTATTATTGATCAATTCTTTATTTTAAAGGAAGTAACAAACAATACAATAAGAAATGTTACAAGGCAATTATAGTTAAATGATATCCACTAATACACGAAAATAAGTTGACCAATAATTAATAGCATTAGGGAAATATTTTTGTGATCATTATAACATTATTATATTGTATATTTGAATATTTAAAATATTATCATCAGTCACTAGAAAAATTCCATTCTTAACTAGATGAGTGAAAAAGGTAAGACATAAACTAATGATCATTTCCAGTTGGAACAGCTTATAAAGTTAAGCTGAATAATGAGCTTGACACCCTGATGTGTTCTGCTCTTGAAAGTAGTTGGAAAATGTCAAGCTGCATTAACTGAAAGTAATATTTAACATGTACGTGAAACGATGACTAATCATAAGAAATTCACCAGACCAAGTACATTCTTAGAAACATCTGAACATTGATTTTAGAGCAGATGTTTTTAAAATATGTAAGTTTGTACCAATTTAAAATAAATGCCATTAGATAGTAGATAAAATATATATATATTTTTCATTTTGTTTAGTCAGTACAATAAATTGATTATAGGTCAGCATACTAAAGAATAGTTTTTTTTTAGACTTTAATGGGCTAATACATTAGTAGTTGTACAAAGAACAATAGAACATTGTGATTCTAAAGTGTTATATTATTCATTTAGAGATCTTATTTTAAACATTAAAAAAGCTTTTTTGTATGCAAAATGAATTGTGTAAACAATAGTAAAATATATTAAAGTGAAATAGAGGCGGGATACATGAGACAGAAGGATTTCTAGCAATCTGTTTTATATGCACAAGATTGTGTTTCCTGTTAAAAAAACACAAGAAACCACGGCTTGGCTAACACTAACATCTTTTAAAGAAGCAATGAAAATAACAATGAACAAAAAAATAGGAATTTCTATTTTTTAAATGGCAAGATTAATTAGAACGACAAGATGTCAAAGAAGATCCTCAGGACTGCCTTATGCTTCTCATAACCATGCTTGAATTGAACTGTGTTTGACCCTACCACTTATAGTATGTCCCACCCTTTCTGTAAAGTAGTAGTTTCTCACATTTTCATCATCCGGTTTCAAATCATTACCTATTTGTCATGCATTCCATATTTCTGGAAGGTATTCCACCTTAAAATATAAATACTTGAAGACTTCTATGATTAAACCTTTCTCCTATCATGTCAACATATAAGTTGTCTAGTGTCACTTGGAAACTGCTATAGAATATATATTTAGGAATTTAGGTGAGTCAAAATGTATCTCTCCACCTCATCCAGAATAAAATATTTAATAAGGGGCCAAAGGAGTGCTAGAAGCTTTGAAAGAGGTAGAATTTTAAGTATAGTCCCAGTACTTATTATTATTATCTTTTATTTGTAATGCGCCATTATATTCCGTAGCGCTATACATTAGTTCTGATCAAGCCAAAACAATAAATTACACATTAAAAAGATTAAGGACCCTGTCTTTGAGCTTGGAATCCAGTGTCCATAGTGCTTTCCCCAAAGCGCCGTGCAAGATTGAAAACTGCACACTTACAATCTAAAGGTTTTGGGTGTGGTACAGGAGGATGAGAAATGCAATGTGCATGTTAAGGAGGGAGGTTATAGGCTTCTTTAAACAGGTGTGTTTTAGTGAGGTTTTGAAGGATTCAAAGCAGGAGGATAGTCCAGTGGAGCAAGGCAAGGAGTTCCAAAGAATTGGGGCAGTGTGAGAAAAGTCAGTGAGAGGAGGTGATGAAAGAAGGAGGAAAGAAGAAGGTCATTAGCAGAGCAAACAGGGTGGGTGGGGGAATATTTGGAGATATAATGGAGTGCAGTGTTGTTGAGGGCTTTGTAAGTTAGGGTCATGAGTTAAAATTTTATTCTGGAGGCTACGGGAAGCCAGTGGAGTGATTGAGAGAGAGGTGCTAGAGTCACAGAGCGCTTAGTACAGTAGATGAGTCTAGCGGAGGAATTTAATATGGATTGCAGAAGGGATAGACGGGGGGTGGGTAGGCCAGTCAGAAGTGAGTTGCAGTAGTCAAGACGGGATATGATGAGGGAATGTATTAGAATATGTGAGTAGTGAAAGAGAGGGCAGGGTCCAGTAGAACCCCAAGGCAATGACTTGGGAGGTGGGAGTGATGATGGCGTTGTTGACAGTGAGTGAGATGTAAGGAATTGACGCTGTAGTAGATGGTGGGAAGATTAAGAGTTTGGTCTTAGACAAGTTGATTTTGAGATGGTGGACGGACATCCAGGAGGATATGCTTGAGAGGCACTTGGAAACATGTGCTAGAAGAGAGGGGGATAAATCAGGTACTTAGATATACAGAATAAAATTAGTCCCAGTGTTTGACAAAGGGTTCACTCTATTTTGTAAGTATTTTGTCTGCCAGCATGAAGATACAGTAATATGAATTTCTTTCAAGTTTTATTATTGTTTATGAAATCTGTCAGGGTATCAAAAATGGAGGGTAAAACATCTTGTTGAGATATTATTTTCCCACCTGTATCGAGATCTATTTTGGGTTGTATATTAGGATTTTATTATGGTTCCACAATACCATAGCTTACAGGTACCATCATTTCAGGAATAATGTACTTCAGTAATAGTCTACTTCTTGATAGTGCCACACCACAGTGTTAATGTGGGATAGGTAGGGGATGGAAGAGGTGTTTAATTAGTAAGAGTGTTCAACTGAAGTTCAAAATATGCCTTTAAAGGACCTTTGTACACTGAAAGTTCAGCCTTGAAGTACAAAATGAAGCAGGACAGAGATTAGTAGAATTCTGTCAAGATAATTCTCTGGTTATAGTAACACCCACTTCCAACAGACTCAGAGACAACGCTACACGTGGACATCACCAGATGGACAATGTAGAAATCAGATTGACTATATACTTTGTAACCAGAGTGGAGGGGCTCGATACAGTCAGTAAAAACAAGACCTGGAGGTGACTGTTGCTCACATCATGAGCTTCTTACTGCAAAGTTCAGAATTAAACTGAAGGTAATAATATAAGACCAAGCAGATACCAAATAAATAATATCCCTATTGAATATGCAGAATACATTTAAGAAACTAGAGAAGGAGGAAAATGCTTGAAGATCTTTGGACAGAAAATTGTGACATTGTCCAGAAAAAAATAAAAAAAGAATACTCTAAACTAAAAAAACTAAGAGGGCAAACTGGTCTGATCTGATGAGGCTTTTAAAGTAGTCCTAGAAAATGAAAAGTAGTAAAGATAGGAAAATAATTGCCCAACTGAATGCAGAATTCCAGAGGATAGCAAGAATAGACACAAAGACATTCTATCACATATATAGTTGTGAGCATACGAGCTTGCTTAAGCCGTTGCTCACGCTTGCGAGGGCCGCAGTTGCTGGCATGGAGCGCCCAGCGCCAGCAACTGAGGCCCTCCTGGTCACCAACTGGATACTCAATCACTGTATTTACCTGAGCCCGCGGCCCCTCGCGTCGCGCTAATAAAAAACCGGAAGTGGGTGTACCAGAACTCACTGCACAAAACTTCAAGTCCCAGAATGCTCAGCAGCACAAGCAGTAGCCACTCAGCACATTAGGGGGCGAGTCTAATATATAATATAGCTGTGTATGTAAATCTGTCTCTCACTCTGCAAAAACAAATGGAAAGATAGAACTGTTTTTTTAAAGTTTATGTGTCACATTTAATGTATATATATTTAAATATTGTGGTAGGGAGGATTATCTCTGAGGACCTGGACTTTTATGTGAAATCAATATACTCTAGATGGCTTCTTATTTACATTATACAACATATATATATATATATATATATATATATATATATATATACACATTATATATATATATATATATATATATATATATATATATACACATTATATATATATATATATATATATACACATTATATATATATATATATATATATATATATATACACATTATATATATATATATATATATATATATATACACATTATATATATATATATATATATATATATATACACATTATATATATATATACACATTATATATATATATATATATATATACACATTATATATATATATATATATATATATATATATATATACACATTATATATATATATATATATATATATATATATATATACACATTATATTTATATAATATATTTATTTATTTATATATACACACATTATATTATATATATATTTACACATTATATATATATATATATATATATATATATCACATCACATATATAGTTGTGAGCGTACGGGCCGTTGCTCACGCTTGCGGGCTCGCGTAGCGAGGGCAAGGGCCTCAGTTGCTGGGATGGAGCGCCGAAGGCGCTTCATCCCAGCAACTGAGGCCCTTGCTCGCAGCGTACAGCCCGTTGCTCACGCTGAGGCCCTGCAGCCACCTCCTCCCCACAATACCCCGCCGCTGGAGAGAGGGAGCAGAACTCCATGCCCCATTACACCCATCAGACTACTTACATTAATTGGAGCATCTCAATTCACCTCCGCCATGTCTCCCCTGCCTGCACATTTTCTGAACAGCTTCGATGAATGTAAGTAGTCTGATGGGTCTGATCGGGCCCATGAAGGTTAGCCTGGGGGGACATGGCATCATGGGCTGGAGGCCATAAACGTCGCAACGCAAATAACACGGCACACACATTACGACACTCGCAAACACCATACCACACACGTTCACACGCATTACAGCCTCGCAACACTCGGACGCAACTCGCGAACATTACAAAATTAAAAACACAATACATACACACAGCACATACATAAAAAACTTACCTACAGCAACAGGGAGCATCCAGGACCTCAAAAATGCAACTTACACCTTCGTTTCAATAAAAATAAAAGAGTTTGGACAATAAAAAATTTGATATGCGAGAGAAAAAATGGCCGCCGAACAAAACGAAAACGAGGCTACAGCACTCTCAACACGTAAAAAACACCACAACACACTCGCAAAACAACACCCGAAACTCGAAAAACACCACGAAGCACCGACGGCTAATCCGCAAACACCCATAACACAGATAACCCGCCATTTTACGCCAATGCGGAAGTACACCACTACGCTAACGGTTTCGTCTCGCGCACGCACACTCTTACACTGCACGCATTCATCACGCTTACACAGCAGCTACACGCCACTAATGCTGCAGCAATATGAAAACAGATTGTCAGCTCTTCAACACAATGCTTCAAAATAGGTAAAGTATATTCATTTATTCATCTACTATATATTTTAGTATTACACACCAAACAGCATTAGCTACCTTACGATTTGATTGCCGTCATTTTTTGACGGGCAATTCGCTAGTAATGTAATAATATAATGTAGATAGATAGAAGAAGATAACAGAATGTGAAAATCAATCAATCTCTAAAAATAATTGGGAATCTCAAATTAAACTTCCATGCCAAAGTGGGCGTGATAAAAGATAAAAATGGTAGGGATTTTACAGAAGCAGATCAGATAAAGAATAGATGTCAGAAATACACAGAATATCTATACAGGAAGCACCTTGGCATAATTGATAACCTCAATATTTTGTCCAATGAGCTGGAGGCAGACATCTTGGAGATTAAAGTGGAATAGAAAGCCTTAATAAAAAAGGCTACAGGAGCTGGTGGAATCCCAGCTGAACTATTCAAAATCTTAGAACATAATGCTGTGAGAGGATTGATTGCATTATACAAACACATTTGGAAAACTCAACAATGGCCTGTAGACTGCAAAAAGGCAGTGCCAAAAGATTCCTCCAATTATTGAACAACTGCTCTCATTACACATGCCAGCAAGGTAATGCTTAAGATACTGCAAGCTCGGCTCCAACTATATATATGGGCCGAGAACTACCAGATGTGCAAGCCAGTTTCATAAAGGCAGATGCACAAGAGATCAAATTGCCAATGTCCGCTGTATAATAGAGACAGCAAGGGAGTTCCAGAAAAAAACATTTACCTCTGCTTTATAGACTATTCTAAAGCCTTTGACTGTGTGGATCACAACAACATGTGGCATGTTCTTAAAGAGATGGAAGTACCAGATCACCTCATCCGACTCCTGAGGAATCTGTATGTAAACCAAGAAGCCACAATCAGAATACAACTGGTTCAAGATTGGGAAAGAAGTGCGACAAGATTGTATATTGTCACCTTATTTATTCAACTTATATGCGGAATACATCATGCGTAAGGCTGGACTGGATGAATCCAAAGCCGGAATTGATATTGCTGGGAAAAATATCAACAACCTCAGATACACAGATTATATGACTCTGATGGTTGAAAATGAGGATAAATTAAAGGGCCTATTGATGAGGGTGAAAGAAGAGAGTGCAAACATTGGCCTGCTGCTCAATGTTAAAAAGATGTAGATTATGGCAAACAGCAAACTCAGTTCATGGCAAGTAGATGTGGAAAAAGTGGAAGCAGTGAAATATTTTATTTTACTGGGCTCCAAGATCTCTGCAGATGGTGCATGCAGCCATTAAATTAAAAGATGTTTGCTTCTGGTGCTTTGTCCTCTTAGTTTTTATATGGATAAGCTATTAAAAAGTAAAGATACATCACTATCAACAAAACTATGGTATTTTCACAAGTAACATATGGATGTGAGAGCTGGACCATAAAGAAAGTTAAGCGCCGTAGAATTGACACCCAAAAACTGTCCTTCTCCTAAACATTAAAAGGCAAAAGATCCTAGCAAACAACAATCTCAGTTCCTGAGAAAAGATGGGAAAGAAGTGAAGGCAGTTACCAATTTTATTTTCCTGGTCTCCAAGATATCTGCAGATGGTGATTGCGGCCATCAAATTAAAATATTTTTGCTCTAGGGAAGAAAGCTATGCCAAGTCTGGACAAGCTATTACACTATTAACAAAGCTCTGCATAGTTAGAACTATGGTATACCCATTAGCAACATATAGGTGTTAGAGCTGGACTATAAAGAAGGCTGAGTAGAACTGATGCCTTTGAATTGTGGTGCCGGAGGAAGCTACAAGAAGAGCCATTCAATCAATACTACAGGAAGTCAAGCAAAACTGGTTACTGGAAGGTTTAACCAGGAGGCTAAAGTTCAAATATTTTGTTCATAACATCAGAAGATAGGATTGCCTATAGAAAACTCTGATGCTGGGAAAGATTGAAGCACACAAAGAAGGGGACGGCATTGGCAAGATGGATGGATGATGTCATCGAAGCAATGAGCATGAGCTTGAGGAAGTTCAAAGGGGCAGTGACTCACAGATGTACCTGGTGTGCTGTGGTCCATAGGGTCACTGGGAGTCAGACACGAAAGAACAGCGACAACAGCAGTTGACTTCTTAGTAGTAGACGTAAATTAATCATTGTCTACAGGACCAGGAAAGTTGTCTGCAGGACCAGGAAACTGTGGTGCCATTTGGATTCTAGAATCACAAGGGGTCTGTGGTGTTTGTATGTGCGATGAACCTGGAGGCTATTTTTAGATTTTTAAAAACCTATGATGGTGTGAGACTATATCAATAGTGCCCCTATTATTCTGGTAAGTTTGTAGGGGTCTATAAAAAAAGTGTTTGTTTAGCTTATTTGCGTCATAAATGCTGTATAGTACATGCTGCATGGGAATGATTTCTGATTTGTAGTATTATTTATGTTTCTTTTCTATTTCTCTTTTCATCAAGAATTTTAGGTCCAGTCTTTTCTGAAATTGTTTCTTACTGGCAAATGGGGTAAAGCCTACATGCATCACAAATTTGTCTTTCAGATTTTTGTTTGATTGTTTGATTATTTTCTTGTAAGAATGAGATATCCAACCATAATTTTGCTAACTTGGATATATGTATACCTTTAAAGGCGTATCTGAGTTTCCATGTTTTCACCATTTTCTAATCTAACACATTACATTATATGATAATATGAATTTTAACATTTTACTAACCTTCAAGCCAGCAGCATCTCAATGCATAGATCGAATGATCAGTGTCTTACTCTTCCTGCTTCCTTCCATAGGGGGACTACACATACCATGATTCCTTCCTGCACAAACTGCCATCAGTGATTGTTACGTTGTATTAAAATGTATTAGCTTCCTGTGATTAGCTAAACAAATGATTAATTTTATACTAATTTAAGCATTGATTTCGAGAGTGTTAACTAACAAAAGCTGCTGCTTGCAAACGCAAGAGATCTAGCAAAATCAGGGTGAATTTGTTTAAAGTTTGTTTTGGTATTTTTCCGTGCAAAAAAAAATAATGTTTGCATACACTACTGATTCTCCTCTATCAGATGCATTCATAATCCAGGAAACTTAGATATGCCTTTAATAGGAGCATATATCATACCTACATTCCAGTTTAATACAGTGCATGATACATGTATCATTACAATTCCTTGGTATGAGTTGCTTAGTTACAGGAACCCAAAAAATGGTTCTACCCAGGGGTGTAAGAGCCAGAATAATTCTGGGGGATACAGCTTATTGTATACACAGGCCATAAAATAGCTTATTTATACCTACATACAAACATAGAAAAATCTAAGTAGGATTTGTCCCCACCATCCCCCTAGTTCCTACACCCATGGTTCTACCTGATATTTTCCGATGAAGAAGTAAGAAGATATGTTACATCTGTGTAGTATATTACAATTATCAATAAATGGTTGGTAAAATACCACAAAAGCAATAATTATAGTAAATACATACAGCCCTATTAAATTCCCTCAACGTGTAAAACTGTAGCCAGTATGGTAGCCAGCAAGACTTACGGCTATTACATTGCCCTGTAATGCAACCAGCTAAAGATTTGCGGGTTAAGGGCAAAAAAATAAATACAGGGTGTCGAAATCTGAACTCTGCAGCTGCAAATCCTTTGATCTGTTAAGCCCGTAACTGTTATGTTCGAAAATCACTAGTAAATTGCTACGAGTCCACTTGTATTCAACCCCATAACCCACAAATGGAGCCAAAAAGCCAACCGGTACTATAGAGGACCCGCAAGGGGGTAAAGTCCTATCCGTAGCATTGTATATGCAAATATACACACACTACTGTACTTATAATTAAAGGGAAAGTGATGTAAGGTATTAAAATTAACAGCACAACATTCTCAAGCTCGCAAATCTGTGTTATATCGATCCCGGCAATCAATGTGTTAATACATATAATGGACCTTGCATGGACTTTAATATCATATTTACTGATTTATTAATATTCATTTATTCTGGAATGCGGGTGTGATCGAAACCCGTAATTGAGACCCGTAAGGCTTTGAAATCTAACCTTCATTTTTCAGTGACGTAATGATGACGCTCTCATTTGCCATTGGCTCCATCTAAAACCGTAACTACAGGTTTGACTAAATGACCATGTTCACAGACGCACATCCAATGTACGCAAGAATGGAACGGATTTGCGTCTTCAGCCCATAACTCGCGGGATGGTGGAAGTTAATAGCTCTGTAATGCAGCCTGATTTCAAGCCTCCAGCCTTTACGGGCTTGCCGATGCAGCTACGGGCTTCAAATTTAATAGGGCTGATAGAATATTAATTAGGTAAGGAAGAGAGAGAAAGTGTAATAATGGAAATGATTCCTAGGGGGTTGAAACACTACATAGCGTAATTTGCAAAGAAGGAAATAATATGAGAGTTGTCCTATACTCCCACCCCCAACCATTGGTTTAGGTTATACTTATACAAAGTAAATATCATTACAACCAATACGTAAAAAAAAAAATACATAACATTCTCCCACAATATCACAAATTAGCAAGATCAATATCACAGCCATATATAATTAGCAATTTTATGTAACATAATATAAAGCAATACAACAAAAGGAACAATGAGATGCCAGATAATAATGAGCAATCACCTATAATAGTTTTCAGTTGTGAGTAACCCCTGCAAGATGCATTCTGTGCAGGTGTTACTCACAACTGCTATCTGTAAATAGTGATAAAATTGTGCAAAAGTGCGCAGTTGTGGACAATTTGAGCATGCTGGGAGGGAGGGTGAGAGGGTAGAGTGGGGGTGAGAGAGGAGGCAGAAAGGGAGGGAGAGAGAGAAAGTGAGGGAGAGGGGGAGGGAGAGAGAAAGGAGCAGGAGACGGAGGGGGAGGGAGAGGGACAGAGATCACACAGAGAGGGCAGAGAGAGAGAGAGACGTAGGGCGCAGAGAGAGACAGGGGAGGGGAGAGAGAGGAGGCAGAAAGATAGAGGGAAGGAAGAGGCAGAGAGAGAGAGGGAGACAGAGAGAAAGGGAGGGGGAGAGAAGGAGGGGGAGAGGAGAAGGGAGAGAGAGAGGAGGCAGTGAGAGAGGGAGACAGAGGGAGGCAGAGGAAGAGAGAGGGGAGAGAGAGAAGGATGGGGAGTGAGGGTGGGAGAGAGACAGTGGGAGCGAAGGAGGTAGAGAGAGGGGAGAGAGAGGAGAATGAAAGAGATAAAGGGGAGAAAGAGAGAGGGGGGGGTGAGAGAGGGAGGAAAAGAGGGGGGTGAAGAGAGAAGGGGGATGGGTGAGAGAGAGAGAGAGAGAGAGGGAGGGAGAGAGAGAGAGTGGGGAGGGGGAGAGACAGAGAAGGAGGGAAGAGGGAGGAGGAAAGAGAGAGAAGGAGGTAGAGAGAGGGGAGAGAGAGGAGAATGAAAGAGATAAAGGGGAGAAAGAGAGAGGGGGGGGGTGAGAGAGGGAGGAAAAGAGGGGGGTGAAGAGAGAAGGGGGATGGGTGAGAGAGAGAGAGAGAGAGAGGGAGGGAGAGAGAGAGAGTGGGGAGGGGGAGAGACAGAGAAGGAGGGAAGAGGGAGGAGGAAAGAGAGAGAAGGAGGGGAGAGAGAGGAGGCAGAAAGAGAGAGAGGAGGAGTTGGAAAGGGAGAAATAGGAGGCAGAGAGAGAGAAGGAGGGGAGATAGAGGGAGGGAGGGAGAGAGAGGTGGCAGAAAGCGAGGGAGAGAGAGAAAGTGAGGGAGAGAGTGGTGGAGGGAGAGACAGAAGAGGGAGGGGGGAGGGAGAGCGACAGAGAACACACACAGAGGGCACAGAGAGAGAGAAAGACAGGGCACAGAGAGAGACAGAGGGCACAGAGAGAAAAGCAGGACGCAGAGAGAGAGAGGCAGCGCACAGAGAACGAGAGACAGTGCAGAGAGAGACAGAGACCTCATAGAGAAAGACAGAACAGACAATTGAGCATAACATATTATACCGTCATTTATGATGGACAAGAAACTATTATAAATATAAATTTAATAGATCACCCATAATAATGACAATAACAATTTTAAACCAGATATACTACTTACTTGCAAGTAGGCTAATAATAGCAAAGGGCCTTCTTCTTGTGGGGCCTCAAACTATTTGCCTTTTATAGAGAAGTGGTGGGTTTTACTCCCATGAGCCTTTAAAGAGGTGAGGGTGATTCATTATATAAACCTGTAATTTTTTATACAGCCTGGAGGATCATTAAAAAATAGTAACTGTTTAAAAGCACAGCAAAATTTAATAAATAAGGTTGTTTTAGAAAAGTCCTTTAAATGGCCACTGAGTTCTGAAAAATGTTTAACTTTGAAAATGTAATCTATTCTATAGTTTTAGTAAACGTTTTACTTTGAAATATCTTTATTTTTACTTACAATATGACAGGGGGAGCCTTCAGTGAACAATTGAACTGTAATGCATATTATTGTATGCCACACAAATCTCTTCTATGAAAAAAAGCTAATTATACTTATATAATTAAAATAAATAAAGAAGACTGGGTTAAAAAATAATATATATATATATATATATATATACATACATTATATATACATTATACGTGCATGCTATTTATATGTTTACATATACACTGTGTGTAATAATTAGTAATAGAAAGTATAAAAGAGATTAATTTTGAGCCAATGTAAAAAAAATGTTTCCAACGTTCAGTGGTCCTTTGCGTTCTGATAAATAAGCTTGTTTAGTATATGTCTGTTTTTTAATATGATACATTTAAAGCACACACCCTCAAGTGACAAATTCCTCTTTTTATAATATAAATAATGGTAAGCCCCCTTCTCTAAAATGAGTAGTATAAAAGATGAATCCAGTACTTCTATAAAATAATACTGAATATTTACAACAATTAATGAAAGAAATACAATGATTGTGCAAAAATCTCTATTTTAGAAAGAGTTAAAAATAGTTTATTTGAAAACAATAAACCGGACACAAGGTGTGCATTCATTTGGAAATTAAAAGTTGGAAAATTGAAGTGTCTATGTGTCTTTCTGTCTCTTATATATCATGTTCTGGAAATATATTTCTTCTTGTGTACCTATTGATATTTTGTTTCCTGTAGCTAAATTGGCTCCTCTAAATAGCTATAAAGTTTTATGATAGTAAACAAGAGGAGAGATGTGTGTACATTACAGAGAAACATCATCAAAGTGCTTAATAGATGAATTATAATTTGTATGTAGTTTCTGCTGTAAAAGTTTCCAAAAAGGTTAATTTGGACACAAAACATTGTGACAAAATAATCATGTTTAATGTCTTCTAAATTATGTTTCATTATATTTTTTGCATTTTTTTGTCATCTTAAACATTTTAATCACGTTAAGGATGGAAATGATTTGAAACATGAATTTACATCAGGATAAATAATGTAAACATCAGTAATGAGAGTGGGAGCTGTAGTCATCATCTATATTTAATTGAAAATGAGGTGTGAAAATCTAAATTGCCTCTTCAACACAACAGATAGAACATCAGGATAGAGAAAGGAATGATCAAAACAGAGCCTACCCAAAAATCCAGATTTACTAAAGGCAAAGTGACAGCCATATTCCATGGCAAACTGTGTTCACCCATCCTTTCTACTTATGACCTTACTAAAGGCATGCAACGTCCTCATTGTGCAACAAATTAATATGCACTTGGGAGTCTTGTTGATTAGCATTCATGGACCTTTGTCCCTAAGAGACCCTTTCCTAACTAACAGCAAGGCTTGCATGTAACATTTTGTGGTTGTTATTTACTCATTCAGTTGTTCTGACTCTCTGTGACCCTATGGACCACAGCACTTCAGGGAAATCTGTCAGCAACTGTCCCTCTGAGCTCTCTCAAGTCCATGTCCATTGCTTCAATTACATAATCTATTCATCTCCACCTCCCCTATCCCTTTCTATATGTGCCTTCAATCTTACCCAGCATCAGAGGCTTCTATAGGGAATCCTGTCTTCTCATGATATGACCAAAATATTTGAGATTTAGCCTTATGATCAAACCTTCCAGTGAGCAGTTTGGCTTGTTTTCCTGTAATATTGATTGATGGTATCTTCTAGCAGTCCAAGATACTCTTAGGAGTTTTCTCCAGCACCGCAATTCAAAGATGTCAATTCTACAGCACTCAGTCTTCTTTATGGTCCAACTCTCACATCTGTATGTTACTACTGAGAATATCATAATTCTAACCATTTATACATTTGTTGGTAGTGTAATATCTTTACTTTTTAATATGTTGTCCAGTCTTGTCATAGCTTTCCTTGCAAGAAGCAAATGTTTTTTCTTAAATTCAATAGGCTGCACTCATCTGCAGAAATATTGGATCCCATCTATTTTCCAGGAACTGAGATTGCTGTTTACCATAAACTTCATATTTTTAACGTTGAGCAGCAGTCCAGTTTTTGCACTCACTTTTTTAACCCTCATCAATAGGCTCTTTAGTTCATCCTAATTTTCAACCATCAGAGTAGTATCATCTGCATAACTGAGGTTTTTAATATTTCTCCTAGGTGTACTAATTGCACCTTTGAATTTATCCAGCCAGGTCTTATACATAATGTATTCCTTGTATAAGTTGAATAAATAAGGTGTCCGTATACCGCCTTATCACACTCCTTTGCAGAACTTGAACAATTTGGTTGTTCCATGTTCATTTCTGACCATGGCTTTTTGGTCCACATACAGATTTCTGTTGGTGGTCGAGATGGTCTGGTACCCTTATCTCTTTAAGAACCTGCTACATTTTTTTGTGATCCACACAGTGAAAAGGCTTTAGAATAGTTTATGAAGCAAAAGTAAATTGAAGCCCATAGAGCTTTGAAAAATGGAGTTTGGATTGCAAAGTCCTACGGGCTTGGAGGTAATTGAAGCCCGTAGGACTTTGAAATCCAACCTCCATTTTTCAAAGTCCTACGGGCTTGGAGGATGAATTCAAAGTATTCTATTTTGGCAATTTGCAAGCTTGAGCATGTTGTGCTATTAATTATAAGACCTAACATAACATTTATAGTGCAAAGGAGGAAAACTTTATATAAATATATTATATTATATTCTTTATTTTTCCCACTGAAATTTCGTAGACAATAATAATAATTATGAGTCAGTCCAGTGGCAACCTTATTCAGTGTACATCCTGTCAAATGTATGCACTACTGGAACATATGATCCAGGGTCCATACCTCTGTGACAGGTGTGAGCATGTTGCCTCTTTGGAAGCTCAAATTGAAGATCTGGAGAGGAGAATTGCAGCACTTAGTGATATTGCTCCACTGGAAAGGGAATTGGTGCTCACGGAGCACAGTTTAGCTGGGCCTAGTATGGAGGGAGGAGCTGGGGCTAGGGAGGATGGCCAGGGAGGTAGCTGGGTTACAGTTACAAGGGGAAGCAGGGGGAACAGGAGGAGGCAGGCCAGTTCTGAGTTGTCAAACACCAACAGATTTGCCAGATTGAGTGAAACTGTTGGCGATGTCCATTCAGGAATGGCAATGCCAGATAGAGCTGTTCCCTCTAACAGCCGGGCGAACAGCTCTACTGGAGAAGAGGGAGGGCAGAATAGGCAGAGCAACAGACATGTTTTGGTGGTAGGGGACTCTATTATTAGGAAGGTAGACAGGGTAATTTGTCACCCAGATCCCAGCAATCGAACAGTTTGCTGTCTCCCGGGTGCTCGGGTTCGGCATGTTGTGGATCGGGTGGATAAATTATTGGGAGGGGCTGGTAATGAACCGGCGGTCTTGGTACACATTGGTACCAATGACAAAGTTAGTGGAAGATGGAGCGTCCTAAAGAATGATTTTAGAGAATTAGGGAATAAGCTTAAAGCAAGGACCTCCAAGGTAGTATTTTCTGAGATACTACCAGTGCCACGTGCTAGCCCAGGGAGGCAGAAGGAGCTTAGGGAGGTTAATGCGTGGCTAAAAAAGTGGTGCAGTGCAGAGGGTTTTGGGTTTTTAGAGCACTGGGCTGACTTCTCACTTGGGTACAATCTCTATAGCAGGGATGGATTGCACCTTAATGATGAGGGCGCTTTTGTGCTAGGGAATAGGATGGTAGAACGGCTGGGGGAGTTTTTAAACTTGTAGGTGGGGGGGAGGGACTATATAGAAGTATTGGGGTAAATAGGGTAGAGAGGGAAAGGGATGAATTATTTACCCATGGGGGAGGAGAAGGGGGGAGGGTTACAATAGAAAGTAGGGAGATATTAATAGGGGCCTCAAATACAGTGGCAGGCACTTCACATCAGCAGAGCCATAGCAACATAAAGTGTATGATTGCAAACGCAAGAAGTTTGCCTGGGAAAATGGATGAGCTAGAAATATTAGCAGTACAAGAAAAATGGGGCTTAATAGGCATTACGGAAACATGGTGGGATGAATCTCATGACTGGACTGTTAATCTGGATGGTTATAACCTATTTAGGAAAGATAGGGGCAATGGTAAAAGAGGAGGAGGGATCTGTCTTTATGTTAAGCCTGAATTTAAGCCTATAGTTAGAGAAGATATTTATGCTGGCACTAACGGCATCATTGAATCCTTGTGGGTTGAGCTAAATAGTGGAGGAGCTAATTCTAAATGCATATTGGTGGGAGTATGCTATAAACCCCCAAATATAGCTGAAAGTGAGGAAATACAATTATTGTTACAGATTGGAAATGCAGCTAAGCATGGGCAAGTTCTAATAATGGGAGACTTTAATTACCCTGATATAAACTGGATAAACGAGACCAGCAGCTCAGCTAAGGGGAGCAGGTTCTTGAGTACACTCAGGGATCATTATCTAGCCCAGGTAATACAAGAACCTACTAGAAATGGGGCCATCTTGGATTTAGTCATCACAAGTAATATTGATATAATATCAAATGTAAAAATAGGGGAACCCTTGGGGAACAGTGATCACAACACAGTCTCATTTGAGATTGAATACAAAAAACAGAGTTGTAAGGGGCCAACAAAAACTCTAAATTTTAAAAGGGCTAACTTTAATGGGCTACGGGCAGCAATACAACATATAGACTGGGACAAAGAACTTACAGGGAAGAATACTGAAAATAAATGGACAACATTCAAATCCTTACTAAATAAACATACTCATCAGCATGTACCATGTGGAAATAAAATAAATAGGAGTAAATCACATCCCATGTGGCTTAACAATGACTTAAAGATCATGATGAGGAAAAAGAAGTATGCATTTAAATTATACAAGAAGGAGGGAACAGAGGCATCTTTATGTGACTATAAGGAAATCAACAAGGCTTGCAAAAGGGCTATTAGACTGGCTAAAATAGAAAATGAGAAGTCAGTTGCAATGGAAAGTAAGACTAACCCTAAAATATTTTATAAATATATTAATGGGAAGAAGGCCAGGAAGGAATCGATAGGACCATTACAATGTGACACAGGCCATCTGATAATTAGTGACCAGGAAAAGGCAGATGAGCTAAATAGGTTCTTTTCTTCGGTTTACACAAGGGAGGTACCAGTGGTTGGGACACTGCAACATAATGGGGCTACACTACCTTCACTAAATAATTGGTTAACGCAGGAAGAAATACAAAAGAGGTTGGAGAAAATAAATGTTAATAAAGCCCCAGGTCCTGATGGAATACATCCAAGGGTACTGAGGGAGCTGGGTTCTGTAATAGCCAAACCATTATATCTAATCTTTAAAGACTCGCTCACTACAGGGTCTCTACCAGATGACTGGAGAAAAGCAGAGGTGATACCTATATTTAAGAAGGGATCTAGAGCAAATCCGGGGAATTATAGACCAGTGAGCCTCACTTCTGTAGTTGGGAAGCTTTTAGAAGGGTTAATAAGGGACAGAATACAAGAATATGTCTATTTGAACAGGATCATAGGTAGCAGTCAACATGGATTTATGAAGGAAAGGTCGTGTCAGACCAATCTAATTAGTTTTTATGAGGAGGTTAGTAGGAACTTGGATCAGGGCAACTCAGTGGATGTAGTCTTTTTAGATTTTTCAAAGGCATTTGATACAGTGCCACATGGAAGACTAGTGAGCAAACTAAGGGATACAGGAATTGCAGTAAATATCTGCTCATGGATCGAGAGCTGGCTAAAAGACAGGAAGCAAAGGGTTGTTGTAAATGGAACATACTCCGATTGGTCTAATGTGATAAGTGGGGTTCCTCAGGGCTCAGTATTGGGTCCTCTCCTTTTTAACATATTTATTAATGACATTGAAGTAGGACTCGAATGTAGTGTCTCCATTTTTGCTGATGACACTAAGTTGTGCAAGGTAATAAAATCAGATAATGATGTACTTTCCCTACAAAAGGATTTGCATAAATTAGAGAAATGGGCGGCTAAATGGCAGATGAGATTTAATACAAATAAATGTAAGGTTATGCATTTGGGAAGGAAAAATAGCCAAGCAATCTATAATCTTAATGGAGCAAATCTAGGGGTATCAGATATTGAAAGGGATTTGGGAGTACTAGTGGACAACCACCTAGGTAACAGCGCTCAAAGCCAAGCAGCGGCTGCAAAGGCAAATAAAATATTAGCATGTATTAGGAAGGGTATAGAAGCCAGGGAAGAAGATATAATTCTGCCACTATACAAATCTCTAGTACGCCCTCATTTGGAATATGGAGTACAATTTTGGGCACCACCTCACAAAAAAGACATCTTAGAGCTGGAAAAAGTACAGAGAAGGGCTACAAAACTAATAAGGGGAATGGAGGGGCTAAGTTATGAAGAAAGACTAGCAAAATTAAACTTATTTTCGCTAGAAAAAAGGCGTCTAAGAGGAGATATGATTACGTTATTTAAATACATCCAGGGTCCATATAAGGCTTTGTCAAGTGAGCTTTTTGTAGCAAGAGATTTTCAACTGACAAGAGGACATCCGTTGAGGTTAGAGGAAAAAAGATTTCACCTTAAACAAAGAAAAGGGTTCTTCACAGTTAGGGTGGTTAAACTGTGGAATTCTCTACCAAAGGAGGTGGTGACAGCGAATTCGATAGACAACTTCAAAAAGGGGTTAGATATATTTCTGAATAAAGAGGGCATTCAAGGCTATCCTAGATAACTAGCGAAGGAATATTGATCCAGGGAGAAATTTGATCGCCAGTTTCTGGGGTCAGGAAGGAATTTTGCTTTTTTTCCCCCTTATGAGACAATTGGCAAAGTTTCAATGGGGTTTTTTTTTATGTTTGCCTTCCTCTGGATCAATTAACAATAATTAACAATTAACAATAATAATAAATAGTCCAAATTAAAAAGATCAATAGAGATCTAAAAAGGTTGAACTTGATGGACTAACTCTTTATTCATTCTCCAATACTATACTATTAATAATTATTTAATCAATAATTTAATTAATAACTAATCCGCATATTGCAGATCAGAGGAGATCTTAACAGGTTGAACTTGATGGACTGAAAGTCTTTTTTCAACCTTAATTACTATGTAACTATGTAACTATGTAACTATGTAACATCACTTTCCTTTTTAGTAAAAGTACAGTATTGTTTTTTATTTGCATTTGAAGTGCTTTGCAAGTCCTCCTTGGTACCCTTAACTTGTGGTTTGAGTTTTGTAATTTGCAGGCTTGACGGAGTGGTTCCCCCAATAGGAGCAATTAAATAGCGATTAGAGATTTTAGCCGTGCAAAGTTTTTAACTGTCCGTTCTTTGTCCCAGTCTGTACATGGTATTGCTGTCCTAAGACCATTAACATTTGCCCTTTTTAAAATTAGGATATTTTGTTGGCCCATTATAATTTTTTTGCTTGAACTCTACCGCAAATAAGACTGTGTTTTGATAACTGGTTCCCCTATTTCAAAATTTGAAATGATATCAATATTATTTATAATGACGTAGGGCCTCATTCAAATGAGATTTGGCCAATTGAATAGGGCTCTATATAAGCACATAGCATATTTTTTTACAGATGTTTTTAGTTAGTGAACTTCTTTCCAAAAGCAAGGTCTTCCCTAACTAAAAACTTATGTACAAAAATATGCTATGTGCTTATATAGAGCCCTAATCAATTGGCCAAATTGCATTTGAATGAGGCCCTAAATCCACGATAGACTTATTTCTAGTAGGTTCTTGTATAACTTAGGCCAGACAATGAGCTCTAAGTGTACTCAGTAACCTGCTCCACTTAGCTGAACTTTGGGTCTCATTTTATTTCTGGGTAGTTAAATTCTCTATTAGTAGAACTTGATCATGCTTAGCTGCATTTCCAATCGGTAGCAATAGTTGCATTTCCTCCCCTTCAGTAATATTTTGTAGATTATAGAAAATTCCTACCAATATTTTTTTAGGATTTGTCTCTCTATCATTTAACTCAACCCACAAAGTTATAACATTATAACTGGATCCCCCATACTTATCATCAAATCAGACAAATCCATCCTCCTCTTCTTCCATTGTCCTTTTCTTTCTTAAATAGGTTATAACCATCCACATTAACAGTTCAGTCATGAGACACATCCCACCATTGTTCAGTAATGCCCATTAAATACAATTTCTCATTTACTGTTAATAATTCTAGGTCACCTATTTTGCCACACAAGTTTCTTGCATTAGCAAGCATACACTTTAGGTTATTATGATTCTGCAGTTTTAAAGTACTTTTCACTGTATTTCAATTACTTAGCAAGTCCTACTTATTGACTATACTAACCCTCCCCATTCTCTTTCTCCATGAGTCGTTAATTAATCTCTTACCCCCTCTACACTTTCTACCCCATTACTTCTATCTAGCTCCCAGACTTTCTACAATCCTCCCTTTTCATTAAGGTGCAGTCCATCACAACCATACAGAGTATACACAAGTGATGTCAGCTCAGTACTCTAAAAAAAAAAAACCCTCCTTTCTTCAAGAGAACTGAGATGCCCAGTTTTCTTGAAGAAATCTCTTGACTTTTCTATTCTGTTATCTTCTTCTATCTCTTTGCATTGCTCATTATAAAATGTCTCCTTGCCTCTTCTTAACATCAAATTTTCCTTTTTAGTTTGGAAGATCTTTTCCTATCTCCCCTACCTTTCGCTTAACTTCTTTCTTGGAATACTTCCAAAGCCTCATCAAACCGCCAGTTTACTGTTTTAGGGCCCTATGCTAATCGGATACGTTGCTGTACAAAATGACTCTCTCGTAACTATGGAAGCTTTTTTTGCTCTAGCTATGGATCCATCCCAATTGGAGCCTAAACAGGCCTTCCAATAAACATTTAATATATACATTGACAGAGGTTTTATGACCCCACTGCCGGTCACCCCTATTTGACCATGGACACCAAGAGAATTCCTCCCCTGCTTACCCCGATCCCCCTATATATATATATATATATATATATATATATATATATATATATATATATATATATAAAACCATAGTGGTCTACATAGACCCACATAAAACCTAAATATTAACCCTGTGTCACAGAGGTCCTTAAATGTCCTCCGTGGTACCAAACAATTTAACCACTATATGCAGGTTCCTAACCCCCGTGGCACTCTAAATAAACCACTAAGGACCCCCAGTGCCATCTAACTATTAACCTAGCCTTGAAGGTCCTGCAAGGGTCTCCGTGGCATCTAACTATGAGATATATGTCATGTAGGTCCTGAAAGGACCTCCATGGTATCTTTCATAATGATACATTCCATGGAGGTCTTGTAAGGGCCTCAGCTGCATCCAATTTTAACCCTCTATCGACAGGGATCCTCGAATGACCCCATTGTCTTACAATGTGCCAAATATGCCACAGAGATCATTAACAGACCGCTGTGGCTCCTATAAGTAACCCTTGCCAAAGAGGTCCTAAAAATTAACCACATACCAGGGTGGTCCTCAAAGAACCCCCATGAAAATGAACTGTTAACCCCTATGGGATTCTAACATAATAAGCATTTATATAATACTTTTTTATGCAATTTATTACATTTTATTAATTATATTTCATATTTTGTTTGTAATACCAGTAGTTCCATGGACCACCTAAAAAAACTCATTGATCATTGGTGGTCCACGGACCATACATTGGGAATCTCTAACCGAGGCTATGAAAACAGATGAGAAGAGGGAAGAGGGAGAAATAGCGCACAGGTATCTCGTGCAGGTCACTTCATATATATTGAAAAAATATAGTCCAATAGTAGTTCAAACTCTCACCTTGAAAAACCTAAAAAAACTAGGTATTGATTTCACATATACAGATCTTTGGACTGGATGTTGATGGGATGGCAGGTCATTAAATTCCACTTGCATATATGTGTGGATTATATATTTTATGTGTTGTATATACCATAACAAGAATGAATATATTTCAAAATGTAAATTGGCATATACTATTATTAAACTCTAAAAAGAAAATAATTATTTTTGAGAATAAATAAAATGGCCTCCACAATGAAGTCAGATTGTTCACTCTCCATAATACCTTTCCTATCTAGGAACTGTTTAACATATTGAAAAAGCTTTTCTTTCTGGTGGAACTTCTAAATTCTTGAGTATTTTATTTTTATGTTTTTTGGGTTCTGGATGTTTGTATGAGCAGATTACTTTTTTTTTTTTATTATAATAGATGTAAATATCTTACATGCCCATTTATATTTCCTGGATGTTTGTATGAGCAGACAGCTCCCATTTTTTATTATTAAAATATATGTCAATTTCATACATGCTCATACATGTGAATGGAAATTTCATTGGTCCACTATGAAATATATATTTTTAAATACATATTGGAGATTATTTGTTGTTCCTAATATGTATAAATACAATAAGGGTTTGCAATAAACCACTAAAAGAGGTATATAAGAAATAATATTATATGGTTTTTATTTAAATAAAAAAATGTATACATCATATTTAAAGGTGTTTTTAATATGTGATATGTATGTGCTTAATTTTTTATACATATTACATTTTAACTGAGGAAGCCGCGGAAAAAGAGCAGAGAAACGCATTTTACTTTTGACATATCTGATATTATGTTTTCTACATTTAAGAATTTTTCAAGTTAATAAAATATTTCAATATTTCAATATACGTTCAATTGAGAAATATATTGTTTTCTTATTAGAGTTTAATAATAGTATATGCCAATTTACATTTTGAGATATATAAATTCTTGTTATGGTATATACAACACATAAAATATATAATCCACACATACATGCAAGTGGAGTATAACGACCTAGATAATTATCTCAAAGAAGTATTTTTTGGGAGGAGGATCCTATTGCCCCCCCATCAACATCCAGTCCAAATATCGGTATTTGGCCTGTATAACAATATATTATTCATTTATAGAGCACCTACTGTTTAACTAGGATCTAATAATCCTTGTTACTTGTTTTAGGCTATAAAAACGATGCAGTCTTTAAATAAGGATTCAACTAGAAGACATAAATTATGTTTAGATACTTTTGACAATTAATTCATGCTACTTTTAATGCACTGTGTGCAATGCATAGGAAATAATATGTAGTAGCACATGGACAACTGACCTTGTCTTTGTCAGTTATTGATTATTTATGGGTGTTGCTTTTACTGAAAGGTTATTATCTAACAGAAAATGTACCTTTTCATGCATAGGCCAAGAGCTTGTAAATTATCTAAACCAAATATTATGCGTTGATGTCAACATGGTAATACCCATTCATAAGAGAAATGCTTTACTGAAATTAAAGAACCACTGTAATATTTATAGTATGCAGTTTGTAAAATATGCTTTAATGAGGAAAAACATATTTCATTTTTAACTCTTCTATCCAATTTACCTTATCGGCAGAGACATTTGTTTATTTTTCTAACCTGAATTGTTACCTATGAGTGACCTTGGAAACTGAAGATTTTCAGTTCTACCACACTGTTGTGGAAGCTACAATAGGTTTAGAGGAAGTGCAACTCACAATAGTATCACCTTCCAACTTGTAAGTTAAGGAAAGCAAAAAAGAAAAGGTTACTCACATCAAGAATAATCACATAACAGTAAATTTATTAATTAAATTAAAGACAGTATTTATTTTTAGTTTGCATTCCCAAGCCAATGTCTTAAAAAGAGTGTTACTTCAAGGTATATCTAAGTTTCCCTGTTTTTCCCTTTTTCTAATCTAACACTCGCTGCTTATATAAGAAACCCACATTACATTGAGTGATTCTATACACATACAGATCTATTTTATTTAAAGATAAAACATGTTTCCCACACCCCATAGCTGCTTACATAGGCACAGTACAATAATACTTGTTCATCCCACCAAACATTTGGGGATAAGGTGGGGAAGGACTCTGAAAGTCATACCAAGTATACACGTGTTCTGTTGCCCAAAGAGTAGGTTATATGGAGGCTACACATCTGTAATAGTTTAATCGTAATTGTAATTGTAATATTTTTGCCATCTCCTACTGCTGGGCAGTGTATTTTATCTATCTGATTGTGCATTGTTCAAGGTTTTACAGTAAAACACTGCAAAAATGACCAATGCCATTGTATTGAGCATGTAAGTACCGTATTTTTCTGTGTATATGACAGTATTCTTTACCAATTTTTTAAAGTCTAAAATAGAGGGGCCGTCTTATACACGGAATGTTGCAATTAGATACCCTGGTCTGGTGCTGTAATGCTGCATCTGGCCTAAAGATTTGAGGCAGGAGAAAAGACACACATTTGGAAATGCATTGGTTCCAATTAAATTGCATTACTCTGCAAGTGTGCATAAAAATATGTATTTTATGAGTCTTTATTGTGTTACACATATATTTAAGGGCACTTTCTGTCATGAATTTCACTGATTTCCATTCCAGCTCAAGATCACATTATTTATTACTCAGTTGCAATGTGCAATTGCATTTTTCCGGTTTACACAGGGATCACAAAGATATTGAGCTGGAATGGAAATCAGTGGAAATAATGACAGAAAGTGCTCTTACATATATGTGTAACACAATAATAGCTTTTAAAATACAATTTTTTTCAACTCACAAGCAGTGTTGTAATGCACTCTATTTGAACAAACAGTTCTACTCGGTGTGTCTATTCTCCTGCCTTTAAACAGCGACATCTAGTGGCCCGATGCAGCATTACCGTGTGTTAAACTTACACATCGTGAATGAGCTGTACAATTGTGTGCGGCATGTGTGTGATGCTTGTGTGCCTGTACATGTGTATTTTAAAGGTTTTTACTACAAATTAGTTTTTACTATTAGCTGTTTCTAAATCGGTAGTTACAGCCTTGCTTAACTGATAATTTACCGGTCGGCTTTTGGCCCGTAAATTGCGGGCTTGTTCAATTGAATCGCTCTGTAAAAGTACCAAATTTCAAGCCCGGGTATTGCAATTGAATAGGGGCCAATGTGTTTATTTTGTGTTAAAATATGATATACTTATATATATATATATAGACAATGCATTAGAGTGTTTATTCCTAGGCAATATGGTTTTGTGACGTGTATTAATCCCTTGAATACCTGGTTGTTTTTTACCCTGGATTTTATATCATAAAACGGGCTTAATACTAACATATCATATTCTTTAATTACACATATGTTGATATCAGACTGTAAAGTGTCAAATAATGTTGAAATGTCATCATTTTGTAGTGCTTTTTTGTGCTATAGTGTCACTTTAAATTCTTCTGGGAGACTAGGCAAGGGTTTGAAAATGACTTGCGAGTGGTGTTTGGTACTTGTAAAGCTTTCTTCTGCTTTTTGCAGTTACAGCAGTGCCCTTATTTGTGAGGGATCTGTAAAATCTTATTAGCATAGGGTTTGGGTGTAACTCATAATTTATTGTCACTGCAAAAAATCAATGTAGATTTATGCCTTGCTTTTCGGCTGTGTCGTGAAGTTCACTCGGAGCAGTGACCTGCAATGTTTTTGGGGTGGGTGATTAACATAGCTCGGCAGAATTGTTTGTGCCACTATGGCACTCGCTATTGATTTTTTAGGGATTAGCAGAGGGCCCTATAAAACTAGCTCTTTGAACTCTCAGTTTTGCTACCATGCATTTCAATGTCCCTTAACAATATTATCCAGTAGGCTATAATCCTTCATTTTAACCTGTCATACTTTCTGAAGATAGTAAATGCATTAATTAATGGAATGCTATTTATGGTATTTAAATCAGGTTTAACTGAGCTGAAACATTGATCAAAATGTCCATATTTTCAATATTTTGATGAGAAGTTGTAGCTGGGAGTTATTATGATGAGTTCTACAAGTTTGACATGAAAACTAAACTTGTACTGTATTATTCATATCTGTATTATAATGAAGTTACATTTGCAGAGAAGGACTGTTGATAAGAATTAAAATTATATATTATGCTACAGCTCAGAAAATAAAAATACACAAATCTAAACATTCCGCAGGCACAGCAATTTAATACCATTCTTCAACTGCCTGTGTATGACACAATAGAACCAAATGGCAGAATTATAAGCAAAATTAAATATAATTAAACTTGCTCTTGAATAGCGATTGAAAGTTTTCCTACATCAGTGGGGTCAAAGAACTCTGTGAAAATTTTCATTTGTTTTTCACTAAAGTGTTTTCGGTTCAGCAAAAGAGTTTCTTGTGCCAAGAAAATGCTGGTAATGAATTTTAAAGATGCAGATTTGTGTTACATTTTTTATATACGATTGGCATGAAACATAAAGGAAAGAAGCCCTAAAATTATTCAAAATAGAACATTTTAGAGGAATTAGAAATATGTGTTTTTTTATTATCAACTAACTTTGGTTGCTACTGAAAGATCTCCTTTTTTCTCTTTTTAAAATGTATTATTTTGAAGAACTACACTTGATAATGGTCAAAATGGTTTTAGAAAGTAAACAGCCTTTAATTTGTTAAGAACTATGCTGCTGTGGGAGCTACCATTTTTATTTCTGATCATCTGCTTCTGCTGATTGGGGAAGACCTTGAATGAAGAGAAAGTTTCCATCTGATACAATGGACATATGTCTAGATAAAAACCTTTTTTCCACTTGGCACAGTGTCCTGTGAAGTATAAAACTATATTTTTATGGCACACATCCAGCAACTGTACTTACAAGATAAACCTTCCGGTAAACAGGTAAAACAGAAGGAGACATTAAATCATTAAAAGTCTTTCTCACAAATCAACCAAAACATAACATATAGTTTTTAAATATCATGGCCATAGAACTAACCTATTAAGGTTGGTTTGTTCTCTGATGAGCACCTCTGACTTAGTTGTTTTGTATAGTTTTCAAATACCTTCAAATTAAATTTTAATTTGTTACTTGTTATATTTAATGACGAGAAATGGGAGCTACCATATTTGTTTCTGCTGATCTGCTTCTATAGATGGGAATCGGTAATGAATAAAGAAGAAGCTTCCTCCTGATACAATTTCACTAGATACAAACATATTTCCACGTCCCCTAGCCCACCTAAACCATAAACCTACTTTACTACAACACACATTTGTCTTTTCTTCATGCTTTACTCTCTTTCTAACCTCATCTTCTTACCAGTCACATCCAAAATCTCAACTCCTCTTCTGCCTTTATATCTCCTCTACACCTTTTGTCTCTTAAGTACCCCTTGAAGTTGGTATGCCTTTTTAATCTTTTGGCATGTTTTAATTTGTATTTTTTGTACTGTATCATTACAGAATAAGTTGGTGCTTTACAAAAAAAATAATAATAAAATGCTGCAACTGAAGAAGTCAGTGCTTTCAATAGAACAAATGGAAATCACACTCATTTTCAAAGACGCAACCTGTTGAGAAGTCAGTTGAAACAAGCAATTCAAAAGAGGCAATAGAAACCACAATAAAGAATATGTGCCTATACAGTGATATATTTATTTTCAATAAATATATAACCTTTGCTTTCTAAAAACATGTTGCCCTTACTCAAGATTAGATATTTAAAAGAGCATACTTTTATAAAGGAAAGTGGACGTGCTGGGTTCATTATTATTATTATTTTTTTTATAAACTTCCTCCATCATTATGTTCAGAATTTAGAAATCCCAAAATTCATGCTCTAGCACTATTGAACTACTGGCTGAACAAATGTAACTAGTTTCCCAACTAAAATAGAAATAGTGCAAGCTTGCAATACTAAGAATTGGCTTCTATGCAGCAGCTACTTCTATATCTCTAGATACTATATACACATTGCTCTATCACAGTATAAGTTGTGCCCAAAGGACCAGTCTGATAAACCTATACAGACTTCTCTTTTGGTGGTGATAAGAACATCTAGTGACATTGCTTGGTTTCTTAGAGAAATCCGTTATTCATATTTATTTTAAGGTGTTATAAGCAATTATTCTTGTGTTGCAAGGTGTTATAATGTTGACATTCCAGATATTGATAGTAAGAAGAGAAAGATGATCCCTTTGGACATTACTAGTCATTACGCTGATTTCGTTTTTACTCTAGACATGATAGACCTATCCTAACAACATTGGTGGTATAACTCCATACCACTCTTGCTAGTTCTGGGGCAATATGCTCAAGCGAAAGTGATCCATTCATGTTACCTTAGTGAATGTGTCATGTGTTATTGGGGAATTTACATTTCTGCAGGACAGAGCTTCCATTTATTGATGCAAGATGTCTGCTCATGGGCATGAGCAGGAGGAGGGGACAGCTATCAAAGTGTAAATACCCCAGCAATTTAACTAATCACCATTCCCTTCTCTCTCCATCCACTCTTCAGCAGATAAAAATGCAATCAGGATCAAAGCCATGAGTAAATACCCATGCCAAACAAGATGAAAGTTTCCATGTGCAAGCAGAATCTTCATAATTTTAGATTTTCTCTAAATGTGGCTTCCTTTCATGGCTTACATAGTTGCTGATGTTGCTTGGTTGATATATGTTTAAAAGTGAGGTTTTCATAAAATACTGTGGTCCTTTAAGCAATTATCTTTTTTTTTTTTAAGTACTGAATAGTTTGCAGATATTACAGCTATGGCATAAACCATGATAACTGCTTCTTTCCCATCTCAGGTCAGACATGATCTGATCAACAAGCCGGCATGGATTAAGTCAGGTGAAGGGCAGCACAATGTCAATGTATAGATGAATAGCTATCTCGAATCATTTTCCTGATGTGATGACTGGCCACACAAAGCTTTTATACCTTTTCAGGAAAGCAATAAAAACAAAGGCCTAATGATAAAAATACACTTGGCTTTATGACAGGTTTTGTGTCTTTGATCTTTTCTCAGTTAGGAAAGTGAGTTTTGGAAGCTATCCTTTGTTCATTTGGTGTTGTGTCAACATATACTTCTATATTTTTAGAGCTAAAATTAAAGTATCATCAGTATAACATAATTCATAATGAAAATTATTGAAAATAGACAATGACTATCTTATAATATGAGTTTTTATCAGATATCATCATTATTACACTATTCAGCATTTCTAACAAGAAACTGAAGACACAGAATGTCTAAAAAGAACAAAATAAGCAGTAAGAGACACACCTGAGAACAGATACACTAAATTGCTATTACCAAGGATAGTGCCTGCTCATAAGTTAGTCTTTTCAGATGTGCATCTCTAAAACTTTTGCTTATGCAAATCCCATATGATCTCCTTAGGAGACAGATGGTTACATTAATGTAGGGTCTTTGGTCACTGTGCATAGAGAGGTAATAAGCGCTCCACTGACGAAAGCCAATTGTGGTTAAAACAAATATGGCGTTTACTGGTTCTCCAATAGATTGGAGACTTGCTTGGCACTTAGAACCTGGTCTGTCCTTAAACCTTTGATATGCAACAATTAATGTATCCTTTGTAATGGCTCCCATGAGTAAACAGGGATGCACTACACCACTGCAGTTCTATACATTGCACTTCATACAAATGGTAAATAATATAAGAAAGGTAGCCTTTAATTTATTACCTAATAGGGAAATTATGCTGTAATAGAAGACGGGATAGGAGTTATGCCAACTGTAGTTCACTGCAACTCATAAAGGAAGGATAATAGTGGCATTGATATTTCTTAATAATTTTTAGTTGAGGCAATCTGTTTGGATTTCTATAGTGACTCTTAAGCAATGGTACGGCAAAGTAAAGAGGGATGGGTTATGTGAGGTGGAGCAAAGGAGATAGGGATGGATGCTATGGGTGCCTCAGAAGGGTTGGGTGTGGGGATGAATGCTGAGAGGGGAGAGCTGCTCACAAGGACTGAGTGCTACTTAGGGATGGATAATAAGAGGGGTGGGAGGCAGGAGGTAAGGGAAGAAGAGCAGCTATGGAAAGGATTCTTGGGGGCCTAAAAGCAATGGGAAAGGGTCTTGGGGATGTGTGCTGTTGTGGGAAGGGGTCCTTTTATGGGAAATGGTCTTGGGGAGGGGTGCTGAGTGAATTAGTACCGGAGAGCCCAGCAGAAAAAAAAATGCAAATGAGGGTGTGTCCCAAAATTAGTTTTTTTGCACCAAGGCCTTTCATTCACTAGCTCTGCCACTGGTTGGCAGCACATAAAGTAGGTGTATACCAGTATAACTACTTTGATGTTTGTAAAGGATCAGTGGTGTTCAAAATGTATACAGTAGTATTCCACTATAAGATCAGTGGTGACAGGTATGGGGCTGTGGACAGAGGTTTTTAGAAAGGAGATGGGGTTTAATGGGTGAATGATTTTTGTTGATGAGTGAAGTCAATTCAGTGGGTTGAGCTTGGGGAGATATCTTCTGCCCCGCTAGTTTAAAAGTTCAGCCAACACTGGTAAGTTTTAAACATAAGATGTAATGCAAATAGCAAACACACCAGTAAACTATATGCTTGAAAGGATATGGACGTATTCTGGATTTTTTTAGGTATGTAATATATCTGTGTATCTATTTACTTTTACGTACTTTATTATTAAGTGCTTATAAGCTCTGTGTGAAATCAAACAAATAGTCCTTGTATGGATCTACCTGCTGAAGAGTATGCAGACACAGACTCTGTATGACCGGATGTTCAGTGTAGTGTCCTAGCCTATTAGGGACCACCAAGCAGGTAATATTTGTTTGATTTTAGGCAAAACACAAAGCTTATAAGAACTTCTTAATAAAACAAAGTACATAGAAGTAAACAGATAAATACATAGGTATATTATATACCTAGTAAAATCTATATATCCCTTTAACTATAAATTGCTTTTGTAAGTCTAGATGAATAATCAGAGTATTTCAGTATAAAGTGATAGAATAGTTTTGAATGGGTACTGGTTTAATGAATGAAGAAGTCCTCAGTTTAGGAATAGACATTAAGCGCCCAATTCAGGGCCACATTAAATTGCAGCCCTGTAACTGCAACGTGGTCCACGCAGCGGCTGCGGGCTTGAAAATCCTCAGTGTTACGGGGCTATCAAATTAGAAGGGGCTGCGAGCTAGGGTCTTGAGAGGCAAAACCGGAAACCATCTGTTGGCCGGTAGCTTTCCGAGCTAGAACGTAATCAATTAAGCAAGCCCGTAGTTACGTGTTTAGATGGAACCAATGGAAACAGAGATTCCAAAGTCTTACAGGCTTCAATTACGATCTACGAGAGAACCCACATTCCAGTCACAATGCAATATTAATAAAGATGCAAATATGATATTCTATCTCATGCGAGTTACAGTATATGTATTAACACATTGATTGCCGGGATCGATATAACACAAAATATATACATGAAATGACTGTATATACTTGAGTATAAGCCGACTTTTAAGCATATTTTTTAATGCTGAAAAAGCCCCCCTCGGCTTATACTCGAGTGAGGGTCCCACTTCTTCTCAGGTGCTGTGCGGGTGTCCCTCATCCTCCCTCCTCTTCCCCATCCTCCTCCTCCTTCCTTCCCCCTTTCTCCTTCCCCCTTCCTCCTTCTCCCTCCTTCCCCCTTCCTCCTTCCCCTTCCTCCTTCTCCCTTCCTTATTCCTCATTCCCCCCTCTCACCTGTTCTTATTAGCCTCCGATCAGCGCCTGCTGCTGATCGGAGCCCTGCAGCGTGTCTTATGCCTATCGCTGGAAGTGTCCTATGCTAATGACGTGACGTCACAAGCGCGTTTTGTCATTAGCATATGCCGGTTCCAGAGAAAGGCATAAGACACGCTGCAGGGCTCCGATCAGCAGCAGGAGCTGATCGTAGGCTACAGAGAAGAGGTGAGAGGGGGGAAGGAGGGGGGATAAGGCGGGAAGAGGGAGAAGGAGGAGGATGAGGGGGGGAGAGGAGGATTTGGGGGAAGAAGAGGATGAGGGGGGAAAGGAGGGGAAGAGGGGAAGGAGGGAAAGAGGAGGATGATGGGGGAAGAGGGGGAAAGGAGGATTATGGGGGAAGGGGGCAGAGGAGGATAGGGGGATGAGGGGGGAAGAGGTGGACGAGGGTGGAAGAGGAGGATGAGGTGGAAGTGGAGGATGAGGGGGAAGAGGAGGATGAGGGGGAGAAGGATGAGGGGGGCTTAGGGCTCATAATATATGTTTTTGTTGACCCTATTTTCCACTTTCACAGCTGTTTTTCTTTGAAAAAAATATTCAAAAACATTTAACCTACTGATGCCTCAATTAATGTAATTTTATTGGTATCTATTTTTATTTTTGAAATGTATCAGAACCTGCTGCATTTCCCACCATAGGCTTATACTTGAGTAAATAAGTTTTCCCAGTCTTTTGTGGTAAAATTAGGTGCCTCGGCTTATATTCGGGTCGGATTATACTTGAGTATATACAGTAAGTATTTTTCTGAGCAGGTTTGCGAGCTTGAGAATGTTGTGCTATTATTTCTAAGACCTAACATCACTTGCACTTTTATTAAAAGTACAGTAGTGTGTTTTTATTTGAATTACAAGTGCTACATATTGGAGTTTACCCCCTTGCGAGTCCTCTCAAGCACACGTTGGGCTTTGGGCTCCATTTACGTGTTGTGGGCTTGCTTGCGTGTGACTTCTTTGAAATGTAATAGCTATATTGAACAAGTAGCGGTTGTGGGCTTGACAGATCAAAGTATTTATGGGAGCGAAGTTCAACGTTGCTCAGCATGTAGGCTTTTCTCGGCCTGGCTGCGTTTTAACCCGCAAGTCGTCTGCGGGCTGCATTACCGGGCTAATTTAATAACCATAACCGGTAAAATTGGAGTTACGGGCTGTGTTTTCAAAAGCACATTTAAAATTACTCTTAATATTGCTACATATTCGGCAAATATTACTTATTGGCACTAATGAATTCTTAAGTCAATAGAATGCATATAAACATTTATAAAAGAAAAGACCCAAAGCCAAACGTATTAGTTCAAGGCATTAGCAAGTAGCAAATTGGATAAGGCTATAAGGATATAGGTGATATATTCCTGGGATTGCATATTCACACCTTTCGATGTATAAAAGACATTAGAAGGTTTATGCTTTTCTTTTTCTGTAAGTTTGTGAGTATTCATGTTAGGTTCTTTAGGGAAAACACTTTGTATGCTGATTTTAAACTTAATAACAGGGCCTTCCATTCTTTTGTAATTTGTTATAATTGTTTTTGTTTCTACCATGTACAGTGCCATGGAATATCTTGGCGTGTTCCAAATAAAGGATAATAATCATTTTCTTTGAGTATGACCTAGTGATCCACCCATATTGTTGTCTTGCCAAAATATTTGCATTATGAGTGTAAAGGCAATCTTCCAAAACAAAGTCTTTTTCAAAATTTACTTGGAGTTTTTGAATTTTCTAAGAACCTTCAAGTAATAAGCACTTCCATTGGTCATTTAGCAACTGCACAACATTATTTCATAGTTTTATGAAATACTAGCGAATTGCCCGTCAAAAAATGACGGCAATGAAATTGTAAGGTAGCTAATGCTGTCTGGTGTGTAATAATGAAATATATAATACATTAATAAATGAATATACTGTACCTATTTTGAAGCATTGTGTTGAAGAGCTGCAATGTGTTTTGATGTTGCTGCAGCATTAGTGGTGTGGAGCTGCTGTGTAAGCGTGCTGAATGTGTGCAGTGTAATAGTGTGCGTGCGCGAGACGAAACCGTTAGCGTAGTCGTGTACTTCCGCATTGTCGTAAAATGGCGGGTAATGTGTGGTATGCATCTTAGCGGAATATCCGTAGGTCTTTTGTGGTGTTTTGCGAGTTTCTTGTGGTGTTTTGCGTGTTTAGAGTGCTGTAGCCTCGTTTTCGTTTTGTTCGGCGGCCATTTTTTCTCTTGCTTAGAGAATTTTTTAGTGTCTAAACTCTTTTATTTTGAGTTAAATGAAGGTGTAAGTTGCTTTTTTGAGGTCCTGGATGCTCCCTCTTGCTGTAGGTAAGCTTTTTATGTATGTGTTGTGTGTATTTATTGTGTTTTACATTTTTTCATGTTTGCGGGTTGCGGACGATTTTTGCGAGGTCGTAATGTGTGCTAACGTGTCTCGTAAGTTGTTTGCGTTTGTAGCCTCGTTTTCGTGTTGTTCGGCGGCCATTTTTTCTCTCGCTTAGCGAATTTTTTAGTGTCTAAACTCTTTTATTTTGAGTTAAATGAAGGTGTAAGTTGCTTTTTTGAGGTCCTGGATGCTCCCTCTTGCTGTAGGTAAGCTTTTTATGTATGTGCTGTGTGTATTTATTGTGTTTTGAATTTTGTAATGTTCGCGAGTTGCGTCCGAGTGTTGCGAGATCGTAATGTGTGTTAACGTGTCTTGTATGTTGTTTGCGTTGCGAGGTAAAGTTTGCGAGGGTCGTAGTTGGTGTGTCGTGTTGTTTGCGTTGCGACGTAAAGTTTGTGAGGGTCGCAGTTGCTGGCAAGGAGCGCCTTTGGCGCTCCATGCCAGCAACTGAGGCACTCGCCCGCAGCCCTCGCTATGTGTGAGCAATGGCTCGTATGCTCACAACTATATATGTGATACCCCCAGTGAAAAACGTTTCTCTCATTTGAACAGTTGGTTGAATCACAGAAAACAACTTACAACCAATGCTTACTGTATGAGGGTGTACTGAAAGTGACTCATTCCAGTTGACTTGTGGATGTTTATTTACATTTTAATTGCCACAGTTTTCAACAGCTTAGCTTTTTTACATAAACATATCCATAAATACAATGATGTGAGTTTTGATCAAATAAATGTCATTTTAACAAGAAATGCAAGAACAATCTAAAGTACAGCTCTTTGCACACACATTTGGTGTATTCATATAGATAACAACCTGCAGCTTATTTGAAGTACTATCACAATATTTATCATATGGACAGTGCTCATATATTCATTATTTTGTAATATAATAAGGAGCTAAACTTTGTGGAGAAGTTCATTGGCATTAGTTTCCAGAAGTTAAAACTTTCTGAAAGAAAAAATAGAAGGAATAAAATCCCTATGTTTGCTTAGGAAAAAAAAAACTTCCATCAAAATAAATAATTCATGTTTGGATGGGATGAATTCTAGTCTTTTAGAAGGTGCCAACAGATGGTTTACATTTATAGAAAGCACATGCTGACTTCCAAAGAGAAATTAAAATGCATAAAGTATATCATTAGTAGATCCAAAGCACAATTATGTTTATGATATGAATTTAGATTTTCCCAGGTGAATAATTTTCAATCATAATTTTTTTTTTTAGAAAAAGTACAATAAATATCTTTCTAATATTCCAGTGATGCAACAAAAACAAACCAAGCAGCATGAACTCTGAAAGGACGCTGTATTGAACTGCAAGAATTGTCTTAAAAAAGTAAGCTGTCTTTCACAAAGCAAGGCATTGATTTGACAATCACAGTTATGCCCCACTGTGACACTGAATATATTAAGCAGGAAATTTTTGTATATTTTCACTTAGTAGGAGATGTACTTTTCCATGCAGATTTTATTGTCATTGATGGATGGAAACCAATTTCACATGGATCTGAAATTCAAACATGCATTTATTTACTATACAAATTAATTATCCATGTCAGCGATTTTATTAAAGTGCTGGGTTTATTATTTCAGCTTTTGTACACCATAAAACAATAGCGATTGGGATGGGTAACTGATCCAGATTTGCATTTTTAAAGCAATGTTCCTGTTATTATCTTGCCACCTTTGTTTAAAAAAAACTACTAGATTATATACTTCAATCTGTGCCACAAGCTTCTCGGCATGACTAGATACATCCAGCCCTCTAGCACCATTCTAATCACCTTCATATTAATGTTACAATGAACAGTTCATCTATTATACTTTTCACTACAGCTAAATATTGCTTCAAGAATTAACATCACAGTATGAATTTATATATTTACATCCACAATATTTTTTACTTTTACAATCCCACTCATTAACTATATGTTAATATTTTAAAAAATATATATATATTTAGATTCTATCACCAGTTTCTGATCAAAACTCAAATGTCATTGGTAAAATATACCTTTTATGTATTTTAATTAGATTTTGTAATTTAGAATTTTTTTTAATTGTCTTGCTAAGACCTGGCATTAATTAAAAACAAGCTTTCTAGCAGACATATAGGCTAATTGAGAAATTATTACCTGTTTGCAGTTCTGATGTCAGGTGATGGGTTACTGACACTTGACCTACTTGATTCCCTTTTTAACCTTTTTTTCAACTTGTAGCATTGTTATACTTATATTGAGATCTAACATAACTCATACAATAATGGTTCATGTTGCTGATAACACATGTTGTAATCATCAGAGCTGCATTAGAGTTTGTGAATATCTAGGTATAAAAGGTAATTTCCAGTGATATAATATGAAGTTTTCTGAGCCTTTGGCAGGATTGTTTACCCTCTCTATTAATTATATACCAACACAATTAATTAAGAGCTTTGCAAATGTTTGAAAGGTTGAACAATCTCCCCAAAGTTCAAATGTAACTAAAATTAGAATTGCTCTAAAACATATGATTATTAGATCATCATTTAATATAGAATTTTCACATACGATGTAACAGTGATAAGCTGAATAACTAGACAGCAAATACAATTTACTTGTATTATAATAATGTACACCTGTACAATAAAATAAAGATCTTAGCACATGATAACAAGTTTGTTCAAACACTGATTTATCAGTAACTGTAGTTAAGGGCAATGTTTATGTTATCCAATTTATCACAGTGATCACGGCCTTCATCAGCTTTGGCATGAAATTCTCCAGTAGAGAATAGCCTGTGTGAGAGTTAGAACATGTGAATCTGGGTAATTCAAAAGCCAATTCAACTGCAACTGAATAGCTAATATATGCAAATCTTTGCACTGAAAATGGATACATTTCAACAAATTGATTAACTGGAAAATCATGCGTATTACAGGTTTAATTTAATGTAAATATATGCAAGTAATGACAGATTCGACTTGATTTGTCACTTTAAAATAAGTGTTTGATAACTATACATTTCAGTAGTTTAGACAAAAAGCTACACATCATTTTTTAGGTTACAACTAAACATTTAACCTTACTAAAAGAAACAGCATACACTATTTAAATGTTATATTCCCCTCCCTGTCTAATGATTTAATTTTTCTCTGAATTGAAATAGTGTATTCTGAAACTCTTGACACGTTCTTGTATATTTCACCGTCATCATTATTTATGCAATTTGCTCCAAAACTTCCCTTTATAAAACATGGGTGAATTACTGAGTGAGTCTAGAAGAAGGACATTCATAAAAGAATCTAAAAATCTCGTTCCACCTCCATAACATGAGATCCATCAGAAGCCAACTGTCTGTGAAAGCTTAGAGACAAATAAGTAAATAAAATGCCATTAATGTGTTCTGACCCTATACATTTCTTAAATGTTTAATTCAATGTATCAATATATATAAAAAAGGTAAACATAGGGCCATATTTAATTAGAAGCCCGTAGTGGCACCTGTACCCCCGCCAAGCCTGCAGGCTTAACATTTGCCGGAGTTACAGAGCTATTACATTTAACCATGCCGCGACCAACGGGCCGGAGACGCAAACCCGTAAACCATTCTTGCGCACGTTGCATGTGAAGCCCGAATATGATCAATAAGTCAAACCAATAGTTACGGGTTTAGATGAGCCAATGGCAAATGAGATCGTCATCATTACGTCACTTAAAAATGAAGGTTAGATTTCAAAGCCTTACTGGTTTCAACTCCAAGTTTTGATCGGACCTGCATTCCAGATATGATGCAATATTTATTAATAAATCAGCAAATATGATATTCTTGTCCATGCGAGTTCCATTATATGTATTAACACATTGATTGCCAAGATCAATATAACACAGAAATTAAACATTTGCGAGCTTGAGAATGTTGTGCTATTAATTTAAATACCTAACATCACCTTCCCTTTAATTGTAAGTACAGTAGTGTGTATATATTTGCATTTACAGTGCTACCGATAAGACTTCAACCTCCTTGCGGGTCCTCTATAGTACCCTTTGGCCTTTTGGCTCCATTTGCGGGTTATGGGTTTGAACACCAGAGGATTCGTAGCAATTTAATCACGATTCTCAAATGTAACAGTTATGGGATTGACAGATCAAAGGATTTGCGGCAACAGAGTTCAGATTTTGACATCCGTAGGGTTTTTCCGCATGTAAACTGCAGGTAGCTTTTGGAGGCCAATTTAATAGCCGTAAGTCTTGAGAGCTCCGTTACGTGCTACGGCTTTACACGTTGGGGAAATGTAATAGGGCTGATACATTTTGGGATTTTATCCATGCCTAATGCTGACCAATATTGGGTTCCGGATTTCACTAGGAATATTATATACTTGTGTATCTATTTAATTTTATGTAGTTTATTTTATTAAAGGAATATGTAAGCAAGCTGGATTATGAGTTCCTCTTATGGAGGAGAATTAGTAGTGTATGAAAATATTTTTTGCATGAAAAATATCAAAATAAGCATTTAAACACCTTGCAGCTAGCAAAATATCTTTTATTTTCAGTTGGATCTTGAGGTTAACACCCTCCAAACCCAGGCTAAATTGGTATACAATTCTGAAACATTTGTATCACAATATGACAGATGCTGTCTGTTTTTTTTTCTCTCTGCCTGTCTCCTTATGGGCAATTTCAGCTGTAACCCCACCAACAATCATTTCCACACTGTACCCAGCAGGGTACACTTTATGTAAGCTCCCTAGGGGTGTGCACATCCAGATATCAGTATCTAGCATATAAATATGTAAGTACATTCAACTTTTCAATATAATACATATTTTTCTGCTAATCAGTAGCTGTTTATTAGGAAATATTTGAAACCCAGGAAACGTACCTTAGTAGTGCTTAAAGCTCTTTTTCTGTCTAAAATCATACAAATAGTACCTGCTTTGTTTTTGCCCTATGTACTGTAGCCCATGAAAACACTGTGCTTTCATACTGGATGTGTAGTGTTTCATACTAGCCAATCATTGACAACATTTTGCAACATTCTGCTGAGAGAAATCGCCTAAGCGAGGAAAAAAATGTCTCCAAAAAACATGAAAATGAGGCTACACGACCCTGGACCGCACAAAACACTGCAAACCGCGTAGCACTTTACACATCACATTACGACTATACAATGCCGCTTTACACAATAAACCAACAGCTTTACCTCGCGATTATGTCTCAAACAGCATTCCCATGGCTTCAAATTTTATTGCCCCGTCATTTTTGACGGGCAAGTCGCTAGTGACTAATAAAATCCAGAAACATTCCATGTCCCTTTAAAAACCTTTAAATGATTACCAAATTAATTATTAGGCACAGATAGAAGTATTTACATTTCTTAAAGCCAGACACATTGGGTTGAGAACTTTGAAAGACAGCCATTTTCAATTTAGTGAACACGTTTATGCAAGAAGAAGATACCAAACGATGTGAAAGAACAATTCAAGCATCATAATTGTGAATAAATTATTAGGTTATATGAATAACTAGTGAAAGTCAGACAGTAAATTCATATAAACTCTGATCATCATATGATCCTGTGAAATGTAAACTGTTATAAAAAAAGCTGTTAAAATAATATTGAATAAAATAGCAATTCATATTTATATCCAACAATTCAGAGTCTTTCAAAAATATCACAGGAAACGCTGGTTAACACATACACATTTAGTATTTTAAACAAATACCTATTTTTTTCAGTGTATAATTTCACTTCCGATTAAATGATGCATTAAATAATGCTGAGAACAGCTGGTAGAAAAGCTATTTTTATGGCATTCCTGACAGAACAGTCACACAAAATGTAAATATTGATACATGAAAAAGAAATTTTTAGCTGTGCATCTCCTAGTGACACAACCTAAAAATTTACCATCTGCAGATTTTAACAGCCGTGACTGTTAACTAAACAAGTACTGTAATTTTGGTTGCCATCACCTACTGGGTACACTTCACTTCTGCAAGATGGAAAGAAATCTGATAACCAGCACAAAACTAAAAGTCTGAATGCCCCGGCTGATAAAATGTAAAAAAAAAAAAAGTTATTTTCAGAGAACCCAACTTTAGTTTTGATTAGTCAGTAACAAATTGTATGCCATCTTGCAGTATTTCCTTTTAGCATCAGGAGAAATATAGGAGAAATGGCTTCTCCATCAACTATGTAGAAGACTTCATTCCAACTTTTAGATCATTGAAAACATACTACAGTTACTAAATTCTGCAAAACTCTGCATATTTCAGTGGCAGAGCTAGAGAATGGAGGGACCTGGTACAAAAAAAAATTGCCCCCCCCTCCCTAGGGGGTATTGTAAATGTTTTTTTGCACTAGGCTCCCCTGGTACCAACTCATTCAATGCCCCTTCCCAAGACCCATTCCCATAACAGTTCCCCCCTTAAGACCCCAGGGGGGTTTGTGGCCAAGGAAGTCTGGAAAGCCAAGAAATGTTGGGCCAGGGCTGTGGGCACACTACAGAAAAAAATGTTAAATGCAGAAAACAATGTAACCAGCACGGGGCCCCCCCCGAGCAAGACCCAGGTGCATTATACTAGAAGCACTGGTAGCTCCTCTCCTGGCTTATTTCTTACAGTAGGTCCAACTTCCAGCAAATGTTCGCGAACGGGCGAACCCGGCGAACCGCCATAGACTTCAATGGGCAGGCGAATTTCAAAACCCACAGGGACTCTTTCTGGCCACAATAGTGATGGGAAAGTTATTTCAAGGGGACTAACACCTGGACTGTGGCATGCCGGAGGGGGATCCATGGCAAAACTCCCACGGAAAATTACATAGTTGATGCAGAGTCTGGTTTTAAGCCATAAAGGGCATACATCACCTAACATCCCTAAATTGTTTGGAATAACATGCTATAAAACATCAGGTATGATGTTGTATCGATCAGGTAGTGTAAGGGTTACACCCGCTTCACAGTAACAGACCGATATCCCCGTTTAATGCACCGCAAACAACCGCAAACAGTCCCTTTACACAACGCAAACTCCCCATTTGCACAAGGTTGGATACCAAGCTAGCCATGTCCCGTTCCTTGTCCTCACTGATGTCATTGAAGGTCTCTTCCTCCACCCAGCCACCAAGGATCCCCGAAAGGTGACAACAAGCCCCCTGGGACGCCTGCTGTGTTTGGTCTTCCAGCTCCTCAAAGCCACCTTCCTCCTCTGACTCCTCTTCTTCAGACTCCCAGAGTCTGGGGGCTTCCACTGCACAGCATGGAAGATTATACGTGTTGCCTCTGTCTGCGTTATTATAAGGTGTGTACTGTTAAGTAGTACTATTCCTATCAGTTTAATCCCTGTTACGTCCACTATCAGGGGACGTGTATATGGCATGGATTTTTGGAAGCGGGAGATGGAAAAAGATGCTTGGTCGGTCCTCCCACTTCAACTTTGGGGCACTGCGCCTGCAATCTAAGGTGCCACCAGATATGAGTGTCACTGTGCACTGGCAAAAGTTGGCAGAGTAGATGCAATAGGCTTCACACACACGCCTGTAGGCAGGCAATTGCTATTCAATCTATTACAGTCAAAAAAGTGTTGTTTTATGTCACTGAGCACAATATAAGCTGTGAGCCTGACACAGGCAGGCAACTGAAATTAGATTACAGGGAAAAAATGGTTGTTTTCAATGTATGTTACACCACCAGGTATGAGTAGTGAAAATAAGCACAATATAAGCTGTTAGGTGTTAGCCTGTAACACACACGCTGGCAGGCAGGCATAGATTACACACAAAAAATTATAAAATAAAATAAATATTGTTCAAAGTTTCCTCAATGATAAAGTATAGGGGGCAAACCGAAAAGCGCATGTGTTCGCCGTTCGCGGCGGACGTGAACATGCGAAAATCGCCGCGAATAGTTCTCCGGCGAACTGTTCGGGACATCAAAGTGAATGGAGTCTTAGCACATAGCCCAACATTTCAACTGATATGTGTTTCAATAAATTGTGTGCAAAATTCCATGTAGTCATTATCAATTATTTGCTATGGTTAGTCTCTAACACAAGATGAAGACCTAGAGCCGAAGAACTGAAAGCATGACCGACATACACAAATTACAAATGTCAAAAGAATTTTGTTGCAATAAAATAAAATGATTAAATAACATTTAACTGATAAATACTTGTTACTGACTATCATTCTAAATTTCACCATATTTACAACATTTCCTGTGTCCCGATAACTAATTGTAGGACTACAACTCCCAGAATTTGCTACAGAAAGAATATTGAGGGAAACTGAAAATATGAGTCTCCTTGTAAAACCCTCACTCTTCCCAGACACCCTGACCTGCATGTTAGAACATAAATTATTAGTATTACAAATGACTGAATTGCATGAAGATCAGTCAGTGACATTTTTTTAAAGTAAGCCAATGGCCATACAGAGTTAAGGAGAAAGGGGTTTTGACTGGTCTTGAAGTAGGAGACCAGTGCTCCATGTTTTATTTCTCCATTTTAGCTCCATCTCCACATACTGATTTATTATAGATTTCATATCACAAACAAAGCACAATTTTGTGTCAAAGGTCTAAATGTGTTTTTATATATGACAGTGGTAAAAAATTAATTTAATGGATGTATCATGTAAAGTAAGAACATTATTTATGCAAATAAAAAGAAGCCATGAAAGATACCATTATAAAGTAATTTACAAATATAGTGCAATTAATAGAAGATACATTGTGCTTCTAGTTTGTTAAATTAAAAATGTTCCTAAAATACTTTTATGTTAATGATTTATATTGTTGGTTTGTTACACAAACAAGCAAAGGTTTTCCCAAACTAAAGTGGTTGTTTAATAGTTTAACTTTGAGATAAAAACCAAACATCTAATGGCGGACATGTATATTTCTGTACTTTTCTAGCCAGAACTGATACCACCAAGTAATATGAAATCATGACCAACTGAAAAAATTACTTTTAACTACTATAAATTGTATTTTTAAAACAATTTGTAAAAAGTTGTATAAAATACATGTAGAAAATAATGTTTTATCAGATGACACTTGAATTGAAGAGAGACAACGTTTACATTAGACTATAAACATCAAACAGCAACAAACTTCTTTTTTTAAAAGGTTTGGTACCAAAATGAACTGATTGATTCTAATTTTATATCTGTTCCAATCCATAGTCTCAAGGGAGAAAGAAATGTAAGTTTGCTCTAAATTACCACCGGTAATTTTGCAACAAATAGATTGCAACTGGTACATTTTAGCACAAAACCACAATTTACAAACGCATGGCACAAGAGTCTAAAAAACAGCACAACTATACAGGCATTACTAATTTATCAAGTGCTAAAAGCAGCTAAACTGAGGATCCTAGGCAGACAGTGAACGTTGTTGACAGAGAATAGACTCTTGACATTTAAAGAAACAAAACTGTAGTGTTATAATCAACACAATTATGAAATGTTGAAGGCATTCAAATAGCTAAATATATAGGTGCTGGCATGCATAGAAATATATAGCATATTTTAATAAGCTCTCTTCATTAGCACAACCACAAAAACTCCAGCTGGGGTGTAACAGCATGCACAAGGTGAAATGCTAATAGATGCAGAAGAAGGCAAAACTTTATAGTGTCCACTTATAGCTTATAATAGCATTCGGCAATATGAAAACCGGCTTCCCGAGTAAGACAGGACAGTCATTAGGCAAGTAACATTTGGCTGAGGTATAAGATACATCATGGAAAAGCAGAACAAAAAGGCATGGGAACAATTTAAACCTATAAACATAGTGAGGCAACACTTGAGAGTCCATTTTTTCTTTAGAATTAAGGAAATTCGGTTGCCTAATATGCTGTTTTGAAGAACTACACTTTATAATAGAAACAAAAAAATAAAATAAATAATATTAATATAAAGCACAATTCAATACAATTTATTACCCACTATATGTAATAATTTTGCATAAGGAGCAACCATTTTATTAGTGCTTATCTGCTTCTACCACAAGAAATATTACACTATCAGTTTGCCTTAGATAAAAGGTGCATGCACAATTAAAGTCCAGTCTCAGGAGGAGTAAGATCCTCTTATCCATTATGAATCTCAACAAGGCATTTACGGTACATGAACCTTATTTTTTGGTTATTGTGAGATGATCTTTTGCTTTGTTGAAGGAATCTCTAATGAATGTAGGTCTACCCTTATAAAATCAACAAACCCTTGCCAAATATGCTTAATTATATGTATATTATATACATATTTTTTACATTAATACTATAAATCTCTGGGGATGGCACATTGCAAGGAGAGCAACAAATGCATGTTAAATACTGTATATAACAAAGTTGTTATATTACTATAAGTAATAAGTAAAAGAGTAACACAAATGAAAAATATACTTTGCCTCAGCAGCATGTTAACATAGGGTTGCTCCCTTTAATAGTAACTACTCCAAAAGTGGACTATGTTCATGTCTGTGTGGATATAATTCTTTTTTTCTTTTGCTGGAAATTAAACTTTCCCATCAATACACTTGCCAAAGAACAATAGATCAATGCATAAAACAAATCTATTATAATAAAATAATAAATAATTAGACAACGTATTCTTGATTAACACAGGAAGGATGAATGCAACTCACCTCATTGATCTCTTGATTGCTTCTACAGTCAAAGGGCAATATATTCTCCAACTTTAATGTACACCTCTTGACTGTTTCTACATATTTAGCTCTGCAAATCATTTGGGTAGTAGTTAAGCTCTAAAGGTAATTGATTGGTGAATCAATCGTGTTTTGGCATGTACAAGTGATTGATAAATATATTAATGTTACATATTATATGCCCAATAATTTAGTGCATATAAAAAGTGGGATAGATGGATAAAGAAATTTCAAATTGAGAGAAGTGTTCATAATATTGTAGTTAGACACAAATTCCCTAAGTTTAGCAAGGACTGCAAAGCAGTTCACTGAACGCTGCAAAGTCTGTTTCCTATGGGGAATTTAGCAGTGCAGTCTGAGCAAACCACTGAACTTACAGTTCCCGTTTCTGAACACAAAGGGCCCTATTCAATTGCAGTTGCCTTCATACCGGCCATAACTCTGCGGGCTTGAAAGTTGCTACAATGACTGAGTGATTCAATTGATCAAGCCCACAGCTACCTGGCTGAAAGCCTAAACCGCAAGCCATGCAAACTTAAGTAGCATTTCAGAGGGTAATCATGATCAATTAAGCAAGGCCGTAACTACCGATTTAGAAACAGCAAATAGCAAATGAGACCTTTATCATGACATCATTAAAACATGAAGGTTAAACGTCAATCAATTAGAAGTCCAATATGTGATCAGACTCACAATCTCGCAGTGTACAAAATAATAAAAATGAATGAAGGAAATGTTTTAGTCCATGTGGGTGGCCTGATATGTATTAAATCCTTGATTCCCGAGATTGCTATAACACGGAAATGAAACGTAACATTTTTTTTTATTGCAGATTTACGAGCTGGAAAATGTTGTGAAATTGTTTCTACTGTCTTTCATTGCTTTCCCAGTCTTTAAAAGTGCAGTATTGATTTTTTATTTGATCAAGTGTTTAGCCACCTTGCGAGTCCTATCTGGTACTTGTAGGATTTTCTTCTACATTTGCCATTTACGGGTGTGAAAACATTTACGGGCTTGAAAGATCAAAGGCATAGCTGGGTCGGAGTTACGATTTTGAAAAACACAGGGATTTTCACCCTGTAACTGCAGATGGTTTGCGGGTATCGAAAAGACACCAATTGAATAGCAACTTAGTTTATGGGCTACAGTACAAGCTCCAGTAACTGACAATTGCTCAATTGAATAGGGGTCAAAGTATTTATATTATTTGAAAGAAAATAATTAAATAAAAACTGGAAACAAATGAGTTTTGATTAAATCGTTCAATCTTCTAGCATACATAGCTTTATTGGCATATGTAAAAAAAATTATACACAAAAAGCATATTCATATACCTGAAAAAAATAATATAGACATCATATGCACTAGAGGTCAAAGTGTTGCAGAATTCTTAGTATATAATCCCATAGGATAAGAATATTTGGCCCAAGATTTCAAAATATAACCAACACTAAAAAATATTAATCAATCACTAGCATGTTAAAGGACACACCGATCCAATGGTGGAATAAGTAAAAATGAAGGACCACAGTAAGAAATAATTAGGTCACCCCTTGCAACTTCTCTCTCTCCCTCTGTCTCTCTCTCTCCCTATTTATATATCCCCTAATGCATTAATAGTCTCCATTATCCCCATCTGCTGCAGGTAGCTGTAGTAGAACGTTTCATATATCAAGGCACAACAAACAATTTACAAACACTGTCAAATAAGAATAAACACAATATGTATACATACTTTGTTATGGCTCAGATGGAGGCAGATTATACAATACATACACCCTAGAATGAAACATATATACCATTCCATGTACAGAAATAAAAATATGCATACAGATGTTACTTGCATTTACTTTTTGGGTTCTCTTTCTGTTTCTATTCCTCTGGTCAGATTGGCATTGTGGGGTTTAGCTCTCAGCTTTTGGACTGAGCAGGCAGGCTCTCAAGCAGCAGACAGTGAGAAGAAAAGGAGAGTAACCAGAATAGTTGATGTACCAGATACAGGCAGGAACCCTTGTTCAGAAGCATAATTTCTCTAATTGGAATGTTGTCATTTTAGACTTTTCTAGTATTCATGTGCATCCAAATGGACACACAGTTGAGTCTCTATTATGCGACCTTTGCTTTTCTGACCTTCAGCTTCCTTCCAACATGGCCATACAATGTACTATTTACATTTTTATGCTGCACAGCCTGCTGCAGCCTATCCAGTAAATAGCCAACAATAAAGTCAAAAATAAGTATTTATTTATTTCCGTCTACACTGTTTATTGTACTAATGGCTTTCCATTAAAGTTGCAATTTCTTTCACCCTTCTACCTCTCATTGCCTATTTATCCAACATTTTTGGTTATCCAACAAGCTAACAGTCCTGATTAAGCTGAATTTTTTATTTCATAACCTATGTTGCAATGTATGAATTCACAAAAAATATCAATTAGCATTAATAGTTTAAAATGAGTTACAATACTAAAAGTATATATATTTTTACTGAAAACTTGCCAGCATACAACAGAAAATAAACACAGTGCAAAAACTAAACCTAGCTTCTTTTGAAGCGCGGACTTAAATCTTTGGTGGAGTTCCCTCACTGCCAAAAATAAGGTCCAAACAAAATAAAGTCCTCCAATATACAAGCCTGGGCACTTATCTGTTTCCAAAGTCCACTGTCTTTGTATAGTCCCAGGCATCTTTGGAACCTTACCCTTCCTGGGTGAACACCTTCAGGGTATTGTGGAACACAGTAGCTTTCCAAGCTGCAGCTCTGTATCTTCACTGCTTCGCAAAGCAGTCTCCATGACCCATTTCTCTCCCTCTCTCTCACTCTCTCTCTCTCTCTCTCGCTCTCTGAACAGCAGACTGTAGACTTTTCACAGCTCCCAAACAATTTTTCCCTGGATGAAGGCCTCTATTGCATCCACACCCATGCCTTTTAAGCTGCGTGTTAACCGTCTCACTCCTGGGGAGAAATTGTAAAGTGCTCTCTTCTAACCTCTGGTGGCACTTCATCACATATGCCACACCACAGCTCGACACCATGGGGTTGAGTGTCTTATGCCGTGAGGCCACGTATGCGATCCAACGCCTCTCTGTACCACCTGCCATCTCTCTGCACTCTTCTGTATCTTCACTGCTTTGCAAAGCAGTCTCCATGACCCATTTCTCTCTCTCTCTCTCTCTCTCTCTCTCTCTCTCTGAACAGCAGACAGTAGACTTTTCACAGCTCCCAAAAAAAAATTCCCTGGACGAAGGCCTCTACTGCAACCACACCCATGCATTTTAAGCTGCGTGTTAACCGTCTCACTCCTGGGGAGAAATTGTAAAGTGCTCTCTTCTGACCTCTGGTGGCACTTCATCACATATGCCACACCACAGCTCGACACCATGGGGTTGAGTGTCTAATGCCGTGAGGCCATGTATGCGATCCAACGCCTCTCTGTACCACCTGCCATCTCTCTGCACTCTTCCCATCACTTTGGCACCAGTGAGACTTTCTCATAAACGTCGAAGCTACCACTCTTCAAGCTGTCTCATTCTCTAGCGCCCTCTTCTTTAAACTGATAGGAACATCATCACGCTTTGTAAAGTAACCATCCTTTGGTCATCTCTGAAGCTTTTTACTTTAATTCTTTATTTTCCCTCTGAATATTTTCAGCTGAACCTCCGTGAAAATCCATCCATTTGATTTCTCCAGGACTTTGAGATAAGGAATGAATATTTTCTCTAGAAGTCATGTTGCTCAAGTCTCCAGATATTTTCAGAAGGCATCCAGTCTTCTGCTTTCAGGCCATTTTGGGGCACTCCTGGGCTTGCATCTAAGGAAGATGTTCTTTGAAACTTAAGACTAAAGCATTATTGTCACAATGCCTCTTCTGTAACTCCTGTGATCTACTATTGATCGTGGCCCCTTGCGCTCTGTGAATCTTCTGCTCCTCAACCTGTACTGTGACATCTCTGTTCACAGTAGGCATACTTGGTAACACTGTGCTTCCAATCCTGAAAGGTCTGCGACTCTATCTCTGCCAGGAAGGATCTCTCAGGTGTTTGGTTTTGCTGGAACGTCTCCAGCTGTTCAGCAACTTCAGGCTTACAGTCAACACATAGGCTAGTACACTCTGTAGTAGCCTTTTCAATTTTTTGTTTCTGAAGAAGGCTTGTGGTTTCAGCAAACTCCGCCTTTACCCATATTTCTTTCTCTTTTTAACTATTTTTCTACATCTTTTCTCTATTTTTCTACTTGCTTTGCCTCCAAGGCTTCCAGCATTTCATCTTTCTTTGCTTCCTTCAGCTGTATTTTCTCCTCATTAGCTTGTAAATTCAGTTCACCCTGCTGACACTGAATCTCTGGCTGTATATTCATCTCAAGAATTTCCTCTCTCTTTTTCTTCAGGTCCTCCCTAGATATCTGTGGCAGCTCTGCCACCCTTTCTTCATCCTTCTGTCTCTCATGTACAAGCTCCTTCAATATGCCATGCATATGAGATTATTTGGACATAGCTCTGTGTTCAACACATCGACTTGTCGTGAAGATCAGGGTTAGTTTGACATGCATCACCCTGCTCCAACAGTATCTCCATATCAGACGGATCGTTCATTCTCTGTTTTTGTGGACTATGCATCAGCAACTTCTTCACTATCAGAGATGTTTTACTCTCTGCCTCTTGTAGCTAAGAGTGTAGATTATCTAATCCCCTTGGTGTTGCCACGTTTGTTTTTCCTGCTCCCAGTAGAGACGCCCCCCCTTTAACATGCATTCTATCCTCTTTTGTTCGTCTCACAATGTCTTTGTTTGCTCCTCAGACTTCTCTTGAGCCTCCCTATTAGAGAGATCACTCATCCTCTGAGGTAAACGATTGGGGAGGAAATCTCACTTCTCCTGTCGGCTATTTTGTGGCAATTTCAGCATAAATTTCTATTTAGCTTATTCATAGGAGAACTCTTTCTCTGCTCCCAAATAGGCATCTGTGTCTTCTTCCTGTAGAACACTCTGTTGTCCTCAAACACAGGCCTCATTCTCCACTCAGGAATGTATCAGGCATCATCCTGATACCCTTCATTTTTGTAGCAACTTGCTTGTGTTCCACTTCAGGCTTTTCCATTCCCACTGGGATAGAGTTCATCTGTATCTCTTGCTTTACTGCTGATTTTCTTGTTGACATGCTCTGCCCACCTTCTGGCACATAGTGACATCTACCAGGGCTTTCACAATAGTCCTTCCATTGCCATCCCACCACTGCCACCATATGTGACAGGTCACTGCCAGATTAGGGATTCAGTGCCTTAGTTTACAGCACCACAATGAAGTACTCTGACGCCCTTTGTATGTTCTACCAGAGTTTTACTGAAAACTTGTCAGCATACAACAGAAAACAAACACAGTGAAAAACAAAACCTAGCTTCTTTTGAAGTGCTGACTAAACTCTTTGCTGCAGTTCCCTCACTGCCCAAAATAATGTCCAAACAAAATAAAGTCCTCCAACATACATGCCTGGGCACTTATCTGTTTCCGAAGTCCACTGTTTTTGCATAGTCCCAGCCGTGTCTGGAACCTTACCCTTCTTGGATGAACACCTTCAGGGTATTGTAGAACACAGTAGCTTTCCAATCTGCAGCTCTGTATCTTCACTGCTTCTCAAAGCAGTCTCCAAGACCCATCTCTCAGTCTTTCTCTGAAGCTCCTGACTGCAGACTTTTCACAGCTTCCAAACAATCTTTCCCTTGATGAAGGCCTCTACTGCAGCCACACCCATGCCTTTTAAGTTGAGTGTTAACCATCTCACTCCTGGGGAGAAATTGTGAAGTGCTCTCTTCTGACCTCTGGTGGCACTTCATCACAGTGTATAGCAACCTTTCTTATAATAAAACTTTATACAGGCAAATAGCATAATATAAATATGGTACTTCAGTGTCCCTTAAAGTTGACCCAGGGTGCACTTAAGCTAAAGAACTTTACACTCTATTTCACAGATTTTAATTCACAAATAATTTATATGGTATAACCAAATTAATATGAATTCTCAACTTCCTTAAATATTTGGAATTGATTTATTAATAATTATGATGTCCAAAAAACACTCTAAAATTAGAAAATGCTGTGATAATAATTAAACATAAACAAGATTTAGATTACACTATTTATTGTTTTGAGAAGTAGATATTGTAAAATGAATGTATAGTATAATTAAAAAATTGTAATACACTAATTTTACATTATTGATGTTTCAAATGTATTTCAGTTTCTAGAACTCACTGCAGATGTCAACCCCTGTTATGGCCTCTACTACTGTATACCTAATGACATACCACTTTTGTCTTCAATCCAGATGTCATCTATTGATGAGAACATTTGATCTGCAGGTGCATTAGTGTCTTCATATGCCAAAACAAATTCAGCAAAGAACATAAGATTTGAAGAGGTAATGCTATTTTAGTCTTTTAAGGTACGCATCTCAATTGTTGTCACATAGGTGACAACAGGATTTAAATCAAAGACAATATTTCAAAACTGGGCCAATTTTCCTCAAGCAGCACTTAGATGAGCTTTACAGTGTACTTAGTAGAATATGCCTTATCTCTCACACATGGCATGTCTCTATTTATATAGTAACAAGATAGCAGTAATACATCTGTTTTGCTGCAAAATGTTATCTGATAGATACATGCAACAAAAAGAAAAATGCATATGGTTTAAAAAAAATTATATGTTTGCAATATAGAAAATAAAAAAAACATTTATTTATAAATTGACAAACATATTTATGATTTTGATTGAGAGTTATCATATAGGGACATGGGAGGTTGTCTGTTTTCTAATATCAAAATAAGCTACCTTAGTATTTATTTGCATATTTAACATTATCATTTTATTAACAAGTGCTTAAAAACTGTTTTTACTCCAAAGAGTACCTGTTAAGATCTACTGTGTAGCTCAGCTCATATAAACAATGTTTCTATAGTACTAGATGTTCTAGCCAGTCGCAGACTGTGTTTTAGCAGCATGTTACTAAAATGCTGCTGAGGCACAGTCTTTTATTGGCTAGTACATCTAGGCAGCTATTTATATTGACATTTTAGAGTATAGGTTATATGGTGCCTGTTCTCCTCCAAAACTTTGCATATGTAAAATAGTATGATTATATAATAGAAATAATCATAATTTAACCCTCTGTTATATATCAGATACATATTGCCTTGCTGTGCCAAGCATATATATTATACAAAGTAGCAAAAGGAAATGTTTGAAATACTAATAAAAAATGGTATCCTTATGTCAACCCATTGGTTATTGATAATCACTCATGGAATTGGTATTTCATATGGCTATTAAATTCATTCAATGGTCCCCATGGGTGATCAGATCATTTTTCATTACATATCCGGAGTCCATCTTTTACTTTCCTACCAGCATCTGTGGTGGAGAGTGATATCTCAATGACTCAGTAGAGAAAGTAAGTAATATGCCATTCCTCCTCCCTGCCCTCCTCCCTGCCAAATGATCTGACAGCAGGGCTTGGTTCTGGGCGTGACTTTTGCTGAATATAATCTGATGTAAAGCCATATGTATTTGACATCAGTGTATCTGGAACATCAAAAGTTTACTTTATAAGCTTAACTTTCAAGACATAATTGATTTTGTTAATACTATATATTTTTTTATTCCCAGTATTTTTACATAAAGCAGAATTTTTTTGTATATATATAAAGCTGTGTAATACAGCATGCATAAGCTTAAAGGAAGCCATGATTGATAATGGCTAAGGAATGAAGAGTGAGGCATTTGTGGCCATGTTTGTGTGTCCCAGCTCAACTTCCCAGAATGCAGTGTAATAACTGTTTTTCTTGGAACTCTGAGCTGGAAGCAGGTTTTTTAACTTGCTTTAGACATTCAAATGTGAACGCAGATGTACTTTTTATTTACTGTACTACTGTACGGTGGAGGGCTTCTATCACTCTTTTGCCCACCATATTATAAATGATTGTTGTGGTGAACTACCTACTCATAATTTCCACAACACAGGCTGAGATCCCGCTCCATGCTGATGATAGCCAGTAAGCTTGAAACAGCTGTACATGGATTGGATACTCAGCCTGTGTTTATTCCAACCTTGGCTTTGCATTAAAGCTGTGTAATACAGCATGCATAAGCTTAAAGGAAGCCATGATTGATAATGGCTAAGGAATGAAGAGTGAGGCATTTGTGGCCATGTTTGTGTGTCCCAGCTCAACTTCCCAGAATGCAGTGTAATAACTGTTTTTCTTGGAACTCTGAGCTGGAAGCAGGTTTTTTAACTTGCTTTAGACATTCAAATGTGAACGCAGATGTACTTTTTATTTACTGTACTACTGTACGGTGGAGGGCTTCTATCACTCTTTTGCCCACCATATTATAAATGATTGTTGTGGTGAACTACCTACTCATAATTTCCACAACACAGGCTGAGATCCCGCTCCATGCTGATGATAGCCAGTAAGCTTGAAACAGCTGTACATGGATTGGATACTCAGCCTGTGTTTATTCCAACCTTGGCTTTGCATTAAAGCTGTGTAATACAGCATGCATAAGCTTAAAGGAAGCCATGATTGATAATGGCTAAGGAATGAAGAGTGAGGCATTTGTGGCCATGTTTGTGTGTCCCAGCTCAACTTCCCAGAATGCAGTGTAATAACTGTTTTTCTTGGAACTCTGAGCTGGAAGCAGGTTTTTTAACTTGCTTTAGACATTCAAATGTGAACGCAGATGTACTTTTTATTTACTGTACTACTGTACGGTGGAGGGCTTCTATCACTCTTTTGCCCACCATATTATAAATGATTGTTGTGGTGAACTACCTACTCATAATTTCCACAACACAGGCTGAGATCCCGCTCCATGCTGATGATAGCCAGTAAGCTTGAAACAGCTGTACATGGATTGGATACTCAGCCTGTGTTTATTCCAACCTTGGCTTTGCATTAAAGCTGTGTAATACAGCATGCATAAGCTTAAAGGAAGCCATGATTGATAATGGCTAAGGAATGAAGAGTGAGGCATTTGTGGCCATGTTTGTGTGTCCCAGCTCAACTTCCCAGAATGCAGTGTAATAACTGTTTTTCTTGGAACTCTGAGCTGGAAGCAGGTTTTTTAACTTGCTTTAGACATTCAAATGTGAACGCAGATGTACTTTTTATTTACTGTACTACTGTACGGTGGAGGGCTTCTATCACTCTTTTGCCCACCATATTATAAATGATTGTTGTGGTGAACTACCTACTCATAATTTCCACAACACAGGCTGTGATCCCGCTCCATGCTGATGATAGCCAGTAAGCTTGAAACAGCTGTACATGGATTGGATACTCAGCCTGTGTTTATTCCAACCTTGGCTTTGCATTAAAGCTGTGTAATACAGCATGCATAAGCTTAAAGGAAGCCATGATTGATAATGGCTAAGGAATGAAGAGTGAGGCATTTGTGGCCATGTTTGTGTGTCCCAGCTCAACTTCCCAGAATGCAGTGTAATAACTGTTTTTCTTGGAACTCTGAGCTGGAAGCAGGTTTTTTAACTTGCTTTAGACATTCAAATGTGAACGCAGATGTACTTTTTATTTACTGTACTACTGTACGGTGGAGGGCTTCTATCACTCTTTTGCCCACCATATTATAAATGATTGTTGTGGTGAACTACCTACTCATAATTTCCACAACACAGGCTGAGATCCCGCTCCATGCTGATGATAGCCAGTAAGCTTGAAACAGCTGTACATGGATTGGATACTCAGCCTGTGTTTATTCCAACCTTGGCTTTGCATTAAAGCTGTGTAATACAGCATGCATAAGCTTAAAGGAAGCCATGATTGATAATGGCTAAGGAATGAAGAGTGAGGCATTTGTGGCCATGTTTGTGTGTCCCAGCTCAACTTCCCAGAATGCAGTGTAATAACTGTTTTTCTTGGAACTCTGAGCTGGAAGCAGGTTTTTTAACTTGCTTTAGACATTCAAATGTGAACGCAGATGTACTTTTTATTTACTATATATATATATATATATATATATATATATATATATACATATATATATATATATATATATATATATATATATATATATATATATATATAAAGTTAAAAGAGAAAGTAAACTTGATGATATACAGTCAGGTCCATAAATATTGGGACATCGACATAATTCTAATCTTTTTGGCTCTATACACCACCACAATGGATTTGAAATTAAACGAACAAGATGTGCTTTAACTGCAGACTTTTTAATTTGAGGGTATTTACATCCAAATCAGGTGAACGGTGTAGGAATTACAACAGTTTGTATATGTGCCTCCCACTTTTTAAGGGACCAAAAGTAATGGGACAGATTAACAGTCATAAAACAAACTTTCACTTTTTAATACTTGGTTGCAAATCCTTTGCAGTCAATTACAGCCTGATGTCTGGAACGCATAGACATCAGCAGACGCTGGGTTTCATCCCTGATGATGCTCTGCCAGACCTCTAATGCAACTGTCTTCAGTTCCTGCTTGTTCTTGGGGCATTTTCTCTTCGGTTTTGTCTTCAGCAAGTGAAATGCATGCTCAATCGGGTTCAGATCAGGTGATTGACTTGGCCATTGCATAACATTCCACTTCTTTCCCTTAAAAAACTCTTTGGTTGCTTTTGCAGTATGCTTCGGGTCATTGTCCATCTGCACTGTGAAGCGCCGTCCAATGAGTTATGAAGCATTTGGCTTAATTTAAGCAGATAATATTGCCCGAAACACTTCAGAATTCATCCTGCTGCTTTTGTCAGCAGTCACCTCATCAATAAATACAAGAGAACCAGTTCCATTGGCAGCCATACATGCCCACGCCATGACACTACCACCACCATGCTTCACTGGTGAGGTGGTATGCTTTGGATCATGAGCAGTTCCTTTCCGTCTCCATACTCTTCTCTTCCCATCACTCTGGTACAAGTTGATCTTAGTCGCATCTGTCCATAAGATGTTGTTCCAGAACTGTGAAGGCTTTTTTAGGTGTTGTTTAGAAAACTCTAATCTGGCCTTCCTGTTTTTGAGGCTCACCAATGGTTTACATCTTGTGGTGAACCCTCTGTATTTACTCTGGTGAAGTCTTCTCTTGATTGTTGACTTTGACACACATACACCTACCTCCTGGAGAGTGTTCTTGATCTGGCCAACTGTTGTGAAGGGTGTTTTCTTCACCAGGGAAATAATTCTTCGGTCATCCACCACAGTTGTTTTCCGTGGTCTTCCGGGTCTTTTGGTGTTGCTGAGCTCACCGGTGCGTTCTTTCTTTTTAAGGATGTTCCAAACAGTTGATTTGGCCACACCTAATATTTTTGCTATCTCTCTGATGGGTTTGTTTTGTTTTTTCAGCCTAATGATGGCTTGCTTCACTGATAGTGACAGCTCTTTGGATCTAATATTGAGAGTTAACAGCAACAAATGCAAATAGCACACTTGAAATGAACACTGGAGCTTGTATCTGCTCTTTGTAAATGGGATAATGAGGGAATAACACACACCTGGCCATGCAACAGCTGAGCAGCCAATTGTCCCATTACTTTTGGGCCCTTAAAAAGTGGGAGGCACATATACAAACTGTTGTAATTCCTACACCGTTCACCTGATTTGGATGTAAATACCCTCAAATTAAAGCTGAAACTCTGCAGTTAAAGCACATCTTGTTCGTTTCATTTTAAATCCATGGTGGAGATGTATAGAGCCAACAAGTTTAGAATTGTGTCGAAGGCCCAATATTTATGGACCTGACTGTAACAGTATACTGTTATTTATACTGTTTTATAAATGATTAAACATTGTGTGTGTGTGTGTGTGTGTAGGGGGGGGGGGGGTATTAAGACCCTTCTCAACTGAGATAAGAAGAGCTAAGATAATGCTTTCCCCATTAGGAGATAACTTGAGATGTTCAGTAAATACCACCATTGTGTGATAAAATGTGGGTCACAGAAGGTAACTCTCCAAAGGGTGCATATGAGAGATAAAGGGGATGAACACATTTTAACTGCCATATCTGCTTAAGGATGCAAAATATAAAAGTTTCTATTCATTGACATTTCTATTTTGATGTTAATATCTGGGTGTCACTATTACCAGTAGAATTACATGGTCATGTTGTACTGTATCAGCTCGGAAAATGCTAATTATACATTTAAAATATAAAAATATTATTATTAATAATAATAATATTAATAAAAGTAACTATAGTTCTTCCAAATCCTATTACTTGATGCACCTGTCTGTGAATCTTTTGCACAGCCCACCAGACCTGACGAACCCACTTGTGACAATGGAAACTATAAAAGCATCAGGCTTTCATAACTGAAGTGGTCAGAAGTTCAGAGCAGCTTTTTAATATATTATTATAATTTTTTGCAGCTTCTTTACCTTCTTAGCGTCCATATTTGTCTTGTCAAGTGGGAGAGAATCACCAATTTTGAAACCAATCAGTCAGATGTATTGTACTACTTTCTTATCTTTCTGCAAGCCTTACAGTAACAGTAAAGGTAATGCCTATTTCCCTAGTGGTTCACACCTAATACTTGTTAACGGGCACTTTAACAAGCCTTAAAGTAAAAATAACCGACTATTTATAATTACCAAGACAAATTACTGACTGACAGAGCACATAAGACATGTAGAGCAGGACATATCCAACTGCTTGTAATTACATAAAATAGGCAAGTAATTAAAATTGTGTTTTATTTTATCATTACATTTCTAAAAACATACTGCCAAATATCAATTTTCATTATTTTAAAGAACATATCATACTTTATGTTTGGTGGTCAGTTTCCATTTGATGACATAAAGAATATTCAATGCATTACAGTCCATGTAAAATACTCTCATAATGTAAAGCCCCTAATCTTCCTCAGATTATCACTGACACCATGATGTTAATCATGGATACCCTGGCTGTTAGATTCGCATGCTTGTCTCACGCACTTCTATTTGTATCACTGTGTGGCTCTGTATGTACAGATAACAATTATGTAGGGATTATGTATGAAATAACTAATAGTAATGATTATTTTGTTGCTGTATTTAGACCAGTGAACCTTCCTTGAACTTCGACTGATAAAAGATCTCACCTTTCAAATATATATGTTATTTTTGCATTTTTTTCTGGATATTGCCAGAATATTCTGAATAAATTGTAAAATTAAAACAATATATACATGAACATGTGAGCTTGCTTGGTGTTTTTTTCTCTTCCTTTTTTGTGGGTTGCTAATTACCTTATTAAGAAGAGCAATTTGACCTTATAGCAAGCTTATATAGTTAAGGGCCACTGTATTAAAGCAAAAACCTGACATGGTTGTGAAGTATGAAACAAACTAACATTAGTATAGTATAAACCATGAACATAAAACTGTTTTAGGCAAAATTATAATATTTGAAGTTTCTGTTTATCTATATATGTATGTATATATATATATATATATATATATATATATATGACTGGAACACACCCTAATAGCTTGGAGCCACAGGACATGTTCGTATTTACAGAAAATTGTAAGGTGAGTATGGAGAAGGGAAAGGGATTTGCGCAATCATTGGAGATTTTGGAATTTGCCAACTACCATTTCTTCTGCACAAGAGCTGTCAGTCTACAAATATTACTGCAAGCCTCTCTCCTGCAGCCATGCAGACACTACTCACATACTTCACCTAAATACCATGTATCCCTCCAAGTTCCAGTAGAGATATCAAAATGTAATGAAAAACTAGAATCATGGCATTTTCCTGCTTAATTATGCTTTGAGTCAGGCTCATTTTTTCAGACATATATTTTTCATCATAGAGGACTCTTACATTTTCTCAAATTTTATTTTGCTATGAAAATACATGAAAATTATTTATGTTGTGTCCTCCACGTTTTTTTCAACATCATACAAGTATAAGTTCCAGTACACTAACTAGTGTAATGTCATATTAAAACTGCCTAAAAAGGAAGTCAGCTCCTCTGCCAATTTACTTTTTATTATTATTAACTTTTATTTGTAATACGCCAACATATTCCGTAGGGCTAAACAGGGTATATACAAGTCAAAAACAAACTTAATAAATTACGAAAGAATGGAGGGCCCTGTTATTGAGTTTAAAGTCAAGCATCCAAACTGCATTCTCTAAAGCACCCAATAAGATTGAAAACTTGCAAACTTACCATCTAGAGGGTATGGGTGAGGTATAGAAAGGTTAGGTACAACATATTGCATAAATTAGGTGATACGCTTCTTTAAGATGAGTTTTAGTGAGGTTTTAAATGATTTGAGGCAGGAGAATAGTCTAGTGAAGCGAGGCAAGGAGGTCCACAGAATAGGGGCAGGAAATGTAAATTTAAATTGAGAGAGATATGTCACCTAATCATGAGGGATCATGGTGAAAAAAACATACCAAGATATGTTCTGTGGTTGGCTGGGAAGCCAGTGGATACTGTAACTAGAATGAAGTTTAGGAAATATTTGGATCTGGCCTCCCTGTAACTGCACACAGTGTAAGTGTTTCTAACTGAAAGTGTTTGTTTTTGCTTTAATACATTGTCACTTTTTCTGATCCTTGGAGAAAAAACAGAATTATAGAGTATATCTATGCCACCAAGCCTATAGAATATTACTGTAAAAGAGTTTTAGATGAATTACTATGAACCTAATATAAATGTTCTATTAAATGTTATTCAAGCTCATATATATTTTGTCAAGTTGGTCAAGCTTTTCTTATAGTCCATTAAATGTATTTAATAATAATTAGTTTATTTTAAGTGTAGTTACAATTTGTCAGTATTCTGTTGGTTCTATGTTTTCTACCCAGCGTGATGTAATCAAATGGCACAACACATATAGCAATATATACAGTATATCATTGGTAATTCATTTTTTTTTTCATTTATGCATTTAATACCTACAACTCCTCCATGTTGTAAACATTCCCAATTAATTTAATTAGTCAATTTATTTCATGCTTAATAAAGGGAAGATTTGCTTACTGAAAACATGTCTCATGAATTTCAATTAGACCAATATAAAGGTATTTTAAAAATCTTACATTTGTAGCAAACACAATTACAATTAAACCGGCTTCAACTGATTGGTCTCATAGAATTATTTAACCGTTGTGATTGGTTCCGTTGTTTTCAGTGTTACATTATGTCATTGTTATACATTTACTATTATAATTCTATACAAATCCTAAATAAGAAAACATGCGGTCTAATAATGTTGGTGAAATAATCTCTCTCTTTAATAAATTACCTATTATTGGAGTATTATTATTACTTTGAAGAAAGCATAATGTTTCTCACAAAGTTATGTGAGATCAGCATGTTTTAATACATTAAGCTGGTGTATAACCGTCAGGAGTTAAGTCTGTAATATTTTTAATTACAAACTTTTAAGGTATAATAAACATTTTATTTAATCTCCTTTCCAATAAGAATTAAAGACGAGAGTGCTGACGTATACCAAAAAAATATCAATAATTATGGAGCATAAATCAATTATATAAATATATTATTAATTAAATAAAAAGAGGAACATTTTAGTACTCTATCTCCATTTTTTGTGCAAACCTAAGACAACACGCTCCACAAAATGAAACAATTTAGCAACCTTGATATTTTTGAAGTTGCAGTAGAGGAACCAGACCGAAATAGAAATATTTGGCAGATCCGTTCACTATTAAATTGTTCCAAAAAGCAATCAGAAGTTGCATTAGAGTATTTTAACATACATTTTAATGGGAATAATATTACAACTTCCCAATTTATAAGTGGTATTGTGTATAAAATAAACATTTAGAGCCTTTAATCAGAGATATTTTACGAACAATTGAAATGCTTTAAGTTTTAGGGTGATTGACCTTTAAGTATGAAAAAGTCTGCAGCAACTCATCTCAGCCCTCGTTATGGCTTACAACCCCCCCCCCCCCCCCTCATAGAAATGTAGGTACTTTACACATTTAGGCAAGCTTTAAATGTACATATAATGACCGATAAACAGCTGATATTAATAATGACAATTTTGTTAGTAATTAATTAAAGCGTCATAATTTTTGGAAGTTAATGTTTAAATTACTCAGTTAAAATGCCACCCAAATATGCAGACCCATCTTCTGCATATTATACTGTATCTTTCTGCATTGATTTGAAGGGTTAACTTTACTGAAGTGCACAGAAGATGCAAAATGGCAGCTGCATGTGTTTTCTGTGTAGTATTCTTCTCTGTACTCAAACCTTAATTAATGGTGTCAGAAATTGTCTATATCAGACTTTTTTAGGATATCCATTGTGTCATTACAGGTAAGTAAATCAAACTGATTCAGATAATGATTGACCCAATTGTAATTAAAAATATATCCTGAAAATGTGGCCTGAATACAGCCCACGAAGATTGATATTGTACTTTAGCCTAGTCTATTTAAGCAGAAATTGTAACTTAAGCACACAGTAGGGGGGAATTTGTTAAGCATCTACTCGCCTGAGATGAGGTGAGAATAGATGTAGTGTCAGTTTTTCATATAGGAAATAAACTAAACTAAAAGATGTATGTGAGATACACTTGAGATGTATAGTAAATAAAGTAAATTATCCTCAGTGTGCAACTTCCCATAGTGACATGCAACTTCCTTACTGTGGAATCTAATCCCACCCATGGATTGATTTATAAATAGGCAAACTAGGCAGCCACCCATGGGCATCTTCCTTTGTGGGATGCCTGATTTGCATAACAATACATTAACATTTCTGTTTGTTTATGTTTCACACATAGCCACTGCCTTCTGTAGCCAGGTACCATGAACATGTTATATTGTGGGAGAGCAGGAGGAGGTTGTTGTGAAGTGGCAGGCTATCTTCACTATTAGACCTAACTATCTGTTCTCATCTAGTTAAACCTGGGTGGAGCAAAAACAATACATAAACTATCCACTAGTTAGTTCTCATTCACTGGCCTGTGTCCTTTAAAAGCAAAGGTTTTCACTCTCTGTATTAGATTGCCCATCAGCTCCACCCTGCTGTACCTCTGTGTCTTTCTTTAGCTTCAGACACCAGTATGGACACTTCTCTCTTTTCTTTCTGTGTCCCTTTTCCTAAATTAAACCGGCTGTAAACACTTTTATGTTGTTTTTTTTCTCAGTGTCAGTAAACACATCTCTTAGTTTCTCTCTTCAAGCTCCAATAAACAGTAACCACTACTGTGAGCTTGTCTTCTGCTTCATGCAAACTGTACACACAGTTCGTTCACAGCCTTTCCCAAGCTTTAGGCGCAAACACAACCTGCAGGCCTCAAAACCAGCCTCTCACACTGCTAGCTGCTGTGCATAAATGGTCCCACCTAATTCCCAGCTTTATCCTTAGGAAAGCTGTTCTCAGATGGAGCTAATCAATCTGCTCAGGTAAGTTAACTCTTTCAGACCTCCTGGAGAAAATAAGCTTTGCAAAGTATGTGGCTCATACAAATACCTGCTATCACTCTGTCACACACACCCCTCCACAGCTGGGCACTGGCCAACGTGGTGGGGCTCTGTATGCAGGATAACACCCTTTGCTGTACCATGTTAACTGCCATTTCTGTAAATACTTCCTAGCTCCTTTGCACTGGTTAGACTCTCTTGTAGCTTCCTGTTCTTAGTCAGAATTGGTGCAGCAGAAATTCTGAGGGAAACAGTGATGTAAATGCTCTCTTGCACCCAGGGGCCAGCTAAAAAAGAATGTGCCTAAAATTACAGGATATGTAAATCTTGCCCTAACCCCACCAATATCAAGTTACATAGTTACATAGTTACATAGTATTTAAGGTTGAAAAAAGAGCTTCAGTCCATCAAGTTCAACCTTTCAAGATCTCCTCCGATCTGCAATATGCGGATTAACTATTAATTAATTAGTTGTATTAAAAAAAAAACACACACACAAAAAAAAATCTAATCCCTGCTGATCCCAGACACCGGCGACCGGACATCTCCCTGTATCAATACTGCCTCTCTGATTATCCATGATAACCCTGAATTCCCTTTTTAATTAGAAATAAATCCAGTCCCCTTCGAAAGCTATCTATCGAATCCGCTGTCACCACCTCCTCTGGTAGAGAATTCCACAGATTACCACCCTTACTGTGAAGAACCCTTTTCTTTCTTTAAGGTGGAATCTTTTTACTTCTAACCTCAAGGGATGTCCTCTTGTCAGTTGAAAACCTCTTGGCACAACAAGCTCCCTTGACAAATCTTTATACTGACCCTGGATGTATTTATATAAGATAATCATATCTCCTCTTAGACGCCTTTTTGTGAAAGTGAAAAAAGCCTCTCCTTATACCGTATCTGCCATTATGCTATATTGCCATTAAAGTGCCTTTGCGCTTTTGAGAACATTTGTTTTTAATTTTTCAATATTAGACTTTAGACAACCTTTTCTTATTTTAATCTACCTTAATCAGTTTCACTGACTCTAGAAGAATTACTTTTTTCACCTGCAAAGTATCTTCTTATCAGAATAATTTTTTTGATCTCTTATAACGATAACACATCCACTGCTTACTTTCCATACTTCCTTATCAAAACGAATTCTTCTATATTTAGTATAATTTTCCCCCTTCGCAAATAGACATTGCAGGCTTCAGTGCATATAACTGTCTAACAAGCAAGGTCTATATTGGTATGTTAGCTTACAAAATACAAATAGATTACAATAAAATAATATTTTAACTCAGTTATGCCTACTATCTATATCTTTCCCAATGTTCTATAATCTGATTTAGTTTACAGCTTTTTTTCCCGCACCTGAATGCATTTTCTAAAATGTGACATCTTTATTTTTACATTACTTATCCACACTTTTACAAAGCAAAAAAATCAATCTCCTTATCCTAAATTATCCTTAGTATAACATATTAAAAGCACGCTCTTTTCACCTCTAGGAGCTGCCATGTTGCCCCCCCCCCCCTTTCTCCTCTGAGTCTGCATATTGCATCTTCTAAGCACATTCAATAGTTTGATCATGTGGTATTGGTTCCTGCACATGAAGCTGCACCATATGACCTCATCAATCAATATGCAGCTGCTGTCTGAGCTATGTGCATTAAATAATGCAATATGGAGATTCACGGTTGCTTTTTGATGACCTCACATAGAGCCATGCTAGAGGAGATAAGTCATCATGCAAGCTCCCTAGGTGTAAGCAGATGGATGTTAAAAAAGTTGTAATAATTCATAACATCATATAACTGATAGGGTTTCCATTTTATCCAATATTATTTTAGACTTACATTTATTTTAAATATATTTTTTTGGTACATAGTGATCATAAATGTAAACAAATAATAATACATAATTATAAAAGAAAACAGCACAAATAACTAAGTGTTTCTTTGCATTCCATGACATATTTCAAGGGTTGGCATGTTCGGTCCTGGAGAGCCACACACATGCCAGGATTTGAGGATATCACTACTGGTGAGTCAATTGCTTCTTCTGTCATCCTGATTGACTATCCAGTGAACAGAAAGTATATCCTCAAATACAAGCCTATGTGGGGCTTTCCAGGACCGAACATGCCCACCCCTGACATATTTGTATCATGATCCTTAATAGTCTATTATTATCCTTTGTTACAGAAGCTAAAGATACGAGTCAGATTAATTTAGAAACATCTTTATATCTTTGTATCCAGTGATGCAACCTATCTTAGATTTAATGACATATTTCAAATTTTGGTAATGATTCAGTACTTTCATATCCCACTTCATGTGAAATGACTGAACCCAAATTAAATTAAATGAGGTATCCATTTTTTGGGGTATTATAAAAAGAATTTCATTAAGGAACTTATTATTATGCAACTAGAATCTGAATTAGCTTTAGATGAAGTTAGTTCTAGAACCATGCATATGTCAGATATTGTATATGTTTCAGTGCCACAAGTTTAGTAACAGTTAATAATATTATAACAGAAATTGTATTAACTTATAAAGCCATGCCTCATAAAATCACTAAATAATGTATATTTTTAAATATGAGTCTTAGTTGTAAAACACAATATATTAAAAAGTTACTGCACCTTGCACTGTGAACTTCAGCTCTTTAACATCAGTCACTGTGGGTCTCTTGTCTGCGTTTTTCTTGTCAGCTCGTCGATTACTTCTTCTTTTCCTGGTCTCGCCCCAGAGATTTGATCCACCGTGCATGCTTGGTATGTTCAGAATAGCAATTCCCTCCAGGGAAATATTGCCCAGGTCCATCTGAATGCCATCACACTGTAAGCAAAAGCACCATTATAGCTTGCTGTTGTTTAAGTACTGGATAACTGATACTTCATAATACAATTCATATTCTTTAGAAACACATTTCAGTACTTCCATTGCTATGGTGCATATTTCGTTATCTGAATGCTGAAGCTTATTGAAAATAAAATATAAAAAATAAATTTTATTGGAGCTTCATAGAACCAAATAATTAAGGTATTCAATAAATAAAATTGAGATATGGAGGGAAGATTCACGTTAAGCTTCAGTTCCCAACTTCTGATCTGGATGAAGAAGGTTAAAAACCCAAAATGTATCCATTAAAAGAAAAATATATTGAGACAAATGAAGAAGACCTGGGTCTACCTGCAGGCAAAGATGAAATACATATTCATTGATTCATGTCATAGGGACTGCAAAGTATTTAGCTTAGGCTGTCATTACAATTCCCCCCATAGAAAACAGACTGTAACAGCACAGTTACAACCCTAAATAAATGAAGTTATAATCTGATTCAATTGGTAGATATACAGCCCTATAAAATTCCTCCAACATTAAAACTCATAGTCCCTAGGGTCTTTTCCCATTGGCTCCGTCTAAACCAGTAACTACGGGTTTGACTAATTGATCATGTTCACGGCCGCACATGCAGGAATGTGATCCACGCCAGTGACTCTGTGGAAGTAGCCGAGCGTGAGATCAGCCTGTGGCTCCATGGTGGGGAGCTGGTCAGCTGGGAGACCAATGACCACAGTGACTTGTACCAAGTTTGACGTTCTAGTGGGGCACCTCAGCCCTGCACCCACCAAGATACACAGAGGAGCCTTGGACTATCCTAAATTATCTGCAAGAAGGAGAAATATGAAACATGCGCAAGAATGGTTTACGGGTTTGGATGTCGTACACGTCTGTTGCGGGCTTGGCTAATTTAATAGTTCCGTAACTCTGACGAATTTCAAGCCTGCAGGCTTTGCGGGTGTATCGGTGCTGCTACAGGCTTGGAATTTAATATGGCCCACAGACTGACTCAAAACATTATTAACATATATTATGAATGATTGGACTGTTAACTGATTGCTTTCTCTGTGTAAGCAAAAAAAAGCATGTGGAATTATGGGTGATCTTACATAAGTTAAATAGGATCTACTTTTTCAGAAGTTAACATAACAAGACCTATCACTCTGCAATGTCAGCTGTCCCTCAAAGCTACATTTACATTTTGTATTCAACATACAATATGTGTACATTTTTCTCCCCTTCTCTGAGGGGGACCTGTTTTTATCTTGGCACAGTAAGATTTACATAATTATGCAGGTTGAACATGGCCTGAGTCTGTCATACAACTTAAATAATTTTAACTGTCACTGTATTCATTCAACAATTTTTAATTTTCTTTTAATGTTCTAAATTGCAAAACATTCATTAATAAAAAAATGATAAATGAACATGGAAATCACATACCGTATTTCTCTGGCTTTTCTTACAAACTGCAAGAAAAATAAACCCTGTAGTCTGCAGAAGTCTCATGCCTCCATGATATATATCAAATCACTGGTATTAATAGGTCAACAATAAGCCTGGGTAATGCCCGATGCAGCATAATATATACACCATCTTACACATTGTGATCAGAATAGCGCATGTATGTGTTCCTTCAGATGCCATATTGGTTGGAAAACCTGCAATGTTTGGTAATATGTCTGTAATGACGTATAACATAAACAAGCCCGGTGAAATACCATTATTCCCAAGTATGGTCAGTTGCACTACATGTTAATAAAATATGTACTTAATGTTAACACAATACACTATTCCCTTTAAACCCTTTAAATCTGAGTATCCCTTGGAAACCCCCTTAACACTTGGACAAGGCCATCCGTTCCCCCAACTCCTTGTAATTTGTGGTAGGGGACACATTAACCCTATCAAGGTCCCTTTGGGATCCTCCTCTGAGGAGCTCCACCAGCAATGAATGGGTTTCTGACTGCTCTCTTGCCTTTTATTCTAATTGTATTGCTTCTGATTGGCTCAAATATGTATTCAACATGTTTCAGCCAATTAGAATCCAATATATGAATTGCCCCACCCCATTTCTAAAAGCCTAACCAACCAGAATGCATGGACTGAACTTAGCCCTCATTATGATTGTCTGAAATGGCAACCAATCAGAATAGGGCTTCATAGTAATGTGACCTTTCTGTGACTGGCTACTGAGTTTGTATCTGACTAATTTTCACCAATTTATATCCACCATATCCCGCTATATATAACATATTAATGTATGAATATTGGTTATATTATTTTATTAAAATATAAAATATACTGCTAATGTGTGGTTGAAACAAGTGATGATGAATATCAGCACTGCAGGTAGTAAAAAGCAGGATGAGGATTTAGTACATTTTGGGGAAATATATTGTCACTGTAGATGCAAGCTAATGCACCTAACACACCCATAACACACCCAGTTCACTATAAGTTCACTATGAGCGGAGATGAGCTAGCTATAACACAGGGGGCTTTAATAAATCGCACAAAGCTGGATCGTGGATTAACACCGGCTATTACAGTCACATTAGCACCCACGATCATTTAGTACATCCCCCCCCCCATGTTAAGAACATCCTGAAAAATTAATTTAGGTGGGTTAAGGTTCTTCACTAGCCAAGGTATGGAGTTCTTCAGAGAAGCTCCAAGCAGAGAGGCTTCAGAGCACAATGCTAACCCAGAATGTTTCAGAGAGGGGTCCTAATACTGCATTGCAAACCAGAATATACACTTTATTACCAGTATGTTTTTAATCTCTGCAGCATATGTTTTAAAATCTTCTATTTTAAATGTATGGTTAACATATTGCTCTAGTGTTTTTTTTGTAAAGATTTTATTGATTTCATAGGATAAAATAAACAAGGAATAAATGTAAACAACTACAAGCTCTGCAGTAAATTGATAGAAACTTTACTAAAAATCTGTAAAATTGCCTACTTGAACATTCTTTAAACTGTAAACCGCATATCTATTTGATGCTGCACAGCAGATTTGATGGGTTCAATGCCCTCATGGAACACCATTGTTTTTTTTCATGCATTTAAAAGAGCACATTTTAAACATTTACAAAAGTTTGTTTTGTTTTGGCATGAAAAAATATTAAGTTAAACCAGTTTAAACTTCATATAAACTATTTTCGAAAAAGAAAACACAATGTGGCACCTTATCAAGTACCCTCTATCTAATGCAACAAAGAAAAAAATCTTAGGGAGTTAACAGCTACATCCTACTGACGAGGCCCAACTACGGCCGAAATGAACGTCTGGGGTTTGCTGTTTCTCCTATTCAGGGTAGATTATCATGTCCATAGAACTAACCTATTAAGGTTAGATTGTTCTGATTGAGCACCTCGATTTCTGTTGCTGCATATGCAACTGACCCCTAAGTCTACCTAAGGTTGATAGAGTGCTCCAGATGTGGACCCCTTGCTCACTGTGCCTTTGGGAGTTCAGCTATACCTCACTTATGAGGCCCAATAAAGGCCGAAACATACATCTGGGTTTTGCTGTTTCTCCTGTAGAGAAGTAGAATTGCCTGGTATTTTGGGGCTGGATCACTCTATTAAGCGAGACCACAGGATATTTATTTCTGTGAATAGCACAAGTGAGCTGAAAGAGGCTGCTCTTGGAGTGGGTTATCATGTCCATAGGACTAACCTATTAAGGTTAATTCATTCTCTGATTGAGCACCTTTATTTCTTTTGTTGTAAAAGAAATTAAACCAATGTCCCCTTGAAACTATTTTTTTTTAACTGAGGAAGTGACATAGTGCTGCTCTCTATTATTGGTGTCAACAGATTTGGCATGTATTATTATTGCTGATTTGCATTCACAGTTGGGGATATAACAGATATCTCTTACTCACAATTGCGAAAACACAATAGTGCCATATGTGCTACACACACAATCCTGGCAAGGGCTGTAACATATCACATTTGTGCAAGATAAGAAGATCCTATTCCCACTTGACTCTGTCTGGTGTCCACTAGCACCAATGTATCCAAGTCAAAACACTAAAAGGACATAGACAAATCTGATATCAGTGTGGAAAATTAGGATATTGCTTTTCCATAAGAATGCAAAACTCAGTATGCAAAATCCCAAGTAATGAGATAATGAGCAGTACATCTGAGGAGCCAGCAAGCTATACATAGATGGAACTAGCATTCAAAGCAGGATTTAATGTGGTTTATAAATGCATTTAAGGAAATGACCAACATAGTGTTCCAGTCAACAAAGAATCAAATGTACTTCCTAAAACTCTCAATACATGAGATAACCTTCACTTAAATCCTTTCTTGTCATTGCAGGATTTGTAGTCCAATGATATAAACAACATGCATGATGGAATAATGACATAAGGCTCCTGGATTTATATAAATAGCTTTTACAGGTAAAAATAGCACGCCATGGTACTTCTCTCTACTGTTCATCACAAATAGGAGGCACCAAATACTGCATAAGGACGCTGAACTCACACATTTGCTGTCTTACGCTTGAAAGAACAAGTTTGCTAAATTGTATTTGTATATAAAATGAGTGCTGTAAACATGTTCTTTCAAATGATCACTGTAGTTCAAGAAAAACATTACTTGTTTATGAAGTATGTAACAATTTAACAACACTAGGAGCTGTGTACATAAAAACATTTTTACAGAAAATCAGTATTATGGTGTATTCTGTTTATGAATAGAGGTATTCATTTTGTGAGGGAGGAAGGAACAGGGAGGTCTGGAGGCTTTGTTAGATAGTTGAATCCAACTAAAATTGACACCACACCCCTTCAGCATCACAGGTTCTCCAGACAAAATGAGTTCCTTTAAACCAGCGTTCCTCAACTACAGTCCTCAGGGGACACCAACAGGTCACATTTTAGGTATATTCCTGCTTGAGCACAGATGAGCTAATCAGAGGCTCAGTAGGTGGTTAAACGAATTAGTGATTAGCTCACCTGTGCACAAGCAGGGATATACCTAAACTGTGACCCTGCGGTGGCCGCTGAGGACTGGAGTTGAGGAACACTGCTCTAAACCAGGGATGAGCAAGTTCAGTCCGAACTTGCCCACCCCTGCTCTAAACTGACTAACTGCGTCTGCTGCAGTCCACGTTTAACACTTTTTAAAGCAAATTAAAACTTTTATATGGTTAAATACGTGCCCTTTTAAATGCATGATGGAAACAATGCAACTTCAACTACTTATTTAAAATATATTGCTTATTAAAAAAAGCTATGAAACTTTTCTAAGAAATTCAACAGAGTGCAGAAAATGAAATGACAGAATGGGAGGGAATTACGTTTAAAAATGTTAAATAGGGAACACAGATTTTGTTAAAGCTCTCTAATCTATAGTTATTGGTTCAAAGTTGAGTTCTAATGTTATCTCCTCATCTGCATTTCCTTTATTTAGTGATAATGAAGATCCGTTGTAAAAGTTAACAGACAATTTGCTTGCATATTTTATAAATAATTGTAATCATTTATTTGGTATATGTATAAAATAGTATATCTGCTTTCTTGGCCTAAAACTCCTTGTTTTGCTTTGTTTTCATGTGGGTTCCAGTCGAAAGTGCAGGCACTAGTCATGTCAGGCTGTAAGTGATTAAAAGACTGGAACATGATACAGAATAAGAGAAGTAAGAGAAATCAAAAAGAAAGTGATGAGAAATAAGATAATTTATTAAGTACTTCTTATGTATTTTTTAAATATTTTTATGCTTAATGTAGATAAGATCTCCTTCTCTCTTCCCCTACGCAAAAGATCGGCAGCAGCAGTGCTGCCGCCAACTGCTAGATGGCGCTGTTGATTTTCGGAGTACTGCTGCTCACTGTATATAAGGCTGCTCACTGTATATAAGGTGCGCTGACAGTAGAGGCCTTGAGATATGAGAGGCGCGCTCGAGTCCCTTGAGGGCTGAGTGCCCGCGCCGAACATAGTGATGCCTCGCTGTCGATTCAGTGACTTTGAGTTACGCCACGTCAGAGGGGAGAATAATTATAGGCCTTCCCTGAAACCTGACGGCGCCATCTAGCAGCCTTGCTGGCACTGCAGCTGTCAGTGCTGGCAATTTCTTGGGCATACACAACGTGATAGATCCAAGATCTCTAATTATCATTTGAAGGGGTTGCCACAATGTTGTGAAAACTAAACAGTAATTCACGGTAGAATCACCCCGCCCCTTTGCTTCTAGGTTAACAGGCAGAAGTGCGCTAAAATAACATTTTCTGTAAAAATGCTTTTATGTTCATGGCTTACATAGCTGCCAATGATGTTAACTTGATAACTATCTTTAAAGTGAGCCATACGTTCATGAAATTTAGTGTTTTGTAGTGTTTAGCATAATTAAAGGACCACTTTGGTCAAATATTTTCTATATGGTATTTCGAACAACTAATTTAATAATGGACAAAATTATTATTATTATTATTATCTTTTATTTGTAATGTGCCAACATATTTCGCAGCGCTTACAAGGGTTAAGTACAACACAAAATACAAAAGTAAACATGGTAAAAGATGGAGGGAATGTTTTTTGAAAGTAAAAAACAAACACAACATTTGCATTTTTATCTTTTATACCTTATCTTTTATAAATAGTTTCCCCTTACAAGCATAATTGCATATAAAATATAATATATTTGAGACTGTATTGTAATATTTTCCATTCGAAATACATTTTTCAGTGTTGTTCTGTAAAATAGTATATTTTAAGTATCTGATCACAGTAGTCCTTTAATATAGTATTCATTTTCACCAACGGTATGCCTGGAGATTTGATTCTCACCTACCAATTAGCAGAACTTTAAAAAAGCTTTCTACAATAAATTATATTCAACCGATCACACATCTGTCATATTGTCATCACAGTGTTACAGTATTTTCTAACTAAGAGCTATTTTTCATCACTAAGTTAATTACTAATATTATTTATTACAATTGATAGCACTATATACACTGTAGTTCTGCAAAATTCAAATCATGGTAGGAAACAGAAAGCATGTATGAGCCCTGCTTGATAGAATCGTCTGTGTTGTACAGGAACGAGAATGACTCACTGTTGGGAGTTTGCATAAACACACATGAGTAGGATTGTAATCCAGTGCAATTCACAGAATCTGAGTTGGCATAGAGGAGATAGTTACATAGTAATTGAGGTTGAAAAAAAGACCTTTAGTCCATCAAGTTCAACCTTTTTAGATCTCCCCTGATCTGCAATATGTGGATTATTGTTAATTGTCAAACAGAAAAAAAAAAAAATGAAACTCTGCCAATTGTCTCAAAAGAGAAAAAATAATTCCTTCATGACCCCAGATACTGGCAATCAGATTATTTCATGGATCAATACTCCCTCTCTAATTATCCATGATAACCCTGATTTTTTTGTATCTTTTACTAGATGTTCCTAGATGTTCATTAAACTAAAGTATAACATTTAAAGAAAGGAATATAGACGCCAATTAAAATATAGAGCAATATTATTGAACAATGAAAGCAATTAAAATGGATATGAAAGTTTCCTGGGTTTCAAATGTTTCCTGAAAAACAGCCACTGATCAGTAGAAAAATATGTATTATATTGAAAAGTTGACAGACAGTGCCTTGCAAAAGTATTCACCCCCCTTGGCATTTTTCGTGTTTTGTTGCCTCACAACTTGGAATTAACATGGATTATTTGAGGATTTGCATTTAATTTACATAACATGACCACAACTTTGAAGATGTTTTTTTTTAATTATTATTATTGTGAAGCAAACAACAAATAGGACAAAATAACAGAAAAAGTCAATGTGCATAACTATTCTCCCCCCTAAAGTCAATACTTTGTAGAACCACCTTTTGCGGCAATCACAGCTCCAAGTCGCTTTGGATAAGTCTCTATGAGCTTGCCACATCTTAGCACTGGGATTTTTGCCCATTCCTCCTTGCAACACTGCTCCTGCTTCTTCAAGTTGGATGGTTTGCGCTTGTGAACAGCAATCTTTAAGTCTGACCACAGATTTTCTATTAGATTGAGGTCTGGCCTTTAACTAAGCCATTCCAACACATTAACATGTTTCCCTATAAACCACTCAAGTGTTGCTTTAGCAGTGTGTTTGGGGTCATTGTCCTGCTGGAAGGAGAACCTCCGTCCTAGCCTCAAAACACGCACAGAGTCGTACAGGTTTTGCTCAAGAATATCCCTGTATTTAGCACTATCCATCTTTGGGTTTGTGCCAGACATAACGTTTTTTTTGAAGGCCGAAAAGTTAAATTTTAGTCTCATCAGACCAGAGCACCTTCCTCCATTCATTTTGGGAGTCTCCTACATGCCTTTTCGCAAGCTCAAAATGTGCCATTTAGTTTTTTTTTGCTGAAAGTAATGGCTTTCTTCTGGCCCTACTCTATGGAGCTTACAGCCTATTGTCATCCTATGTACAGATGCTTCAGTCTCTGCTGTTGAACTCTGCAGCTCCTCCAGGGTTACCTTGCGTCTCTGTGCTGCCTCTCTGATTAATGCCCTCCTTGCCCAGTCTGTGAGTTTTGGTGGGCGGCCGTCTGTTGGCAGGTTTGCTGTTGTGCCATGTTCTTTCCATTTGGTTATGACAGATTTGATGGTGCTCCTGGGGATCATCAAAGATTTGGATATTTTTTTATAACCTAACAGTGACTTGTACTTCTCAACAACATCGTCCCTTACTTGTTTGGAGCGTTCCTTGGTCTTCATGGCAGTGTTTGGTTAGTGGTGCCTCTTGCTTAGGTTTTGCAGCCTCTGGGGTCTTTCAGAAAAGGTGTGTATATGTAAAGACAGATCATGTGACACTTAGATTGCACACAGATGGACATCATTTTTCTAGTTATGTGACTTCTGAAGGTAATTGGTTGCACCAAAGCTTTTTATGGGCTTCATAACGAAGTGGGTGAATACCTATCCACATGACAATTTTCTGTTTTCTATTTCTAAAAAATAGTTTTATGTATATATTTTTCTCATTTCACTTCACCAACTTAGGGCCTCATTCAATTAACGGCCGTAGGAGATGCGTGGCCGCAAGGACCAGCTGCAGGCTACTTGTGTATTCTATTCCCTTGAAACTAAGGGCTTCGGCAGCATTGTGGCTGGCGCCCTGTTATCCCTTGAAGCCTTTGATCTTACACGGCAGCAAGAGTTTCGGCCACAAGAAAGCCAAGGTTGCTATTCAAATGCTATGTGAACCCTTTCGTCCAGGCTGTACTTAGCTAAAACTGAGCCGCAGCTTTTAAGCACATAAAAAAGCCATCCTGCACTTTGATGAGATGTGAAAGTGATTGGAGGTGTTAGAATTCATAGCACAACATTCCCCTACACTCAAATCTGATAATCATTTTTATTGTAATTCTTGTCCAATTTCCGTGTCCTGAGTCCCATGGGCTTGGAGCACATCAGACCCGCAAAGGCTGCGGGATTAGCCTCCGTCAAGTCCCTAAATGGGTAAAATAGACCCACAGGTCGCAAAGGGCTTACTTACAAATCGTAGCACATTAAGCAAAGAAAAGCCATCCTGTACTTTTATTAAAAGTGAAAGTGATGTTTGGTCTGAGAATTAATAGCTCAACATTCCCCTACTCTCAAATCTGCAAATAAAGTAATTTCATTTCATGTTCAATCTTTGTGTTCTATCTATCATGCAGGCCCGCACGGGTTTGAATAACGAGCTACGGGCTTGGAGGACATTCCCCCTCCAAGGTCGCATGGGCTTGAATAACGAGCTACGGGCTTGGTCATTGAAGTCCGTGGGACTTGGACGGATTTTAAAATCAAAGTATTATTTGGCGATGTACAAGCTTGAGAATGTTTTGCTATTAATCCTCATGCCCCCCATTGTGTTCACCATCATTTACAGGTCTTTGCAGTGCTGGATTGAATATATATTGGCTTCTACAATGCTTTGAGTTTGTGGCCTTCAACCTCCGAACCCATACAGGTTTTAACAACGACGAGCCAGCGGGAGTTGGGACGGAAAATAAACCGAAAATGAAATATCGGATTTGGGCGATGTGCAAGCTTGAGAGGGTGTTGCTATTAATCCTCATGTCCCCCATTATGATGCCTAGCATTTACAGAGCTTTATTTATATTTATATTTGCATTTACAGTTTTCCGACTTTGCGGCCTTAAAACAAGATTTATGGGCACGGGGGCGATTGCATGATTTGCGGCCGGCCGTAAGGGGGATATCTTTGTGGCGCCATCCATTTAAACAGCAGGGTAGCAGCGCTACACAGGGCCGTAAGATGGCAGCAAGGAATCTCAGCATTGCGGCCATTTTACGGCAGTTACTTGAATGAGGCCCTTAGACTATTGTGTTCTGAACCATCACATAAAATTCAGATTAACAAAACATTAAACTTAAGGCTGTAATGTAACAAAATAGGTAAAAAGTCCAGGGGGTGAATACTTTTGCAAGGCACTGTACATATGTATATGTTGGATACTGCTATCTGGATTTGCACACCCCTAGGAAACTTGCATAAAGTGTACCCGGCTGCACATTATCTGGTTACAGTTTGTGACCTCTAAAGGAAATTATGCCCGTCACATGGTTGGTGGGGTCACAGCTGAAATTCCCCACAAAGAGCCAGAGAGAAAAAGACACCAGATAAGTTATAGTTATCTTAGAAAGAATGGGTTTTGATGAACAATTCAAAGACTAGGAAGCTGTGGAGTGTCTGCTGATCTATGATGGACATCAGACATAAGGCAGCTTTTAAATGTAATAAGGTATTTAAGAGAGCAACGATGTGTTAGAACATTGGAGGTGTTGAGGAAGCTCTTAGGTGACTCCAAGGGATTGTTCAGTCTTATAGACAGAAATATAAGTTACATGGAGAACATCATACATCAACTTGATCTGAAGAAATGTGAAGAGGAAGTGGATGTATAATGATATGCTGAGTTTTATGTTGAAGTAATTGATGGAGTATCCTAGAATTGGCAACAATATGCTTTGTGAGTTGGGTAAACTATACTAGTGCAGGAGAATGAAGGTCATAGTTGTCAAAGCAGCATCTGATCTGGGATCACTGTAATGATTTGGCAGCATATTGGATGAGAAAGGAATGTATTTTAGTGGTTTACAGGAAGGCAGTAAGCTTTGTGTAAGACTGAGAGGGTGGAATTATCACCCAATGCACTGATTAGTGATGTTAGATAATAATTATTTCAAACTATACTTCATAACATTTCACATAGTAATGGAAAAACCAGAAGTAAAGACCCTTGAGTTAGTGACATCAGCACAGAGATGGTTTTGAAAGACAATTATTTAATTAAACAAATAGGTTTATAGAGTGAATTACTGACCCCACACATGGAGTTGGAGTATTGATTAGGATTTATCTCTTACTTTCAAAACATTTGCCCAGTTTCAAGTGTAGTTATTAAGAGCAGCATATTGTAAATAAGTAATTACAGTGGTCCTATAAGTTAAGCATCTTGCAGGAGGTAACAGTGTTATATGTTTTGAAGGACATTTTTTTGCTGGAAGAATGGCAAAGACTCCTAACACTATCTACTTGAGCATACTGGTTATCAACGTGAGTATGGTTAGATAGAAACTAGAGGTGAACTGATGAAGCTGTAACAGCGAAACACATTTTCCTATTACCAAGGGACTGGCTACTTTACTATAGCAATACACACTGATACCATTTAACTTGATATTACTGTCTACAAAGTGTGATAGACAGTACAGCCTCTGAGGTCTCACAATTCCACATACATCACTGTGAGGTCAATCAGTATTCTAGGGAGGGTCACAGAGCCGAGACTCTCCTTTGATACAGTGATGTTTAGGGTGAATGTGAAGAGCAGCAGCTCAGACCAGCACGTGCAGGAAAGTCCAAAGACTGTGTAAGGTATTTACAAGATATGTATTGCCCCTTAACGCCAATGCTATTGTGGAAAGAGTAGCTCTAACAGAGAAAAACTAAACTGAACAACAGACTCTTCTTGTAGCTAAATGGTTAAATAATGAATTTTGACATACTCTAGTATACTGCAAATATAAATATTTAATACATCCAGACTAATGACAGAATATTCTGCTGAATATGCTTATTTGTCAGACTAACTGTGCTGGTAACCAGCTAATATCGCACAGCAAAGTAGCATATTTATATTATACAAGGAAAGTCATTTTATAAGGAGGATTCTTGTTTAATTCCAGTGTTATTCTTTCTCTGTGATGATTTGTGTCTCCACAATTATTGTGTTCCAAATTGTTATTAGAGAGAGAGAAAAGAAAGGAGAACTTGCAACACAAAAACGAATTAAGATTGATGTTTGATGACATCCATTTATCTACTACTCTCTTAGGTCCCACCACATCACTTCAGTGGGGTTGAAGTCTGGACTTTGAATTGGGCATTCCAGAGTCCTGTCACTTTTCTTTTGCAGTCACTCAGAATTAGTAGTGTTTTGGATCTGCTTTAACTATTGGATAGGTGGTCTCATATTTTCCTTTACATTTCCTTATGGAAGCAATGATTGTGAATTGGACATGTCCTGTGGCTGCAAAGCGGACCTAAATCATATGACCTTCATTCGCCATTATGTTTCATGGTTAATACATGGTTCTTGTGGCCGTAGACAGTGTTTTTTTGGTCAAACATGTCATTGTGCATTATTGCCAAACAACTACACATAATCCATCTCTCCAGATGTTATTGTTCCAAAAGTGTTGTGGTTCATTCAGGTTGTTGTTCAGATACTCAACTGCAAATCTACAAAGTGCAGCAATGTTCTTTTTTTAAAGAAGTAGTGTCCTTCTGGCTACATTCCTATGCTAAGCCATACTTGTTCTATACGGTAGAATCATGGACTCTGAGTATTAATGTATAGACAGAAGACTAAAGATTCATGGTTGTAGATTTGGGGATCTCAGCAATTTCCAAATGCATCATATTTTGTAGCCTTTGGATGAAGTTCCTGGGACACCCAATTCTTGGTGGATTGGCAACCACATTAAACATTCTCCTTTTGTAAATTATCTTCTTACTTTTGGATGATGATCATATTGTTTGAACAGGGCTTTATTCACCAATCCAATTCTGATGAGCCTCAATGATTCTTTCTTTGAGGCCATCAAAATATCGTTTGACCTAGACATGACTTGTTAACACAAACCCTAATGCTCCAAGTTTCTGATTTTATATTCAGGTGATGGCACTTCCTGATAATTAAGTAATTATATGCATCTGTTTAGCAGTACATAACTCTAATATCTTCTTAACTGATATGGAAGCAGTACTTGTACTCTTAGTTTGTTACACAAAGTAAACTTTGTGTGTGTTATTTGCTACATGAGGTGAAAGTCAGATATATTTCAATATGTAAAATTATGGAACTTTAAGAGGATATCATTTATTGTTTACATTACTGTATATATTTTTTAATTGTGTTGAAAGTTATTAAAGGGAAACTTTCCTCACTGTAGGTGCTCTTTGTGGTGTGAAAGAGTGCAAGATTGTATGTTCAAACAATATATATTTTTTAATTACACCTAAAAAATTTATAGTTGTATGTCTGTTTAAAGTGTGTCCTACCTACTGACTGTTCCATGATTAATAACATACCCTTGCTGTAAAGGCACAGTGAAGACAAAAATGTATAGTAGTTTCTCCCTGAACTCAGGAATGCAGCAAGAAGTTAACCCACAACTGTCCTATTTAGCTGATTTCAGCATTCCATTATCTGCGCAGATGAATTTGTGAAAGATTAACTCTTTCTTTGCTTATGCTCACTGCACTGTGGGTCTGTGATTTTTTTCTCAGTGAAAAATGCACCTATTTAAAAAGTATTTCAACATGCTTTTAGAAGATCTTTACAGTGTTGTGCTCCAAATTGTGATGAATTAAGTGGCCCATTATGTTAAAGTGAGGACACAAGTGCTCAGAAAAAAGAACAACCTGCCTGATGCTTTAATTAATACATGCATAAGGGATATACTACAGCTGCAACTAAAATATTGAGTGTGAGGCATGACCCAGGTGCTTCATATTTGTCTTGCCTGGTTCCATACCGTCCTGAGTACAAGCTGTAATAACAGTTATTGCTATTCAAGAAATTGCCCAAATGTAACCAGCAATTAATAAACAGGTATTTTTCCATGTCGGCACAATACCATGCAAGACCAAACTGTACAAAATATAGAATAAACATTTATGACCACTTTTTTATGACCATACATATTAGTATGATTTACATGAAGATATCATACTAATCTATATCCTATAAAATGTTATTTATTATTAACAAGAGCAAATGCAATAATGTTACTTAAAGATGCCAAAAAATAAATAAATACAAATAAACATTCACATATTTGCAAGTATACACTATGTAACAAAACAAAAGCCAAGTTGACACTATTCTTCACAAACTTATAAAACTAAACAGAACCTAAAACTTAAGGATAATGAAAATAAATGATAAACACAACCAATAAAACTGTAGTCCATAATGATATTGATATCAAAAGATAATACATGACATTGCTATCATATTACAAGAATAGTATATAATCTTTTTATATTTTTCTGTATATCTTCTCCCTTCCCCACTCTTTTCCCTACACCCAATAATGTCTTCATCACAGTTCTATACTATTTTATTGTTTATTTTATTTTTCATACTTTTTATAATACTGCTACAGTAAAATACAAAATTATACTATTCAAGAAACTTTAGTGAATTAGTGAACTAATTGTTAAAGCTTTTCATAAATAACATGTCATTTAAAAAATGGTATAGAAGACTGAAGTATTCATCTTTTACACTTCAGAATGAGACATGTTGCTTAACTTAGATTCAAAAGTACAATCAATGGAGCATCCTTTTGGAGAAGCTGGTAGTCATTTATACACTTATAATTCTGATTATTCTGTTAGGAAAAAGCACCAGTTGACCTGTCTTCGCTGCATGTTGCTACTTGCCATAATAAAATATATTGATTAAGCTCTATCCTAGGGGATAAAGCACTATTCATGAATGACATCCAAATCCAGGTCAGTGGAACAACCTTATAAAGAATAGATTTGATGTTTCAGTCTCTACTCAAATACAAATCAACTTCAAATGTAATAATTCCTTACACATGGCAGATTATTATTCAATGTTAGAGTATGGTTGTATTTCTATTCCCCCATTTGGTAATTCTGGATTGAAAATATATATCAATGGCAATTATATACATTAAAGATTTGTCAAAAATGCACTATATGGAAGGTGTCCTGTAGTAATGGGCATGCAGTTATGATAAGACTAAATGAAGGAGACTAAAGAGTATGAAAAGTAAGAGAGAAAAACAAGAGAACCATTTGAAAGGGTTACAATGTAATTCTCTCCCTGAATAAAACAGCCATTGCACCCCATTTGAGCTTTGGTGCATTTAGGTAAAAGTATTATTAACTAAGCTCCAGAGGAGACTGGCTACTGTTGGAGTAAACGCTATATAGCACAGCATTCAAAACTAGCTTTATAAATAAAGCCCAGGAAAAATATGTGATATTAAACACTCCATCATTGTTTTTTTTTTTTTGTCCACTCTTGATTTAGCTTTAGTAATTTTAATGAATAAAGTAATGATTTAATTATTAAACTGGTGCTGGTTTTCATTTTACTTATGCCATAAAATGGCGATTGTTTGATAAAAATTCTGCTCATGCATGCACTCACTTCTATACATTTCAGATAAAAAGATATTAATTTCATAATTAAAAGTAATCTTGTGTAAATACCCTGCAGGCCTCAATGAATCAAACACATACTGTGTGTCAGGCCTCCCACTGTCTTCAAGTGGAATGTACTGGCTGGATAATTAGATAGTACACATTTTTTAACCTTATTTGCATGCATATTATATTTTTTGCACACTGACAAGCAGCAGTAACAACAAAAGTCAGATTACCACAGGGAATTCCCACAAAGAAGTCTTCATTCCTTATAATTTACAGCCTAAATTAAAATAATTTGATCTTTGACAAGGATGAAATGTCAAGCAGAGGGGGGTCCTCTACAAGCCACGGCCTGTGGCTTCTGAAATCTGCCTAATTTATGTCAGTCACTTCATAATACATATTTAAGTATTACACAAAAAAGATGATAAATATGCAATCTGACACCTTTGGTATTTCCCTGCTGTTAATTTATAAAGGTCTGGAGTCCCCAAACCAACTGGAATTATTTAAATAGGAGGAGATATGTAGAATAGGCTTGAGATGCATTGGTTTCCATTTTCGCTCAATATTGAACACAGCAGGTAGTACAATAAGGCAATTATATGGCTATGCCGCAGAGCCCCACTGTGACTAGTTAGTCTAGTTAGTATCACAATTAGCGATGGGCCATCTAATTAACACCACACACAAAGATTAGCTTGCACTTTTATGGGTAGGGGCAGACAGAGTGACAAAAGTGAGAACACTGCATTTGTATTATTTTAATACAAATCATTTTTTTATCTAACACTGTCAATGCGACTGCAACCACCGTTTAAGTGAGATTTTTTTTCATTTAAACATTGGACAAATCCTTCTAAGCTTTTCAGGGGCTACACAGTGACTTGGCGAGACTCTATGGCCTCAGTAAATCATTTTGCATGTACTGCGAAGACAGTTTTTTCTCTAAAAATTGTTGATACTAAAAATAAAGGCTATTTCTGAATTCAAGGTCCCCTTGCTAAATATATCAGATGAAAAAAATATATTTAAGTATCAATTTTCTAAACAGTGTGCATAACAATGTCCAGCGACCAGTATATCTGAAACTGTATATTTCCATACATGCCTTGGAACCTAACTCTGTATATGTTTACTTTTTTATTTTGATCTGACCTTTTAATATCTAAGAAGTGTAATTAGCCTATTATTTTTACTAAATAAAAACATATTTGCACAGTGTGGCATAGGGTCCTATTCTATTGGCCAATTCATACATTTATACACACTTAAAACTGCTCTTAAAATTGCCACAGATTCTATTAGCTACTTGCAATCTGATTATGAGTTACCCGCCCACAATCACTAGCAAAGACACACAACCGGCCTTAGGACTCCATTAGTTTTAGCACAGCTTGAATATTACGAGCGCTAAATAATTAAAGTTACACAAAATTGATGTTCTATATATTACAAGTACTGAATAGGACTCACCAGGGCTTTTTCAAAAACTTATTAGAGCTGTAACAGCTATTAAATACACAATACTGTACTTTAAACGCACGTGAAGGCATTGAAATACATTAGAATTAACTGCACAACAGTCTCAAACCCACAAATATGCCATTCAAAAATATTGTTTTTAAAAGTTATTTCTGAGTAATATTGATCCCAGCACTCAAGGGGTTAATACATATGATGAACCCCACATGGACCAAAAGAGATGATCTAATGCATTTTATAGATTGCTTAATTGTGAGCCCGATCAGCAAATATTACTTATTGGCACTAAATAATTCTTAGCATCCGATTGCAGATTACTTCTAACTTCCATTTTTTACTGATGTAATGATGATAGTCTCATTTACTATTGGATGTGTCTAAGAAGTAAATTACGGGCTTGCTTAAATATTGTCAAATTATATGATCACGCCCCTTAAAACCCTACTTAAAAAGGCTGGGTTTACGAGTTCACCTTTAAGGTCGGAATTTGCAAGCTTGAAACAATAGACACATCAAAATACCAAAATAGAGTTGCTCAGTCAGAGAACGAACTAACCTTAATAGGTTAGTTCTGTGGACATGATAACCCACTCTGTGAGCAACCTCTTATAGCTCGCTTGTGCCTTTCACAGGGAGAAATATCCTTTAGTATATAAGTCTGGTCCCACTCACTAGAGTAGTCCAGCCGCGAAATACCAGGCAATTATACCCTTAACAGAAGAAAGAGCAAACCCCAGACATACGTTTCGGCCTTCATTGGACCTAGGCAGTGAGGTGTAGCTGATATCTCCCTAAGGCACATTGAGCAAGGGGTTCACGTCTGGAGTAATCTATTACCCTTAGGGAGACTAATCCGTAAGGGTCATTTGAATAAACAATATCAAAAGAGAGTTGCTCAATCAGAGAATGAACTAACCTTAATAGGTTAGTTCTGTGGACATTATAACCCACTCTGAGAGCAATCTCTTTTAGCTCATTTGTGCCCTTCACAGGAGAAATATCCCGTAGTATATCAGTCTGGTCTCACTCACTAGAATGGTCCAGTCCCAAAATACCAGGTAATTCACCCTGAACAGGAGAAACGGAGGAGGCCGAAACGTACGTCTGGGGTTTGTGTTTTCTCCTGTTCAGGGAGAATTGCCTGGTATTTTGGGACTGGATTACTCTAGTGAGTGGGACCAGACTGATATACTACAGGCTATTTCTCACTGTGAAAGGCACAAGTGAGATAAAAGAGGGTGCTCTCTGAGTAGGTAAACAGACCTAAAGGAAAAAACTCACTGAGGTATTTTTCATTCTCAGATGAACACCTCTACTCTTTTTGTTTAAATAGAATACATCTAAACATTTAAACATTTAAACGTTTTGAACCGCTCTGTAAATCAGTGCACATTTTTCTGTCTGTTGCAGTAATCAGTGATACAGGTGAGAGTGGGTGTGGCTTGGCCTGTGTGAGTTATATCTGTGTGCATTTGTGTGAGGTCCTGTTTGAATACGCTCTGTAAATCAGTGCACAGTTTTCTGTCTGTTGCAGTAATCAATGATACAGGTGAGAGTGGGTGTGGATTGGCCTGTGTGAGTTATATCTGTGTGCATTTGTGTGAGGTCCTGTTTGAATCCGCTCTGTAAATCAGTGCACAGTTTTCTGTCTGTTGCAGTAATCAATGATACAGGTGAGAGTGGGTGTGGATTGGCCTGTGTGAGTTATATCTGTGTGCATTTGTGTGAGGTCCTGTTTGAATCCGCTCTGTAAATCAGTGCACAGTTTTCTGTCTGTTGCAGTAAAGGTTTTTCTGTGTGCATTTTTGTGAGGTCCTGTTTGAATCCGCTCTGTAAATCAGTGCACAGTTTTCTGTCTGTTGCAGTAATCAGTGATACAGGTGAGAGTGAGTGTGGCTTGGCCTGTGCAAGTTATATCTGTGTGCATTTTGTCGTTTTCTGCTGAATCAGTTCTGTGAGGCACTGCAGTGTTTTCTGTCTTGTGCTCATTTATCATTGTACATGCGAGTAGGCGGGGTCTATTTTAACAAGGGAAGTGCAAGCTTGGGAGATTGCAATCATTTCTAGTGTAAGTGTAGTTAGTGTGTAGGAAATTAAATAAAAGGAGGAAATCCAAAGAAAAGGGGTATTATAAGAAAATCAGAAAACAAACGTATATATATTTTTTTCTGTTTTGTTTGGATTAAGGTGTAGAAAAGCTATCTTTATACAAATACATTGAATTGTTTTCTCACTGTATTTTTGTAACTGATAATCATGAGTCAGTCCAGTGGTAACCTCACTCAGTGTACATCCTGCCAAATGTATGCACTACTGGAACAGATGATCCAGGGTCCATACCTCTGTGACAGGTGTGAGCATGTTGCCTCTTTGGAAGCTCAAATTGAAGATCTGGAGAGGAGAATTGCAGCACTTAGTGATATTGCTCCACTGGAAAGGGAGTTGGTGCTCACGGAGCACAGTTTAGCTGGGCCTAGTATGGAGGGAGGAGCTGGAGCTAGTGAGGATGTCCAGGGAGGTAGCTGGGTTACAGTTAGAAGGGAATCAGGGGGAACAGGAGGAGGCAGGCCAGTTCTGAGTTGGCAAACACCAACAGATTTGCCAGATTGAGTGAAACTGTTGGGGATGTCCATTCAGGAATGGCAATGCCAGATAGAGCTGTTCCCTCTAACAGCCGGGAGAACAGTTCTACTGGAGGATAGGGAGGGCAGAATAGGCAGAGCAACAGACATGTTTTGGTGGTAGGGGACTCTATTATTAGGAAGGTAGACAGGGTAATTTGTCACCCAGATCCCAGCAATCGAACAGTTTGCCGTCTCCCTGGTGCTTGGGTTCGGCATGTTGTGGATTGGGTGGATAAATTATTGGGAGGGGCTGGTAATGAACCAGCGGTCTTGGTACACATTGGTACCAATGACAAAGTTAGTGGAAGATGGAGCGTCCTAAAGAATGATTTTATAGAACTAGGGAATAAGCTTAAAGCAAGGACCTCCAAGGTAGTATTTTCTGAGATACTACCAGTGCCACGTGCTAGCCCAGGGAGGCAGAAGGAGCTTAGGGAGGTTAATGCGTGGCTAAAAAAGTGGTGCAGTGCAGAGGGTTTTGGGTTTTTAGAGCACTGGGCTGACTTCTCACTTGGGTACAATCTTTATAGCAGGGATGGATTGCACCTTAGTGATGAGGAAGCTTTTGTGCTAGGGGATAGGATGGTAGAACGGCTGGGGGAGTTTTTAAACTTGTAGGTGGGGGGGAGGGACTATATAGAAGTATTGGGGTAAATAGGGTAGAGAGGGAAAGGGATGAATTAGTTACCCATGGGGCAGGAGGGGGGGAGGGTTACAATAGACAGTAGGGAGGTATTAATAGGGGCCTCAAATACAGTGGCAAGCACTTCACAACGGCAGAGCCATAGCAATATAAAGTGTATGCTTTCTAACGCAAGAAGTTTGCCTGGGAAAATGGACGAGCTAGAAATATTAGCAGTACAAGAAAAATGGGGCTTAATAGGCATTACTGAAACATGGTGGGATGAATCTCATGACTGGACTGTTAATCTGGATGGTTATAACCTATTCAGGAAAGATAGGGGAAATGGTAAAAGAGGAGGAGGGATATGTCTGTATGTTAAGCCTGAATTTAAGCCTATAGTCAGAGAAGATATTTATGCTGGCACTAACGGCATCATTGAAGCTTTGTGGGTTGAGCTAAATAGTGGAGGAGCTAATTCTAAACGCATATTGGTGGGAGTATGCTATAAACCCCAAAATATAGCTGAAAGTGAGGAAATACAATTATTGTTACAGATTGGAAATGCAGCTAAGCATGGACAAGTTCTAATAATGGGAGACTTTAATTACCCTGAAATAAACTGGATAAATGAGACCAGCAGCTCAGCTAAGGGGAGCAGGTTCTTGAGTACACTCGGGGATCATTATCTGGCCCAGGTAATACAAGAACCTACTAGAAATGGGGCCATCTTGGATTTAGTCATCACAAGTAATATTGATATAATATCAAATGTTAAAATAGGGGAACCCTTGGGGAACAGTGATCACAACACAGTATAATTTGAGATTGAATACAAAAAACAGAGTTGTAAGGGGCCAACAAAAACTCTAAATTTTAAAAGGGCTAACATTAATGGGCTACGGGCAGCAATACTACATATAGACTGGGAGAAAGTACTTACAGGGAAAAATACTGAAAATAAATGGACAACATTCAAATCCTTACTAAATAAGCATACTCATCGGCATGTACCATGTGGAAATAAAATGAATAGGAGTAAATCCCATCCCATGTGACTTAACAATGACTTAAAGATCATGATGAGGAAAAAGAAACATGCATTTAAATTATACAAGAAGGAGGGAACAGAGGCAGCTTTATGTGACTATAAGGAAATCAACAAGGCTTGCAAAAGGGCTATTAGACTGGCCAAAATAGAAAATGAGAAGTCAGTTGCAATGGAAAGTAAGACTAACCCTAAAATATTTTTTACATATATTAATGGGAAGAAGGCCAGGAAGAAAGCTATAGGAACATTACAATGTGACACAGGCCATCTGACAATTTGTGACCAGGAAAAGGCAGATGAGCTAAATAGGTTCTTTTCGTCGGTATACACAAGGGAGGTACCAGTGGTTGGGACTCGGCAACATAATGGGGCTACACTACCATCACTAAATAATTGGTTAACGCAGGAAGAAATCCAAAAGAGATTGGAGAAAATAAATGTTAATAAAGCCCCAGGTCCTGATGGAATACATCCAAGGGTACTGAGGGAGCTGGGTTCTGTAATAGCCAAACCATTATATCTAATCTTTCAAGACTCACTCACTACAGGGTCTCTACCGGATGACTGGAAAAAGCAGAGGTGATACATATATTTAAGAAGGGATCTAGAGCAAATCCGGGGAATTATAGACCAGTGAGCCTCACATCTGTAGTTGGGAAGCTTTTAGAAGGGTTAATAAGGGACAGAATACAAGAATATGTCTATTTGAACATGATAATAGGTAGCAGTCAACACGGATTTATGAAGGATAGGTCATGTCAGACCAATCTAATTAGTTTTTATGAGGAGGTTAGTAGGAACTTGGATCATGGCAACTCAGTGGATGTTGTCTTCTTAGATTTTTCAAAGGCATTTGATACAGTGCCACATGGAAGACTAGTGAGCAAACTAAGGGATACAGGAATTGCAGTAAATATATGCTCATGGATCGAGAGCTGGCTAAAAGACAGGAAGCAAAGGGTTGTTGTGAATGGAACATACTCCGATTGGTGTAATGTGATAAGTGGGGTTCCTCAAGGTTCAGTATTAGGTCCTCTCCTTTTTAACATATTTATTAATGACATAGAAGTAGGACTCGAAAGTAGTGTCTCCATTTTTCCTGATGACACTAAGTTGTGCAAGGTAATAATATCAGATAATGATGTACTTTCCCTACAAAGGGATTTGCATACATTAGTGAAATGGGCGGCTAAATGGCAGATGAGATGTAATACAAATAAATGCAAGGTTATGCATTTGGGAAGGAAAAATAGCCATGCAATCTATAATCTTAATGAAGCAAATCTAGGGGTATCAGATATTGAAAGGGATTTGGGAGTACTAGTGGACAACCACCTAGGTAACAGCGCTCAAAGCCAAGCAGCAGCTGGAAAGGCAAGTAAAATATTAGCATGTATTAGGAAGGGTATAGAAGCAAGGGAAGCAAATATAATTCTGCCACTATACAAAGCCCTAGTACGCCCTCATTTGGAATATGCAGTACAATTTTGGGCACCACTTCATAAAAAAGAAATTTTAGAGCTGGAAAAAGTACAGAGAAGGGCTACAAAACTAATAAGGGGAATGGAGGGGCTAAGTTATGAAGAAAGACTAACCAAATTAAACTTATTTTCGCTAGAAAAAAGGCGTCTACGAGGGGATATGATTACCTTGTTTAAATACATCCAGGGTCAATATAAGGCTTTGTCAAGTGAACTTTTTGTAGCAAGAGATTTTCAACTAACAAGAGGACACCCTTTGAGGTTAGAGGAAAAAAGATTTCACCTTAAACAAAGAAAAGGGTTCTTCACAGTTAGGGTGGTTATTCTGTGGAATTCTCTACCAAAGGAGGTGGTAACAGCGAATTCGATAGACAACTTCAATAAGGGGTTAGATATATTTTTGAATAAAGAGGGCATTCAAGGCTATCCTAGATAACTAGCAAAGGAATATTGATCCAGGGAGAAATTTGATCGCCAGTCTCTGGGGTCAGGAAGGAATTTTGCTTTTTTTTCGCCTTATGAGACAATTGGCAAAGTTTCAATGTTTTTTTTTTTTTCTGTTTGCCTTCCTCTGGATCAATTAACAATTAATAATTAACAGTCCACATTAAAAAGATCAATAGTGATCTAAAAAGGTTGAATGTGATGGACTAACTCTTTATTCATCCTCCAATACTATACTATAAATAATTATTTAATCAACAAATTAATTAATAACTAATCCGCATATTGCAGATCAGAGGAGATCTTAACAGGTTGAACTTGATGGACTGAAAGTCTTTTTTCAACCTTAATTACTATGTAACTATGTAAACATGTATTTAAAAAAAACACCCGCAGCCATTTGTGAGCAGTTTATAGAATATGGCCCATAGTTCTTTTATAATGTAGTGCAGCAAAGCAAAACCACCAATTTGTCTGAAAGATATTAGTTCAAACTAGGCAAAGCTGCACTGTTTGCTAGTTTACATGTACAAAACTGCACTCTTTGCTAGTTTACATGTGCAAAACTGCACTCTTTGCTAGTTTACATGTAAAAAACTGCACTCTTTGCTAGTTTACATGTAAAAAACTGCACTCTTTGCTAGTTTACATGTGCAAAACTGCACTATTTGCTAGCTTACATGTGCAAAACTGCACTCTTTGCTAGTTTACATGTGCAAAACTGCACTCTGCTAGTTTACATGTACAAAACTGCACTCTTTGCTAGTTTACATGTACAAAACTGCACTCTTTGCTAGTTTACATGTACAAGTGGCAGATAAACATTATGAGTAAAAAAGTACTCTGTTAAACAGTTATTCACTTACACCACTTTAATAGTATTATGATTACAATGAAATATACACCAGCGCTTTCAAGTCAAGCCATTATTATTCAACCAGTTTAATTTAATAAATGAATCTAACAATTTAATGCACTCATTTATATGCTACATTAGCAAGTAAGTACAATTCTGACATACATGACAACTGTTAATGAAGTGATGTTAACAGTTTTTTCTTGTGTTATACCTAAAATGCAATGGTTAAATCAGAATAATCACTGTATTAGTAATAACAATTAATAATGAAAATTCTCATAGAATCATATTAGTTTTATGTATTCTACAATTTAAGAGTTTTAGAAAATGTGTGAAAACAGTTCAGCAGCTGCTCTCAATACAGTTATCGTTGTGATTAAATGAAGACCTTTACTGGGTTACAATTCAAATTCTAGAGGCTAAAATAAGTGTCTTGTATTGACGCAAGTAACACAAAATGAGCAGCTGTATGCTGATTATAAAATCTCTATATATCTCGATATACATGAGACTACAGATGAGGATATGAATTATTCTGAAAACTGTGAGAGACACAGTGGGGTACAATGACTATGCATAATGCAAAACAATGAAAACAAAACACAACCAGCACATTCACTGAATCATGGCCTATTTTTCTTTTACAAAGATGTTCTGGTGAAGAATTTTCAAATAATGGTTTGCTGAGATGCATCAAACCTGTGTTAATCAGAAAGTATATGCTATAATAAGGAGGCTTAGTGCATGCGTTACACATAAAGCTATCGGCAAGTGCTGCTTGACAAGATTTTAAACATAGAACTGCAAATGCCCTCTACACAATTTAATAAAGCTTAGGAGACAAAAATGGTGATGCTAGAATAAATGGTTCTAACTTGAAGCCGGACATTAAAACACTTTGCAAAGTGTTACAGAAATGGTAATAGATTAGTGGAAGATCATCCCAGTTGAATTATTAGAGGCAAACACAATAAAGGAAATTAAGATTACTTGGGATATGTATAAGGCTACACTAATGATCAATTACGTCAGTATTGTTTTGCATATAGTTACACAAGAAATTCATCTGTAAATTGATTATGAATTAAAACCATTTAATTTGTCATCAAATAAAAAAATAGTAATAGTGGTGAGAAGTTAAAATATTTCAGTGTGTTGTTGTTAAGTCGTTTAATTGTGTCTGACTCTTCATGACCCTATGGATCACAGCACGCCAGGCACATCTTGTGTCTGGTCATGCTTATCCATAAGGTTCACATGGCAAAGATTCTGGAGTGGGTTGCCAGTTCCTGCAATTTGTCTGACCTCTCTACTATGACCTACTCATCTTGGGTGACCCTGCATGGTAAAGCTCACAGCTTCATTGATGTACACAAGCTCCTTCACCATGACAAGTTAGCGATTCAGAAGAGAATTTCAATGTGTAGTCTAGCATAATTATACCTGTACTAATGCCCAGATGATTCACCATACCAGAAGATTACATGAACAAGAGATGTCCAATATTTTAAATTGAGAGGCCACATAAAAACAAAATCTCCCATGGAAGGGTATACTAATCTCTGCTCTACAGACATGTGTTCTAATTGCTAACATTCGGTGTACTGAATACTTCACAAGATGGTGGCATAAACACCCAGGGCACTGAACACAATGTTCTTATTGTTTTACAGACTATGTAATATTATGTAGCATTTAAAGTGATTTTGATATTATTTGAAATAGAGTTGGAGAAATAGTGGTATTTATTGTTGTTAAGTAAAGTAGGTACATAATCAAATTACAAAGTTTTAACTTTTTATTATTTACAAAGAAATAAAAAACAGTACAATTCAGTAAGGCAGCAATTTGGTGAGTCGCTAGTCAGAAAAGCTTACAATCTACAATCATTAAATAAGTACTGTAACTTCGGTTAAGAAACCATTTTGTAAATCTCTAGAAGATTAACTATATATTACTATAAAAGTGGCATTCAAAGCCATATCTCCTACTTATGTCAATCTTATCAAATAATAGAAAGGTGGGTGATTGCTACAGTCAATTTGAAAAGCATGGGCTGCCATATACATTTCTTGTACATTGCAACTTATCATTTGGGGGAAGTAACACATAAGTAGGTTTTACTGCACTTTTGTAACCAGAAGACAATATGGCATGCAAATGCTTCTTTACTGACATATAAAAGTAGTTATTGGTAATGTGGGGCTACTGTACTCATGTTTTACCTCTAATCTAACCTGACCATTTACCATTATTACTACATTGCTTATGAGTAACACTAAGTTTAACAAAATTTGTAATTGACATATGTAGAATATATAAAAATAAATTATTTGGTACATAGCTGAGCCTGTGATGATACAAACATTGGGCCTCAATGTTTTCATTGAAAATTGCAGTTACAGAGCGATTATATTGAAAAAGCCTGCAACGTCATGGCCGAAATCCAAAACCGTAAACAATGCTTCCATATGTAGAATTTCAGGGCATGATCAATTAAGCAAGCCAGTAACTACCAATTTAAAAACAGCCAATAGTAAATGAGACCGTCACCATGACATCAGTAAAACAATTAGCGTTTAGACGTCCGATATGCGATCAGGCTTCCAATCCAGCTATGTAAAAATCAATAAAAATGAATTAAGAAAATGTTATAGTCCAAGTGGGTGGCCTGATATGTTGATTCCCAAGATTGATATAACACAGAAATAAAACCTAAACATAATAATAATTGTTGTGCAATTAATTATAATATCTCTTTTATAGTGTTACGTACAGGTGTTTAATCCCCTTGCGAGTCCTATCTGGTACTCGTGGGAGTTTTGGCTACATTTGCCATTTACGGGTGTGAAAGAAATTGAGGGGCTTGAGGAATTGCAACAATTTAATAGCGATTTGTGATTTTAGCGATTGTAACTTTTGTGAACTTAACAGATCAAAGGCTTAGCTGGATCGGAGTTACGATTCTGACAACCGCAGTTGCTTTTCAGCCTGTAACCCGCAAATCAATTGCGGGTAGCTAAAAGAGGCCAATTTAATTGCAGTTACTTTTGCGGGCTACGTTACAGGCTTCAGTAATAACAATGTTGACAATTTATTGAGGCCCATTACGTTTCAAATGTGTGTATGGTATATTTTATATTTGTTCAATGGAAAAATATTTTTTTTGAAGTGCACATTTAGAGATACATATGCATACACACTACAATCAAATAACCTTTTTATGGCTAGCATAAGATACATTTGAATATGGAGTTGTTAAAAAAATTGTGTTATGTTCACTAAGCTATTGCAGGGGCTGTGAAATGTTGTTTTGTCAGTTTCCCTATAGGAAATAAACTTGAGTCATGAGCTGTCTAATTTGCAGCCCTAAGTGAAGCTTAGTGATTCTAAGGGATTGTAATAAAATGAAACCCCCAATGTGTGTCTGTGTAGTTGTATTAAGGTCCTCATGATACAGCAGTGCTGTCATTGTCAGACAGAGAACTAAATTATTCAACTCTAATTTCTAATCGGAGTGTCTTCCTAATGGTTTGATAAAGAATAAAGAAATCCATACTAACAAAAGTGATGATGAACATTCACATCCACCAATCAATTAAATCACAGCATGATCCAACATCTTAAACTGCTTTCAATACAAAAAAGTAACAATTACAAGAAATTATTTTGCACAACTCAATTTTATTCTGGATTGAACTTTATAAAATAGGAAGACAGGAGGCATGTGTGTTGAAGCAATTTGGCGTAATCATAATGACAGCACTGCTCAAAATCACTTAAAATCTAGGGGGTTGGGATGTCTAAAATATATACTAACTAGCGACTTGCCCTTCAAAAATGACGGGGTAATAAAATTGCTTGCCACAGACAGTAATTTTTTTGGTGGTCTGAGATCCTTCGGCGCTCATTGCGAGCCTCGAACTGAGCGCCTTTGGCGCTCATCGCGTGGCTCGCAATGAGCTTCTTCAGCACTCATTGCAAGCCTCTTGGTTGTTGTATTTTTTGTTATCTGAGGCGCTTTTGCTGTCATTGTAAGGTCGGCCCTGATCTCCTTTTGGCGCTTATTGCAAGGCTGTCCCCTGGTGTAGTTTGTGTGCTATGAGCACTGTTGGCGCTCGTTGTGAGGCGTGCAGTGAATGGCTTTTGCGTTTATTGCGATAGTGTTTTTTTTTTTTTGTGTATATGTTGTTTTTTATGCTAATTAAATACCAGTAAGTATTAAATTAATAAATTAATATACTTTACCTATTTGAAAGTAATATATGCAGGAAGCATTACGCTGAAGAGCTGACAATCTGTTTTGATGTTCCTGCAGCATACAATGTCGGTTTGCACTGTTGTGGAGCTGAGGTGTAAGTGTCAGCAATGTGTGCAGTGTGTAGTGTAAATAGGCTGCGTGCGCGAGGGGAAGCCATTAGTGTAGCTGTGTACTTCCGCATACTGTAAGTTAGTGTAAAATGGCGCAAATGTGTATGTGGTATGCGGGCGTGGATGATTTAGCGTCCTTGCTAAAAGCGTATCTTGTACCTCGACGGCTTTTTGGAAAACCTGTATGTGTTTGGTGGTGTTTTGCGGCTTTAGGGGTCGTATAGCCTCATTTTCGTTTTGTTCTGCGGCCATTTTTTCTGTCGCTTAGGGGATTTTCGAGTGTGTAAACTCGGTAAATTGGACTTAAATTGAGGTGTAACTTCACTTCCAGAGGTCCTGGGTGCCCACCTTGCTGTGGGTAAGGTTTTTATGGTTTTTTTGTTTGTATTTATTGTTTTTTTTATGTTTTCCGCTGTGCCCGGTTCGGCTGTTAAGGTCGTATTTTTGCGTGTTCGTATTTTTTTGTGTAAGTCTGTATTTAGTAATTGCTTGTTAGACTTTTTTTGCAAAGTCCAGCTTCTGTGGCTGTTTGTAACCGCTTGTGAGGCACTATAGAGCCTCCACCTCCGCAAATCTGGCCCCTCGCTTCGCGAGGGTATGCATTTGTGGCCTGCAATGAGCCTTCAGCTTATTGCAGCCAACGTTGGAGCCTCCGCCTTCCGCAAATGCGGCCCAAACTGACGATATTTCGTAGTTTGACAACTATTATATGTGATATGTAATAGAGTAATGTAACTGGAGGCACACAGAGAGCCAGTGCAAGGGTTTTGAGCACACAGTAAGTCTTATGTAGAAGGGTGAGGGCACTTTTAAGGTCATATGAGTGTTTTAAGGTCATATAAGTGTCCACACTGGAAATAACCTGAGGTAAACAGATAAACATGGACAGAATAATCATGTGTAAACCTTTCAAGAGCTGAAGCTTGGAGAGAGTCAGATGGAGCATGAACGTGTGTTCTACTGCAAGAGAGGACCATGAGCAAGATTTTGGATGTTGGGAAAGAAAACAGTAATAAGATAAGATTTGCATGCTATAAATTTGGAGCAAGGGATAAGGAAGATGTATGTAAGAAAGATGAGACTGCTATATCAAACTGTGGATGTCCAGAGTAAAATGTAGTAAGTAAGGCCAAGATTCCATTAGTCGCAATCTTGTACAAACACATGGTTCTTGTTAGTGAGTCATTGCTTTGAGAGTGTTAAATAGCTGAAACTCCCTATTGGTTTTCATGACAAAGAGCGAAAACAGCTATTACAAGATACTCACTAAGTTTTAGCGAGTGCTAGTGTTACTGTTCGGATCACTACCTTGTCGTTGTAACGGGGCTTGTGTACTTCAATGAATCTGTGAGCTACACCATGTAGGGTCACCCAAGAGTGGCAGGTCATAGCAGAGAGGCCAGACAAATTGCAGCCCACTCTAGAATAAACTGGCAACCTTCTCCAGTATATTTGCCAAGATAACATTATGGATAGGTGTGACCATAGACATAACAATAGATGTCCCTAGTGTACTCTGGTCCACAGGGTCGCGGAGAATCAGTCCCGAAAATTTTTCACTGTCAGATAAAACCCTGCAATTTGTTAGTTATATTTGTAGGGAGAAAGTCCCCAACATGACAAATGGTGAAAGCTCACACAGCCGGGTATATAGTCTAGGCAAAAGATTTGGCAAACCAAAGAGGACTGATGGAAAACTATACAGAAACAAGAATACAGTAGCCAGGAGCCCAGCAGTGCAAATAGTCAGACCTCAGGTGTCTTGGCAAATGCAGAAAGGCTGCTTCCGAACTGATGGAAACTTTCTAGTTATCTAGGTAGGAGGACAGTGTAATAGGAACCCAGGAGCTCCACCGAGGGCGAGCATACACAGATAAAAGGCAAGGGGACTAGAACATGCTTAGTTTAAATACTCCTGTTGCTATTTGACTAAATTAGCAAGTCATCTGGAAATTATGCATATCTTACAAAAGTAGCAACGGACCATGCCTACAGGACTATGAGAACTCATAAAAGAGGGATCAGGACTATGCAGTGGGTTTCTGCATGCTAAATTCATACACATTTTCTCAACAAATACAGTTATGAATAGTGAGGTAGTCGTGAGTGTTCAGTAATCTAGATGAAAAATCTGAATATTGCAGTAAATAGTGATACTTTTTTACTAGACAAACATTGCTTTCTAGAGTAGTACCTCTCTTTATCAAGTCAGAAGCAAGAGAGCATAGTACAACAGAGATGAGATTCAGAGTTGGAAACAGACAGGCATCACAAAGTTTGTTCTGATCGGTCAAGTAGGCAAGTCTTTACCACATGGTTTGAGATATGGAAAAAGAAGAGTAATATAAGTTAGGGCCGTAAATATCCCCAGATATTAAGGAGTGGAAAAACAAGAATAATCATGAGAAGGAATGTGGCAGGGTCACAAGAAATTTTGATAATGTGATATTTGATATCTGTATCTTTAGTGTTGAAGAATGGGATCATCTTCATTTCAAATGTTTTTTCTCTCCTGGATTTTTCTGAAATTCCTGAAATGAGTGTTTTTATTTTCATGTTTAGGATAGAGTATTCATTCTGGGTAAAATGTGGTCCAACTGTGGTTTTCATTGTGCTTTTTGATGGAATTCCTGTGTAGATTCAACATTAGATGTAATTTTGTTTTTTCACATACACGACATTGTATTGTGTATACCACATTGGAGGATGTGCATCAATATGACCCTCTGATGTTATATGTCTTGTCATTATGTGTGGCTGTATGCTCTTTACAGATGTGCTGACACAGTTTGCAAAGAGTTTTATTGCAAGTCTTGGTATAATTTTCTCTCTTACACTGTTCATTGGCCAATCTTCTGCTAACCAATGTTTGTTTCAGGTTTGGTGGCTATATAAATGCAAGATTTTGAGCTTTGAGAAATATATTTTTTAATTTTGCTTCCTGTGTTAGTAGTGGCAGTAAATCTTTAAATATTTTGCGCATTTCTTCTAGAGTCGGATGGTATGTGGTCACTAGAGGTGTATGTGAAGTAGTTTATTTAGTTTGGTATTCAAACAGGTATTCATGCAGTGTTTTAATGGCAGTGGTTATTTTCTGTGTAATGACACAGGGCTTGTAACCCTTCTGAAAAATTCTGACAGTGTTATTAAATGCTGCAGTCACCAGAGTTTGATCATATGCGGTAGTATCTAATGGTTTGCTTATGGATTATGGCTTGCATAGTGTGGGAGGGATGGAAACTGGATCTGCGAAGGTAGATACATCTGTCTGGTTTCCTATATACTAATGAGTGGGGTGTGTCATTGGTGATAGTTATGGTAATTTATTTGATAGATGGGTGAAAGTTATTGAAATAATTTTTCTCCCTCTATCCATATGATGAACAGATCATCTATGTAGCAGTAGTATATGTAGGATTTGTGAACATATGTTAATAAGAATTTATTTTCCAGGTCAGCCATAAATAGATTTGCATATTGTGGTGCTATTTTGGCACCCACTGCAGTACCCATTATGTATAGATAAATATGTTTGTTGATGGTAAAATAGTTGTGGGCAGGATATATTCCAGTAATTTGGCAATAGTATAAAAGTTATTTTTCTGTGTGGTGAGAGAAATTTAAGTCATGCCTCAGTGCCATCTTTGTTGCTGTACAAGGATTCAACATCCATGGTGACAAGAAGTGTGTTAACAGGTAGGTCTGATGTGTTGAGAAGGTCAGAGTTGTCTTGTATAGAGTTGCCAGGGTTTGTAACTAGTGACTTGTGGATGTTTTCAACAAGGTCAGATATCTGTTCAGTCAGTGGGTCATACATGTAATAATTGATCTTCCTGGGTTGTTTGGTTTGTGGATCTTTGGCAGCATGTAGAATTGATGTAGGATGGGTGGGTATGAGCTTCTCCAATCCTTGCTGCACATTCTTAGGGAACATTTGAATATGTTTCCTGAGCTAAATGGTATATTCATCTGTAGATACTGTCTGTCAGTTGTTTGTTTCCTTCTTTTATGTAGTCCTGATTGTTCATAATAACAACTGCGCCACATATGTCTGCGGGTTTGATGTTAATAATAGGGATTTCTTTCAAACCCTTTATAACACCTCCTTCCACTGGTGAGAGATTGTAAAAGCTTATTTTGTTTTGGGATGTGACCAAGGATATAGTTCTAAGGCAAAAGCTTTCTATGTAGCTGTCCAATTTAGGTTTGCGTCCAGGTGCTGGAGTAAACTGTGTGTTCTTTTTGTTGCTGTTTTAGTCCAATGATGTTGTGGGATTCTACCGGTTGAATAATTCTATGAGCCTCAGCCTCCCAAAGAATTCTTCCAGGTCTGAAGGAGGGATAGTATTTGGTGGTTAATTTGTGTTTCTTGCCATAAAGTTAGTGAATTAGTTTGTTTCTCAGATTCTTACTTGTGCGCCTTCACTCCTTAATATATGGGAATGTTTATGGCCCTAAACTTATATTACTCTTCCTTTTTCTCATCTCAAACCTTGTCTACATACTTGACTGATCCGTACATCATTTAGGATTCCTGTCTGTGTTATTATGCTATTGCTTGCCTTATTCAGTATTGATTTTGACTTGATAAAAAGAGGTACTTCTCTTGAAACTTTGTATAGCAATGTTTGTCTAATAAAAAAGGTATCATATATATATACTTCAATACTCTTACTATTCATCAACAAATAGAGTAAACAATATTAATATTTTATTTATGTGGCACTTCTCATAGAAGAGACTCAAAAGAACTATGGGCCCTATTAAATTGTCAAAATTGCAATTACTGAAGCCTGTAATGTAGCCTGCAAACCTTATTGATATTAAATTAGCCTCCTCTAAATAACCGCAATCTATTTGCGAGCTACAGGCTGAAAATACACTCCCCCCCACCCCCCACTGATGCAATTGTCTTCAAACATGCAAATGGCAAATGTAGCAAAAAATTCTATGAGTACTAGTGAGGACTGGCAAGGGGATTAAACACCTTTTATTAACACTATAAAAGCAAATAAAAACACAATACTAGATGTTAAAATACGGGAAAGTGATGAAAGACATTATAATTAATTGCACAGCAGTCTCAAGCTCACAAATATGCAATAAAAAAAAAATTACGTTTAATTTCTGTGTTATATCGATCTCAGGAATCCATACATATCAGGCCACCCACATGGACTATAACAGTTTCTTCATTAATTTCTATTGATTTTTAAGTCACTGAATTGCGAGCCTGATCACATATTGGACACTAATTTATTGACGTTTTAATGTCATGTTTTACTGATGTCATGATGACAGTCTCATTTACTATTGACTGTTTCGAAATCGTTACTTACGGCTTGCTTAATTGATCATGATCATGCCCTGAAATGCTATGTACGGTTACATGGTTCACGGATTTCGCTTTCGGACATGTACTTGCGGGCTTGTTCAATTAAATTGATCTGTAACTGTTGCCATTTTCAAGCCCCCAGACTTACAGCCTATATGAAAGCCTATGGGCCCTATTACATTGCAACAGTTACAGACCGATTTAATTGAACAAGCCCGCAAGTACATGGCTGGAGTTACAAATGTTCAGCCTGTAGCTCACAAATAGATTGCGGGTTGCTAGAGGAGGCCAATTGTAGGTCCTTACGCTCTCCCCTTATGCAAAAGATTGGCAGCAGCAGTGCCGCCACCAACTGCTAGATGAGGCTGACGATTTTCGGAATACTGTTGCACATTGCATATAAAAACACAAGACAACACGAGGCATACAAATATAAAAAGCCCAGCCCTCTCCACCAATAAATAGCGTGGCTCATTCAAATACGTCACCTTATTAAATAAACATATTTGCTCATACTATTAAACAATGCCACAAAAGTAGTTCTAAACTATGCATATATATATGGCATGTGGCAGGCAGTATTATAGGGTATTTGTACAATGGGATGAGCATGTGAGATGGCCTTTTGGTAGTGTGATTGTGACTGTTATGAGTATGCATACATTTTACATGTAAATTAATGTGTAATATACATAAATACCTACTATGCTCTCCAAATTCCTAACATTCCCAGAAAAACTAATCTCCCCAAGCCTTTGATCTTTCAAGTCCGTAAATGTTACAATCGCAAATCGCTATTCAATTGCTACAATTCCTCAAGCCCGCAATTGTTCTCACACCCGTAAATGGCAAAATGTAAACGAAAATCCTATGGGTACCAGTTATGACCCACAAGGAGGTTAAACACCTGTTCGTGGCACTGTAAATGCAAATAATAAAAGCAATACTGCACTTTAAAAGACAGGGAAAGGGACAAAAGACATTCGAATTCATTGCACAACAGACTCAAGCTCGGAAATCTGCATTCAAACATTTTTTTTTATGTTTTATTTCCGTGTAATCACGGTACTCAAGGAATTAATACATATCAGGCCACCCACATGGACTAGAACAGTATTGTCAATCATTTTTATTATTTTGCACACGGATTGCGGATGCTAATTGATTGATGTTTAACCTCCATGTTTTACTGACGTCATGACGACGGTCTCATTTACTATGGGCTGTTTCTACATTGGTAGTTACGGCCTTCCTTGATTGATAATGATAATGCTCTGAAATGCTAGTTATGGGTGCATTGTTTATGGTTTAGTCTCTCGACCAGGTAGTTGCTGCCTTGTTCAATTGAATTGCTCTGTAAATGTTGCAAATTGCAATTGAATGTGGCTCAGAATGGCTTCAGAAAGCACTCCCGTAAGCAAATTTTGCTAATAAGCATTCTAGTGTGTCTCATTGAATCTTGGTAAACATGTCAACAAATGGCGAGCATGTAATTATGGATTGTAGTAACACTGTGGTAGATAGAGGTGAAGTGTAGAAAGACACATTTCACTCATTTGAGAGATTGTGGAAGGCAAAGTAATAGCCTTTGCGTTCTCTGATTAAGAGAGGCAATGGAGAAGAGGGGATGATAGAAATAGAAATAGAAAGAAAAACATCAGATGGTAGCATCCCAATCATTAACAGAGCACATAGTACTGGGAAAAAAAACAGTAAGATTTCTTGGAGAGAAATTTAAACACTCAATTGAAATTTTTCATTTTTATGTAAATGTATATTTTGTCTTAATGTAAAACATTACTTACTTCAATTTCAATTGCTTCATGTAACTTCTTGCAAGTTGCAGAGAATGTTTCAGAAGTGCCAAATTCAAAGTACCAAAATTTATTTTTCATTCTGAAAAACAAACAAACTTGTCTTAATATACATTTTCTGAAATACATTTTTGTTATGGAGAAACAAGTTACAAATGTGCAGCTTTTATGACACTTATAACCATGGAAAACACCTGACGTCCTACTTGCAGATATATCATCTCAACACTAGGGGTCAGTCAGCATACTAGTCTTTCACCTCAGATCCCTCCCCTCTCACTCTAAAATAAAACTCTTTCTATCTTTCACTTGCTTCCTGACCCTTGCTATTCATTATTTGTTTCTCTTCCCCAGTTCTCTGCCCTTTAACTCCCTTTAGATTGTAAGTAGCGAGTTTCCAGTCTTGTAGGGTGTTTTGGGATAAAGCACTTTCTGCCTAGATTCTAAGCTCAAAACAGGGCCCTTCAACTTTTGAATTTTGATTAACTTGTAATTCCCCTGTTCTTATCCCCTGTACAGCGCTATGGAATATGTTGGTGCGATACAAATAAAAGATAATAATAATAATTTTATAAATTGGTTTTAATATTCATATCATTTCTTATCTACATACAAAATAATTATTGCAGGTTAAATACAAAGGGCCTCATTCTATTATCGGCCGTAAACCGGTCGTAAGACTGAGATTCCTTGCGGGGGTCCCGTTACCTTGCAATTCAATTAAACGGCCCCGCAAGGATCTCCTCTTACGGCCGGCCGTAAATCTTGCTACCGGCCGTAAGCTCTGAAAACTTAAAACTCAAAAATAAATTCAAGCCTGCACTGTACAGCTCTGTAAATGCTAGGGATCATATTGGGGGACATGAGGATTAAAAGTAACCCCCTCTCAAGCTTGCACATCAGCCCAAACCCGAGTTCAAATTAACTGTTTATTTTCCGGCTGCGGCGTGGGCGGGTCTGAGGTGCTCCAAGCCCTATGGACTTTTTACATGGATATTTGACGTATATTAAAAAATATATATTTTACGGATTTGAGTATAGGGGAATTTTGTGCTATTTTTGCTAACACCGAAAATCACTTTATAGACTTCTCAAAGTGCAGGATGGCTTTATTTGGGCTATATTTCGTGCTTAATTGGTGCTAGCGGGACCTCTTTCCTGCAAGTAAGCTGCGGCTCGGTTTTAGCCTTGCAGAGAGGGTTCCCGGAGCAATTGAATTGCAAATAGGATTTTCTTACGGCCGATTTCCTTGCGGCCGTTTTAGATCAAAGGATTTCCTCCGGCGCGAGCGGCCGCAAGAGATAGCAAGGCACCGGCCGCAAGCCTGCCGGAATGCCCGGCCTGAGGGGAATAGAATAGCAGAATAGCTTGCGGCCGGTCCTTGCGGCCCCGCAACGGCTGCGGCCGCTAATAGAATGAGGCCCAAAGTATATAATGTTCAACATAAGGCTCTGTGCCTTTAAAATCTCCTCACTTATGTATGTTTACAGAATGCATCCTCAGGAATGGAGAGTGAAAAAGGAGGAAGAAGAAGGTGCAGAACCAGAGGTGGGGGACAGCGTTTTAGAGACCTGGATTATTATAGACAATGAGAGAGAGATTTTATTTTTTTATAGCATTCCTTCATAATTTGCCAAGGGCCCGTACACTTCAAAATATCTATATTTTTCAAATTAGATTAAAAGTTCAGCTCAACTTGAAGACTCTTCTTGTATATCAGCTTCAATCAGTCTTATGCAGACTTCAAATACAAACTCAAATGTAGTAGGGTACTATCTCACCAGTAACCTCAATTAAAATACTTACCATATTCTAACAGTGTCTTTAAATCATTAACCACTGAATAAGTGACTAACAATATATTTAATACAATTAATGAATTAAGTACTTATTAAAGTTAACACATAATATATATGGCTTAGTAAATCTATTCATGACAAACCAACACAAATTTTTTGGCAGAATTGCTTTATTATTTTATGTATGATGAAGAGCTATTAAGAAATGCATACTATTTCTAATATTGGTTTAGCAAATTCTCTTGTACACATACAGATTACAGTTCCTATTGCACAACCCTTCTCATAATCTAGCATTAGGCACATATATTTTGCAATGGCTATCCGAAAATGACTGTTCTAATCAATACCAATTGAAATATAATATACTTCTATTTAAAGTCTTTTTCTCATTGCTCGTGAAACCATCATTTAGGAAATCACAGCCAACAAATCATTCTGAAGCAGAATACAATATATATTAATAAGATATTATATGATTCATTCCATTTCGATATCTTTTTCTTAACAGTTAAATAATCACCATTCATTTTCTACTGAGAGATGTACAGCACTAATGAAAGAAATATGTATAAAACATGTTAAAAAAGGCAAATCCCATATTATTGACACCAGCACCGGTATCTTTTTAACACAAATATAATTTAAGGCATTGAGATTACAAGTTCAGTATGTCCTTTGGCTTTCGGAAATCTTCAAACACATAAAGATAAAATCACTTGAGCATTAACTGTCAACTGTGAACTCTAATTTTACTTGGAATATAGTGACCTCTGATTGCAAATTTGTACATATTCATATGAAGAGTGAGGTAGCCGTGAGTGGCCAGTAATCTAGATAATCTAGATAAATAATCAGAGTATTGCAGTATATAGTGTTACCTTTTTTATTGGACAAACATATTCCTATAGCCTCATTCAATTGCTGCAATTTTGAGATCCGAATGGAGGTCACAAGTTACTTTGCTATTCAATTGCCTTCCGTTTGCGGGTTCTGATCGAGTTACTTGCTATGAGCTGCTATTCATTGCGATTCGTAAAATCGCAAGCTACTTCCTTCCAAGCCTTTGATCTTTCATAGCCGCAAAAGTTGCGGCAGCTAAAATCACGAATCGCTATTCAATTGCTCTGATTGCCCCTTCGTCAAGCCCGCAGATGGCAAAAATCAAACCACAGGCTACTGGGACCAAGGAGGTCTCGGAAAGGGCTTACTGGCAAATCTGAGCACTTTACATGCAATTATAAAATCAATAGAGCACTGTAACTGATTGGGAACACAATGGGTGACATTAGAATTAAAAGCACAACATTCTCAAGCTTGCACATCGCCAAAATACAATACTTTATTTCATGTTTAATTTCCTCCTAAGTCCTACGGGCTTCAACCTTCAAGCCCGTAGCACTTTGTAATCCAACCTCCATATTTCATTGAAGTCCTACGGGCTTGAATAACATGTTATGGGCTTGGAGGTCATTCAAGCCCGTAGGACTTTGGACAGAAATTAAACAATGTTGTGCTTTTAATTCTAATGTCACTCATTGTGTTCCCCATCATTTACAGTGCTGGACTGATTTTCTATTTGCTTTTAAAGTGCTCCGATTTTTCAGATTTGAACCACTAGTTACGGGCTTGCGTCTGCGATCATGTTCAAGCCTGCAAATGTTACTGCCGAGAGCATGGTTTCCGATTCTTGCAACCAATTGAATAGCAGAGTAAATGTAGACCTATTGGAGTCCGCAAATAGATCACAGGAAATTGTCTACTTGCAATCGAGTTACGGCCCCGAATTGAATGAGGCTGATAATTATTATGACAAGCTTCTCTGTGTCCCATCCCAATCTCTGAACAGATATTTTTCTTTTTTTTGGTGCATCCATTTAATACTGCTTTTGACTTGATAAAGATAATCTAGTGATAAAGGTTATCTATTGAAAGCTCATCATAAAAATTATGAATATGTTTGTCCAATAAAAAAGGTATCACTATATACTGCAATACTCTGATTATTCATCTAGATCACTGGACACTCACGTCTACCTCACTCTTCACATATATATATTTAACATAAATTGGTTTGGTAAAGCTTTTTGTAAAGTTGGAATAACAAATCTTAGGGTAAGCACGAAATATGATTTTTGTGGTTAATCCATTCACCAAAATTTATAGTGGCCTTGGAGAGAAAAAATAATTCCTCATGAGAATCATTCATTTCCAAGCACCAACAAATGAAAACAATTTCAAATGACAAATATAAAAACACTAGAAAATAGAAAAACAGAATGTGGGGAGATTCTTGCTTTGCTTTAACTATAAACTAACAAACTCCCCTATCATTGCGTTCTTCATGTGACTACATGCAGCTCTCTAGTGTCTCTGGGATAGGTGTCAAATTGCAGAGAAGGTTAACTCTTTTACTGCTATATCACGTTACAGAAGTGAAATAGACTTTCTAGGCTCCACGGAAAAGTATGAACAAAGGGTTTATATATAGTTTATAGTATGGTCTTCCTATAAAATATGCATATTATAGGCTGATACTTATAAAAAGTGGAAAACAGGTGTAATAAATGATAGTGTGAGGGTACACCAAAACCTCATATTTATTAATAATACATTTAATTTAAAGCATAACCATGTTAAAATTCTCTGTGGGGCTTTATTGATCTATAGTATTATTTCTTAATGCTTGATGATTTTTTATGTGCAGAATAGACGACTGAAATAAAATTATTGGTGTCTTTTCAAAAAATAGAAAATCTTAACAAATATTATATCTCTAGCAACTTTGTAATGGGAATATACACTCTGGTTACATGATTATGACTATGGTATATAGTAAAGCATTTAATGGGATATTAAGACATACATTTATAAGACAAAATAAAAGAAAGTGATTAGTAAATACTATAGTACTTTACTTCTAAAAAAAACTATTATATGCATTAGATTAATTTTGTATATTGCATATTGTAACTATTCTTTTATGATCTTCACATTAACAAGTATTTGTTACCAAACAGACTCTTTATCATATCTTTGTCATAATAACATTAAAAGGCATTGGTAATTGGTAATACATGTAAGAACTGATAACACAATAAGAATAAAGAGATTGTATGCCTCATTTTAATAGAAAGACTTAATAGGTAACAGATGTAATGCAGCCAGTGAGGAATTCAACTAACGCTAACAGGTTAAGAAATAGTCTGAACTTTTGATAATTAAAACAAATGTAATAAATCTAATTGTAAAACGTAATGGCCTAATTAAGCTAGTAAAGTCCCAAAAGAAGCTGAATGACATAAAATGTTATCATTTTGAATAAGAATATGATAATGATAAGATGTAACAACTTATATTTGTATACAAGTGGGTACGTTTAAAAAAAAACCAGACCCACATGGGACAGAAGAGATAGAGTAAGGGGGTGACATTGTTGATCTGAAGAAATATGGAATATAACATATTGTAATATAGCATCATTCATTTTCCTGGCATACAAGATCTCTTCAGATGGTGACTGTAGCCATGAAATTAAAAGACGTTTGCTTCTGAGGAGGAAAGCTGTGGGAAGTCTGGACAAGCTAGTAAAAAGTAAAGACATTACACTATCAACAAAGGTCCGCATAGTTAGAACTATTGTATTCCCAGTAGTAACATAAGAATGTGAGAGCTGGACCATAAAGAAGGCTGAGTGCTGTAGAACTGATGCCTTTGAATTGTGGTGTTGGCGAACCGCTTAGATTCCCTTGGACTGTGAGAAGATCCGATAAATCAGTAGTTCAGGAAATCAAGGCAAACTGTTCACTGGAAGCTATGATCATAAGGCTGAAGCTCAAATATTTTGGCCATATCATGAGAAGACAGGATTCCCTACAAAGACTCTAATGCTGGGAACGTTTGAAGGCACAAGAAGAAGGGAACGACCGAGGCGGAGATGGATAGATGAGATCATTGAAGCAATGATCATGAACTTAATCGAGCTCAGAGAGGCGGTGACTGACAGATGTACAGGCGTGCTGCAGTCCATAGGGTAACAGAGAGTCGGACACAACTGAACGACTAAACAACAATGTCATGGCTGAAGCATGCCAAGGCACCAGCTGTGCAATACCTTACAGACTGATGCCTTTAGCCTTATAAGATAGGCTTATTGTGCCAGGGGAAAGGGGCCCACGGAGTTGGGTTAACATTGGGATGTTGTGATTTATGTGTTATTCTTGTTATGCCTGTTTAAAGTTGCCTGGGTGCCACTGGGCCCATACTGTGGTACCCATGTTTATAGTTGGGGTGTGTGTATGAACACAAGGGGAGTGATGGGATGTATGTCTGTGTTGTGCTTTGGGGGGCTAGCACTTACAAGGGAAATATTGTATATGCCCAATATTTCATAGTAATGGACTATTCCCTTATTAACAAGATTAGGTAGATAATTGACCCCTAGAAGTCACATGACACCAGTATCTCTCTCTATGTATCACAAGCCTCAGACTGGTGTCTCCAGGCCTATTGTATGTTATTGCCCCCTACCAAGAATACAGCAGTGCCAAGGGAAAACAATTGGTGATTGACTGGCAGGCAGGGCTGATAACGTGAGCTAGAAGGTGACTGGGTGTAACCATGGATGCACATTTGAATTGATTGGTCTTTCGTTGCTAAGAATGTGGTATAAATATGTCTGATGGTTTCAGTAATAAAGATGTTATACTGGTTCACATAATGAATGTGTGAATTTCGTTATTGATGCTGGATGCTGGTTCCTGGAGTAAGTTCTTTTCAGAACTTAGAAAGATTTGTATGCTCTACAAGACCACATCTCTCAGTCTAACCTAAGGGCTGAAAGTTCTTCCTGCTGTACAGAGGTAACACGAACCGGTCGCACCTGTGGGGAGAGGTTTGGGCAATAGGCTCTTATCATACCCCATTCAACATACAGGTTCTGACAAACAATATAGTGTAAATACAGAAGGTCAGAAAGAGATACATCAACTAAAATATAATCTATAATTGTGTATAATGAAAGGAGGACTTGTAGAATATACACATATCCATATGTAAGCATACATAAATGTATTCACAAACAAAAGTATACATTTTAAAAAATATGAATAAAACAATATTAACCCAAAGAACATTGGAAAAACAAATAAAGGATTACATGAAATTTGGTAGTGTGGTAGAAAATCAAAATATGTATTAAGTTTTTTATATATTTGTTGATAAAGGTTGTGATCATCTACATCAAAACCTTAGAGCAAGAAAAAGAGTTGCTATATAAGTCTGCATACCTGAATTATTCTTATATGACATATTACACTGACATATTGTCAACATTATGTTGGTTTTGCCTCACATTGGACAATGAAGCAAATTAACACTCATATGATTTCACAGCTAACAAAGATTTAAATCAATTTTGATAAATTTGGGTTTGACAGAAAAACCACGTTGATCTGTTCTAAACCATGCTTGGCTCTAGAGCCATAGTTTAACCTAATCTACCTCTTTAGCAGTCATTAATAAGAGCTGTAATGCTAATATACACACATATTTTTCTAAATCTGTGGTTCATTATGATGAGAAAAAATAGTAAGTCTTATGGATTTACCATGTAAGAATAAACAACCACAGAGATGGCATTTCTTAGCATCTGATACATGTATGTACGCACCAGCCACTAATGTAAATCAGTGATAACAAATCACCTCTATGTACTTTAAAGGTTTACAACTACTTATGCATAAAGAAGCCTGGTATGTTTGGAAAACTGGGCACAGTGACCATGAAAGCATGAATGGAGTTCTTTATTTTAATTACATTCTATGAGTTACGTGCAGCACGGAAAAGTAAACATAGTTAAGGTTCACATGCAGAGTGAGGTTTTCATAATAAAGCACCCTCTAGATACTACCAGAACAGTGTTTTTATTAAAAAAGCTCCAGATGGTACATTTTGCTAACCCACTAAATAGTGTGCTACACAAGAAATGTATGGTGCTGTTTCCAATATTCGTAACTTATAAGGCTGATTTGAATTTTATTTATTTATTAACCTATAGCAATTTACTCACCAAGATGTCTCGGTCTAACTACAGTAAAGAATCACTGGCCAGTTTCAGATTGATAATGATACACTTATAAGAAAATGGTAAGTTATTTTATAAGAAAGTTAAACAGTAAGCTATTGAATGTAGAGTACAGAAATAAACAGTGAAGTTTTGGCAAGCATTTTATATATGTAATCAATGTAAGAAAAATAATTCTCTGTAGTTTTGATTTTAGTTTAGATGCAAAGCATTAAGTATGGCATCAAAACATTTTTTCAACAATTCATGCCTTCTTGACCCTCAAGAGAGATCCCTCAGCCTCAAACAAAAAGAATTGGCTGAAGAGGAGGCAAAGTAAATAAAAAAATATTATTCTGTTTGGTCTAACAGTATTTTTAGTTTTAAATAAAATGAAGGCCACTTTTTGTCTCATTCCTATTGCCTGTGCAAATTAACTAGTCCTTGTTGTTCTTTGTTCATGCTTCTTGGCTTATTGCTATTCTGTATTGATCTATTGTATAAGTATGTGTCTTGTAAATCTTTGCCTCTGCCTTTATTATGTGATCTGGATTACCCAGACTACCAGATACCCCTGACAGTTATTATCTCCAAATCCCATATGCTTGGGCTTAAACAGAACAAACACCCCTCCTTAGCTGAAGCTTGGTCACATTATCCATTAACCATCTACATTATTTATCCATATTCCTAGTTAATTTTTAACAAAAAAGAGTTTTCCAGGATGAAGATGGAAGGGTAAACTTGAAGTAATGCTTCTTCATAATTAAAATTAGGTATTTGGGATGTCACAATCAGATTATGTTCTGCTATGATATGGATGAGGAATGCAAGATTAAGCATCAAGAAGGAGTTTCCTATGTAAGGGGTAGAGCCTCATTCATTTGAGCCTTTCGGGAGATCCTGGCTGCGATTCATTGCAATGGTGAAAATTGGAAGTTAATGCCCCTCCAAGCTTTTGATCTTTCATGGCCACAAGAGTTCCGAGCGCTAAAATTGCAAATCGCTATTTAATTGCTCCGATTACCCCTCACTAACCATTCCATCAAGCCCACAAATGGCAAAAGTTGAACCACAAGTTAATGGTTCCAAGGAGGCAAAGGGCTTAATGACATGTCAGGAGCACTTCAAATGCAAATAAAAAATAAAAAAACAACATTCTCAAGCTTGCACATTGGCAACAAAAAATACTTTGAAATCCAACCTACAAGCCCGTTACTAGTAATTGAAGGCCATAGGACTTTGAAAAATGGAGGTTGGATTTCAAAGTCCTACCTCCAAGCCCGTAGGACTTTGAAATCCAACCTCCATTTTGCAAAGTCCTACGGGCTTCGATTACGAGTTACAGACTTGGAGGTTGGATTTCATTGATGACATGATAATGACCTCTGTTTCCATTGACTGTTTCTTACTCGGGAGTTACGGCCGTGCTTGATTGATCATGTTCAAGCTTGCAAATGCTACATACTATACCATGGTTTTCGAATTTCGCTATCGGCCCCTAACTTGTGGGCCCGGCCAATTGAATAGCACCATAAGTTGCGGCTAATACAGGCCTGCAGCAGTCCCACAGACATAAGTCCTACCTTTCCTAACTTTCGAAGTCTCAATTGAATGAGGCTCATAGTATTCCAAATAACTGTATTAGATTTTGTTCTCCACAAATCAACCTTGAAAACTATATTTTGTTGTTCATAAAATTCTGTGACCCACATTTTATTTGGTTAAAACTTATTGAATCTGCCAACTTTTGTACATAAGAAAGGTTTCATATCTAAAATGACCACATTTGTATATTATTGAAGATTATTTATATTCATACTGTAGATGAAGAACATAGCATAAATATATTTAGAGATTAGAGTTGTGATAGGAAGCACCTTTTTACCAGCTATAATTATAGAACAATTTATACAGAATAAAGCATTGTATATCATTGGTCAATAAGACATTTTAAACTTCTCTTATCTTGCCAATAAAGCAATGGCATTTAACATTTGGCACAGTCTGGTCAAGTGTAGGTTAATTGGATCGTATATTTGTGCGAAGAAGATGACTCACAAAAAAACGGACTACAAAGGATTCTATAATTAATTCAGATTGAGAATGTGTGGTAATTAAATAACTAAAACATTTAGAAAGTTAATTGTGAAAGTTTTACAGCTGCAAATGTGCTGCACTAAGTACTCAGGCTAAAAATCCCTGCTGTTGGCAAAATTGTAACTCCGACCCAGCTAAGCCTTTGATCTTTCAAGACAGTAAATGTTACAATCGCAAATCGCTATTCAATTGATACAATTCCTCAAGCCCGCAAATGTTTTCACAAATGGTAAATATAGAAGAAAATCCTAAAAGTACCAGATAGGACTCGCAAGGGGGTTAAACACCTGTTCATAGCACTGTAAAAGCAAATAAAAAACTCAATACTGCACTTTAAAAGACGGGGAAAGCGATGAAAGACATTAGAATTAATTGAGCAAGCTCGCAAAACTGCAATAAATGTTATTTTTTTTTCATTTCCGTGTTATATTAATCTCTATAATCAAGGAGTTAATAAATATCAGGCCACCCACATGGACTAGAACATTTTCTTCATTCATTTTTATTATTTTGTACATCGCCGGATTGCGAGTCCAATCGATATCGGACTTCTAAACGCTAATTGATTGACATTTAACCTCCATGTTTTACTGATTCATTTACTATTGGCTCTTTCTAAATCGGTAGTTACGGCCTTTCTTAATTGATCATGAACATGCTCTGAAATGCTACTTACGGGTGCATGGTTTAAGGTTTAGACTTTCGGCCACATAGCTGCGGGCTTGATCAATTGAATCGCTCTGTAACTGTTGCAATTGATTAGGGCCCCAAATGTTTTACAGAAAATTTCATGAAATCATCAATAGAAATTCTGATATTGGTGGGACTGTGTTTCCATAAATGGAGATGCTACGTTGGATATAGTTTAGAATATTAAGGGATTACTTTTGTATATGTAATGCATTGCATGTATGTCAGTTCACTTACAACATATTGAGCAGGATAAAGAAATACATTAAAACAGAGAACTGCTTATTCTTCACTTTGGATATAGTCCTCACTCTAGTTTAGGATCCATAATGGTTCTGCTATTATTATTTACTTTATATTCTCATTTCTGCACAGAGCTTGCAAATTTTCCATTATTTAGGGAATATTACTGTACCTTGCCTACAAACCTAATATAATACAGTGCTAAAACGCATGTAAAACATTCAAGTCACTCATTTGCTTCTAAAGATTCCACATTTGGGATAACTTTTACATCTCCCGTGAGTTTAAGCCTGTTATATTCAGTGCACAATACCAAACAATTATTCACCGCACAACTAGAGAGTTAACTCTCTGCTGATTAAGCATACTGATATACATTCATGTTTTTATACTCAAATTAATTTTTCATTTATTTCATTCCTTTAGAACGGTGGACAAGTTATGAAAGTCATCCCTATCAAGCATGAGATCAGGAAGGTTACATATACATGTATACATGTTAAAAGTCATCTAGACACTTGATGATTTGACTAAGGGTCAACTTATGCCCCTCTAGATATCTAAATGATATGGTACAAACCATCAAACATTTCCATCTTTTATATGGGAGGCAACAGACATATATATTGCAGTATACACTGCTCTACAACCATGCTATGCAATACAGAGTGCCACAAAGCTATATTTTATCATCACTGGAATATACAATTATGACCATCCCTGTACCGCTCCTCATTCCCTAAATTCCAAGATACCCATTTGATCTGGAGGTGAAGCTTTATCTAGCTTTCAACATCAACATTATGGAACTCAGCATAAAAAAAACAGATATTCAGCATCTCTACATCATGTTTATTCTTGATATATCATTTGATAACTATTAGAGTTCTTCTATTACAATCTTCACTTTCTCCAACTACTTTTATAATTCGTTTTCTGATTTATTGTCACTTCTTGTGCATAAAAAGCACTATATAAATAATTCAATATTAAAACATGTCTTTCTTTTTGTCACTTTTAATTTATCTTTAAATGTACTCTAAAAATATATTGTCAGTTTCATTACTCTAACAATCGGCACATAAATTAAAATTGCATAAATTACCTAAGGCATTGGCTTTATCTCAGTTTTTCTTCTAAAACAATAAGAAAACTAAGGTCAATTTGAAAAAAAATTAGTATTAATTATAATCTTACAAAGTGATTCTTTCAGAGCATTATTGTTTATTTAGACCATAACTTTCATTACAGTTTCAGATAAATAGCATAAAATTAATAAAACTTAGTCTCTCACTTATTTAGTCTTCCCAACAGTAAATAAAAAATCACAATAGAAAAAATGTATTGAACAGCCTTCTGTTGGCTACAGATTTATTAACGGTGTGGTATATAAGATGCAGGCCCTTGCAACTATAGAAATTTCAGTTGTCATGAGAAAAAATTATCAAATTTTATTGCACTTATTTTGCAAAGCTTTTTTTGGATTGTTTTTATAAAATAGTCTCTTACAGTTACATGCATTATAATGAAAAAAAATGATGCATAATAATTTATCAAGTGAAGATACATATGTTTTTTATAATTTTGTAATAATTTACAAATGCCTCAAAAATGGGGAAATTTAACACTGGATAAGTATGATAAGGAAAGTCACAGCAGAGTATATTTCCGCACTTTGAATTAAGTCATAAGCATGTTCAGTTTTACTGTCTGCTCTACATGTATCACAAAAGGTTGATATATGTAGCTGTCTCAGAACAGTTGTTGCTGATGAACTAATTCTACTTTTAAATTGGTCTTGTGGCTTTTGGCAAGCATCTGTTTTGATAATTGAAGAGTCCAGCTTAAGCACCAGTGGAAAACTGTGCCTAACAAGCTCTCCGTGGTTACTAACTGCGTTCTAATTGAAGCGCTTGAACAAAATGTTACAAACCTGATTTGTACTTTACACAGTAAGATGCTATATGAGCTGAATAAATATGTGAATATTAAATACTATTTTTTAGGTAACCTGAAAATACAAAAACTGAATAAATATTAGGTAGCCCATTGGATATCACTGAAAACACAGTATAAACAACAATGCACAACGTATACTTATGGAATGTCACTTAAGAGCTAAAAAGACATTGGGGACAAGAGTACATTGTACATAGTAAGCTAAAGGTTAGGCAATTAGAAAAATTGCTTAGAGTTTGTGGTATAATGTTAAATTAAAAGATACAATATAAATTACATATTGTTGATTGTTTTTGAAATCCAAGAAGTTGAGATTAAAAACATCTTTAGTCTATTGTGCAAAATAAGCTATGAATAAAAATGTATCTTTTGGTAGCTGAACTTAATTTGGATTTGTCAAGAAAGTTATTGAAGGGGAGAGAATTCTAGAAGGGCATAGGATTAAGTAGTGAAACGTGAAGATGCAGCAGGCAACCAAGCCTTGTAAACCTACACATAAAAGTACTCCTCCTGGTTAGCGGCACTATCTCTAAATAGATACTATCTCTAAATAGTGGTACTCCTCCATTACGGCACTATCTCTAAATAGATATATTAAACCAGAGTTCTGATTCATTAGAATTCTGGGTGTGGGACTTAACCTAAGTGTACATATTCCCAAACTGATATAGATGTGGGTGTTATGGTCTTGTTTGCGCCACTGTGTTGAATCCACTCATCTTACTCACACAGATATGAAAAACTGAGCCATGTGAAAAGGAAGAAAATAGTATAAGGTATCTTAAAGAATCAGGGTTAGAGTAGGTTAAAACTAGTGGGAGAGTACAGATAAAACAGTTGGGAAAAATAGCTATGGTATACATAATGGCAAGGACAGAGTAAAAATCTGCATCCAGCCCCAACCCATTGCATGTGACCTCAACTATCTTATCCTCTTGTTGCCTTGATCCTTTGCCAGTGACACAGACAATCCTAACTGCCTCCTCAACATTGGAACTGCCAGTGATCACTCTACTGTTTACTGTGCCTGGTCCATTAGATCTACCTCAGTAAACTTAATACCACAAGCTTTACACTTCATTCTATAGATGTTATATCCTGGACAAATAAGGGTTTGAAATGTTGTTATAATATTAGCTCCACGATTTAATACAACATCTTAACATAATCAATTCATATCTAAATTCTCATTTTAATTATTTACTATAATAAAGAGTTACAAGTACATTGGAGTACATTGTGTTCAAATACAAGATATGTGCTATTTATGCTAAATAATAAAACATTTTAGAAAACAAGATTATACTCAAGTATACATTTAGTTGGACATTAGTAATTACTATATATTCTAAATTCTAGATTACTGTATGTAACATGTTAGCCTCAAATCCATAGTATTTCAAATCAGTGCATCAAAGTTTACAAATGCTTGATCCCATGGTATTGTTGAATCCATAATCTTCTATAGAACTGAGTTCCTTTTTAGCATGCTTGAATAAACCCCTTCCCAAAGGATTAGATCAAACACAAATCTGCGTAAGACAAAAACAATGTTGTTTCTGTTAAATACTTCTTATCCAATATTGTGTTTTTTTACTTTTTATTTATTTATCCTAAGTGAGCACATGGTTAAAATATTTGTGAATTGCTTTAAGCTAAAAAAATAAATCACCTTTAATTCTTTTAAGAGAAATCAATCAAAGGCCTGTAAAAATGGACGACTTGATTGGTCGATTCTGGCAGAAAAGTAAACAGCACTTCAGCTTTTCTCCACCATTAAGGCCTAAATGTCCTAGAAAGTTAATCAATATCTCCATTCAGTCTTCTGGCTATTGTTTAGCCAGTTATTATAGATTTTCTCAGGCTTACTGCACTCCTTGGGGCTTACCTATATTCCAGGAGGAACAATAATAATTTCGTTATCTGGTTCAGTTCTCCTATGAACATTTAAATGGACCATATCCATCAGTAGCATTTGTTAAAGTTAAAAGATGATGACATGCATTTAAACCTTTTCCACTGTAATAAACTGAGACTATAAAACGCACACATTGAAGCCTATGAGCAGGTCACGTTAGAGGCTTTCACTCAAAGTGCTGATAATGTGTAAACAGTAAATAGTAAGTCATGGATAAAAAAAAAATACTGGTATCATTTTGCAGTCTTGTTTTATGAAAATATGCCTTCATTTCTCAATACCAATGCTAATCTATGTTAAAAAGATTACACAGTTCACCATAAGTTACTCATTATATTTTACTCATGTTCTAAAATGTGTTTTTCAGTAAAAAAGTGGTGGTAATTTAAACCGCATGATAGTGCATCCTGCAACATAATTGAGTGGGTTCTACTTCATAGGGTTTGTCTATGGAGCTGTTTCACTACAGCTTGGAAAATAAACCTCCACTTAAGGGTTGTCCAGCTGTAACTCCCAAATACTAGGAACAAGTGGTGTTCTTCCACAGAGAGGCACTGAAGTTGTGCTGCTTCCTTTAATTGCATATATCATTAAAACAACATGTTGACATTTCAGAAAATCAAGGGTGAACATAGGAAAAGACATCCAGTGATAAACAGCTAAAGGTAATTTACACCAACTTTTCTGAAAGGCTTAAATGTAGATTACATGCTAATTAGTGCTGATCTCCTCCTTGACAACTTATCCCTTCCCTCTCTACCACCCATTCCTTAATAATCTCTTCAACTTCTCAACTGTTATCTGTTTAAATATTACATTTCTACAAACACATACATTCATACACGCACACATTATTCTCCCTTTCTATACTTTCACCCATTGAATTCTGACCTGAACTGGATTGGGAACCACTGATATATATCAATATAACCATTATATGGTATCAGATCTGTATCCTTGCACCTGCATGCTTGTGGAAACGCTATCTATGTCATAGCTTCTTCTTTCTGTCTCCACTGCAGTAAAATGGCCCATTGTAGGAGGTTATCTTCCTTCCAAAGCATTCATCTACAATGCAATCTGTTCTTAGTGGGAGCCTACTTAAAGTCGGTCATTTATCTATCATAAACCAAAAAAAAGTGTGGAAGAAAAGTGTTTAATGCAAAAGACAATTGGCATGGCTATATTGTGATACAGTAATGAGTTATCTAGAAAGTGACCAAGTTGGCAGAAGAAATTCATACAATGTAATAATATCACATATAATCAAGTCTTATATATTAGCTATTTGTGCTATATTATTACAATTAACAATTTACCAGCTTTTATATGTGTTAAATATATGCAAATAAATGGAGTATAATTATTAATGTACATTATTGCTGTCATCTGAATGACCTAAGCTATGGAGGCCACATCTGCGGTAAGAGTAAGAGTTTGTTAAACTGCTGTTATCATACTCACTATTAAAATGTTGGCATTTTTTCCCATCAGACAACCTTGAATTAAGAAGAAAAAAACAAACTGTGGTGTAAAGATGCTCTGAAAAAAATCTATAATGATGGCTGAGTGTATTCATCAGTTATTTACTAGCAGCATAAGCGGATTCTGTTTATAGAACACAACATTGGTAAAAGGTAACATTGACCTTCAACCTTTAGTATCATTACAACAGGAAAAAAGCTCAGCTAGGAATATGTACCAATATTATAACGAATAGGCAGCTAATCAACACATTATTGATCTTTCAGTTTTTGTCAAGGTCGCTGCATGATTTCAAAAACGATTGTGCTTTGTGTGCTGGAAAACTGGTCAATTTGATTTGCAGAGTAAAATACTATTAATTATCAGTGACAGCTAAAAAAACCTAAATCTTCCGAACAGAGATGAAAAATTGATTTCCAAATATGATTTGTATTGTAAAATCTGTTTAACAGATTGCTACATAGTTTTGATTTAAGAAAATAAGGCATTAATTATATTAAACTAACAGTAAAGAAATGCAATAAAAAGTTTTTAAATACTATTTGTAATTTTATTGTGAATGTTTATCTAGTATACAATCTCTCTTTTTATAATCAGAATTGTTAAGGTAGCTAATTAGGCTGGTGATTATTACTGTACAAGTATGTAGGCACCTTTAGATTGGTGAATAACATAGTATACTATATCTAACCATTCATGTACATGTAATAGGACAAAATAAGGTGTTCTTGTGATAAAACATGCTCAGTGCAGTAAATTGTCTCAATTACCTAACATTTGAACATCCTGAAATCCCTGAGGACGCCACTAATCTTGGTCCAAAAGTGAAATATCGCATACCAACTACATATGTCAGCCATTCCATTATATGTATTCACTTGTGTCCAGTTGCATTGAAAGAACCTGAAAGAACTGATCACACATGCAATGCTATGCAGTTACATAAACTAAGTGAAGCATTAAACATCCTATAAACTTTGATGTATAAATATATATCTTAATAAGGGCCAGGCCTAGGAAGGAGAATTAAAAACATTTTGCAGGCAGCCAGCTAGGACTTTTTTTAGCATTTGCATAACAGAGGAGCAAGAGGACATGTGAACGAGAAGCAGTTGAGTACAAATAGAGCATCTCAGAGAAGAAGGTTAACAACTTACTTATATATTATTATTAATCTTTATTAGAGAGGACAAAAGAGCTAAGAGTGCATTTTGGAGTGTACTTGGAAATGAGAGCATTGAGGGCTTTATGTGTGAGAGTCAAGATTGTGAATTTTATTTTTTATGGTATTAGGAGCCAAAGGAGATTTCGTGGAGAATAACTGGTGAGTAAAATGGTGTTGATGATGGATTGAAGTAGGGGGTAGATGGATGATGGGAAGGCCAATGAGGGTGGAATTACAGAAACCAAGGCAAGACAAGATGAGTGATAGTATTACATTTTTTATAGTGTCTTGTGTAAGAAAGTGGTATAATACTAGAGATGTTCTTTAAGTGAAATCAGTAGGATTTACCTAGTGACAGAATGTGGCTTGAAGGAGAGTGCAGATTCTAGAGTTACCCTGAAGAAGCAGGTCTGAAGATTGGTAGTGAGATCTGAGTTTCAATACTGAGGGAGGTATTCGGTGTTGAGAACAGTAAGAGCTCTGTTTTTTTAGATATTGAGCTTTACATACCATGAGGATATCCAGTTGGATTTGCAGGTTGTGACTACGGTAGTAGGGAGGGTAATAAGTTTGATGAGAAAGATACATTTTAGTGTCTACAAGTCATTTAGAAACCCAAATTTATTTATAAGGCTGCTGAGGGAGGATGTTTAAAAAGAAAAGAGCAAGGAACCTAGGACTGAGATATGTTGTACCCAACTGTCAGAGGTAGAGGACTGAAAGAAATGTCAGAAAGTTAGAACCTAACAGCCTTATTAAATTGCTATTCAGTAAATTTAAAAGGGCTCTATTTAAGCACACAGCATATTTTATTTACAGAAGTTTTTAGTTAGTGAAGACCTTGCTTTTGGATAGAAGTTCACTAGCTAAAAACTTCTGTAAAAAAATATGCTGTGTGCTTAAATAGAGCCCTTTTAAATTTACTGAATCACAATTTAATAAGGCTGTAAATGTGCAGTGAACCAAGAGAGTGCTGTGTTACAGATGCTAAAGGATTAGTGAGTGTGAAGGAGAAGAAGAAGTTCAGCTTTGTCAAAAGCAGCAGGTAAGTCAAAAAGAATTAGGAAAAAGTAATAGGCTTTTGCTACTTTGGTGAGTGCTGTCTCTGTGCAACATTGAACACAAAAGACAGATTGCAGATGGTTATCTCACTAGAAGTGCTCTTCATGGTGTGAAAGAGCACAAGATTCTATGTTAAAAAGATCTATTGTTTTTTTTTTTTATTGCACTAATAGCAGCTAAAACTCTGCACTCTTATGCCTGTTTACAAACACACTGCAGACTGTTTGATGATTAACAACACATGCTGACAACGGCCGGTGTAGACTTCGTGAGCACAAGATTTATATTGCTTCTGCCTGGGGGTCTTGTCAGAGTCTCATGCAGGCATATATATTTTTAATTTTGGTAAAACCATTTGCACATTTAATCCAGAATTACAATTAAAGAGAAAAAAAAAAACAGCTCCCTCCCCCTTTAAAAGAGAATGCAATAACTACTTTTTAAATTCATCTGCTATTAGCTTTTTGTATTTTTATACAATTCTATATCAAGTTTTAAGAGAATATTGATTTCGTTTTATACTCAACATTATTGGTTATATATTTCATTTTTATTAATACCTTGTAATTATAAAGACATATCACAGTGGTTAAAATATCTTTGCCATTTTCAGTAGTTATCATGTTTAATAATTATACCTGATATACAATTTATATTGATCAGTTACCTCACTGAGTCCTTGCACTGGAGCATATGTCATTGATCGAAGTAATGAAAAAGTACCTCCAGTCATAAACTTATGAATAAATGCTAAAGCAAGTCATGAGATGAGTTACTTTATCATAAGATCCCCTATAAACATTATGTATAAAGGCATATTATGTGTAAAAACCGTGCCCTTGATTAGCAGTATTCATTATTGATGGCTAGGAAAAGATTGAAGAAAAGGATAAATATAGACTAAGTTTTAAAGCAACAGAGAATACAGTGGCTTTGATCAAATCTTGACTAACCAATTGGTAATAGAATATTGCATAGATTATATTACTGTTACAGTAAAAACTATAACATTAAAAATTATGTTTATTATAATTTCTAAAGAGTTTAGGCAGTGTATTAAAATAAGAAGTTCACATTTTTAGTGTTCTTATTGTTTATTGGATTATGATTTATTTTATTAGATTTGAAAGGCAACTCACAACCAAGCCGGGAATAAATGTTTTTAGCATTTGTATAAAAGAGCAACATCTGAGAAACTAACAACAAAGGCAGGGAAAAGAAGAGAAGTAAGGCAATGTGTAAAAAAGGAGTAGAGGAAGAAAAATAGCAATGAGGGTTGACCATATCTGAGCAGGTATAGAACAACATAAAATATACTATATCTCTACAAGAAAAGACAACTCTGTACCAAGAAAGCATATAAATGCTTCAATTAACCTCACATATTTAATTAGTATATCCTACTTTGAATACACAGTTACCCTTAACTGCTTAGCTTGTATTTCCTTAACCTTAGATTGTAAAGCTCTTATGAAAACAGGGTCCTCCACTCCACTACTAGTATGTAACTTTTGTCTTATGTAGTGATTGTATTCCCTATACTTAGCACTGAGGAATATGTAAATCAGGTGCTCTAAGTTGTAAAGCAGGTGCTCTAAGTAAGGCATTGACGTAAATTTGGCTGCAGAGCTTTTTTCCCTAACTTCTATACTACTGTAAATATTTTACTCCCCCAGATTAGATCAGTCAGTGCACAGCTGTAAATCCTGCTTTAGCTGCAAGATATATATCTATGTAGGGAGCAGCCAAAACAAACTTTACAGGTGAGATTACAGGTGATCATAAATCTTATAATGAGTGGGAAGTGCCATAACAGGTGTCATATATATATATATATATATATATATATATATATATATATATATATATATATATATATAGAGAGAGAGAGAGAGAGAGAGAGAGAGAGAGAGAGAAATTGTTTTTTAATTAAAAATATATTTTAATATTAAAAAGAAGTGACAATGGTATTTATAGCTTCAATCAATAAAAACTGCAATAAAAAGTAATACATATCAGGCCACCCACATGGACTAGAACAGTATCGTTATTCATTTATATTATTTTGTACATTTCGAATTGCGAGTCCGATCGTATATAGACTTCTAAACACTAATTGTTTGGTGTTTAGCCTCCATGTTTTTCTGACATCATGACGACGTTCTCATTTACTCATTTATTGTCTGTTTCTAAAGCGGTAGTTACGACCTTGCTGAATTGATCATGATCATACTTTGAAATGCTACTTACGGGTGCATGGTCTACGGTTTAGGCTTTCGGCCAGGTAACTGCAGGCTTTTTCAATTGAATTGCTCTGTAACTGTTGGAATTTTCAAGCCTGCAGACCTCTCAATTGAATGGAGGCAATAGTATAGTAAACAAATATATATACATCAATATATATAGATGAAAAACCAGAGCACTGTAGTTTGCAGTGCTGCATTTCCTAGGCAAACACTTCACAAGCCTGTTATAGTGAAATAAAAAAAAACATGAGGTAGACTGAGACAGAATTGTTAAAATGTGTTAGAAAACCCAAGTCCATATTAAATTATGTATCTTTAGTGTTAAAGAATGTGATTATCTCCATTTCAAATTATTTTATCTTCTGGATATTTTTGAAATTCGCTCTGAGCATTTTAATTTTCAGGATTTTTATGGAGTGATTGTTTTGGCAAAAATGGTGTGCAGTACCTGTCTTCATTGTGTTTTGTAATAGAATGGCTGTGCAAATTCATCCTTAGGTGCAGTTTGACTGCTTTCTACAAAGTAACCGCCTGTTTCACACATACTACATTGTATATGCACACCACATTAGATGATGAAAATGAATATGACTCTCTGATGTTTTAGGTCTTGTTGTTATGTATGGCTGTGTCATCCTTACAAATGTGTTGACATAATTTATGTTAACTTTTGTAACAAGGTTTAGTTCTATTTTTTATGTTCTGCTGTTCATTGTCTAATATTCTGTGGACACGTTTTTGGTTAAGGTTTGGTGGTTGTTTAAAGGATAGTAGGTTTGGGGAAATATTATTGTGCATCTTCAGTTAGTCGTGGTTGTAAATTTTTGATTATTTTCAGTATTTTCTGTAAAGCTGGATGATCTGTGGTCACTAGAAGTGTATGTGAAGTAGTTTTGTACTTTAAAATGGATACAGTAGTGTCCAGAAAGTTCACTTGCTCTGTAGAGAAATCCATTTTAAGTTTTATAGATGGGTGGAAAGTATTGAATGAATTGTGTGTCTCTGAGTTTATTTTTTCCTTCTGTACATATGATGAACAGATCATCTATATAGCGGTAGTATCTGTAAGCTTTGTGAATGGATATACAGTAAATAAAAATGTCTCTTCCAGATTGGCCAAAAATAAATTGGCATATTGTGGAGCCATATTGGTAGCCATGGCAGTCCCCATCATTGTAGGTAGGTATCCTTGTTAAAAAAAAAAATAGTTGTGAGTCAGGATATATTGTATTAGTTTAGCAATAGTATCAGGGTCATATTTATGGTTCTAAGTGTGTGCTGAAAGAAACTTAAGGCATGACATTCAAACTGAAAGTTCAATTTCATGTCAGTATAGGTCAAACCTCTAGAGAGGTCGTCAATATAAATAAGGTGTTTGTTCAGTACAAAAGGTATCACAGTATACTACAATACTCATTATTAATCTAGATAAATGGCCATTTATATATATATATATATATATATATATATATATATATATATATATATATATAGATAGATAGATAGATAGATAGAATGAATAATACATTAATAAACCCATTTGCATGTCTTAAAGGCAGGCACATGCAAATTAGAATACAATGTACCTCACTCTTGAAATCAGAAAAAAGCAATTTTATACATTGCTCCCTTAAAGCGTATGCCTGCTGTATTAAACAGCTTTTAAGCAAAGCACCGGGTTTGGTTTTGCACAAACCAAGAATCACTCATATGCAGCACTATTTCAAGCTATTGGCTCTCATCATAATACATAAAACAGCAGGCATATGCTTTAAGGGAGCAATGTATAAAAATTGCTATTTTTGGATTGAAAGAGTGAGGTACATTGTATTCTCATTTGCATGTCCCTTTTAGACATGCAAATGGGCTTATTAATGGAATATACATTCTCTGTACAGTGGAGAGCTTTTCTCACTCTAGTGCTCACCATACACTAAATGATTGTTGTGGAATACCCAATCCTACAAAAATCTACTGCACAAATCAGAATCTGCCTCATACCGATGATAGCCAAGAGCTTGAAACAGTGCTGTATATGAGTGATTCTCGTATTGTGCAAAATCCAACCCTGTACTTTGCTTAAAAGCTGTTCAATACAGCAGGCATATGCTTTTAAGAGAGCAATGTATACATTTGCTATTTTGGATTGAAAGAGTGAGGTACATTGTATTCTCATTTGCATGTCCCCGCCTATTAGACATGCAAATGGGCTTAATAATGTATTATTCGCTTTCTGTACGGTGGAGAGCTTTTCTCACTCTAGTGCTCACAATACACTAAATGATGGACCATGGCTTTTGCTGTGGGAGGCGACTAAGAAAATTTCAGGAAAGACCAACTAGAGCAGCTGAACTTTATTTGGGGTTAATCAGAGGCATCACTGAATGATGCCAGGTGTATGCTGACTCCTATTTAACATGATTTGGAATGTGATTGCTTAATTCTGAACACAGCTACATCCCCAATTATAAGAGGGTCTACAGACTTATGCAACCACATTATTTGTCTTTTTTTTTTCTTCCCTCCACCTAAAAGATTTCACTTTGTTTTTCAATTGAGTTGTACAGTTTATAGGTCACATTAAATGAAAAAACGTTCTGAAGTTATTTATCTTTGTCTCATTTTTTTACAGCACAGAAACTTTTTAACAGAGGTGTGTAGAATTTTTATATCCACTGTATATTATATATATATATATATATATATATATATATATATATATGTGTGTGTGTGTGTGCAGCACAGACAGCAGCTAGACGGTGTGGAAGTGAGTCAATAAGATGCTGGAAGGTTGGCAAGGGTATCTGGAGCCATGCAGACTGCAGTGCCTCTGAAAGCTGCTGAAGAGTGAGTGGTGGAGGATCCATATGGTGAACATGGCAATCAAGGTGTTCACCCAGGTGTTTAATGGGGTTCAAGTCCTGGGTATTTGGAGGCCAATGAATTACTTGAAAGTCTTCGTCGGGCTCCTCCAACCACTCCAGGGAAATTCTGGCTGTATGATGTTGCATTGTCCTGCTTGAAGATCCAATCCACTCCAGGGAAGACAGTCAACATGTATGGGTGTATTTGATCTGCAGGGGTGGATAGATAGCCCAATTGATTGAGAGTGCCTTCCAGAGGTATGAGTGGACCCAGACAATGCCAAGAAATAACAATGCCAATGACAATGCCAAGACCATAACGCTGCCGCCACCAGCTTGTGTTCTTCCAGCAATGGTTGCAGAGGGTTTGCTCTCAGAGATTTCACGTCTGACACGTCAACATCTGTCCAATCGATGGAGCAGAGAATGTGACTCATCAGAGAAGGCAACCTTTTGCCGATCAAAAGAGGTCCTATTTTGGTACTGTTATGTAAATTGAAGCCATTACGGATAATGAACCCTCTTCAGTATGGGAGCAGTGACCAGCTGTTTGCTTCGGAACCCCATATCCCCATAGCCGCTTGGTTCATTTGGACGTGAGATGCTCAACTGTAGCATGTTGGTTGGCCCTCACACATCTTCGCAGGCGATGTTCACCTCTGACATCAATCACATGTGGTGCTCTGCAGTTTCTCTTCTGTTTCTTCGCAATGGTGCTGTTTGTCCAGTCATGATAAACTTTAGCCAGAACAGCACCTGAACAATTCACAAAGTGCACTGTTTCAGAAATACTGCTACCCTTGGCCCGAAAGCCAATGATCATCCCCTTTTCAAAGTCAGATAAATTGCACGTTTTACCCATGACAGCGATGGTTGATATGTTTGCAGAATGCCTACATGTCACCTTATATACCGACCAAGACAGCTCATCACACTTGCCATATTTCATTGCCTACGCGCTGCTGACAGCAAAAGTCATAATAATGTGACTTGACCCTGTATGTATGTATATAAATATATGTGTGTGTAAACCTATATAGTATATATATAATTGACATGTATTATATATCTACATTTAGAATGAAAACAGAAGAACATTGACAAAGAAAACAGAAATAATTGTCAATAAATTATATTTCAAGAAATACTTTATAGCTGAACATAGATTTAACAATACCATTTTTCATCCTCCCTGTGTTCTGTTCGGCAATCATTCAGTTTACTCTGGCTTAAAACATAACTGTGAGTCTTTTTGTACTATAAAGGCTTGGGTTAATTATTGTCATTGTCTCATCAGTGGTTTGTTTACAACAGAGATGGGTGACAGGAACACTGGGATGCTCTGTCAAGGACATCAGCTGATGAGAGTTTTATTGTCATATGATCTGCCTTTCCTTCTCTCAACTATCTCACACAAATCATAGCTTCATTATCTCTAAATGTAAAGTTCACTATCTGTCTATTTATAACATTTTACAAATACCATCTCTGGAATATGATTACTAACCATTGCATTAATTTGTACATTTTCAGTACAATTTGCCAGTCAGAAAACACAGATATATAATAGCTATGGAACATATTTCAATGTGAATTTATATCATGTATATACAGTCAGGTCCATAAATATTGGGACATCGACATAATTCTAATCTTTTTGGCTCTATACACCACCACAATGGATTTGAAATGAAACGAACAAGATGTGCTTTAACTGCAGACTTTTAGCTTTAATTTGAGGGTATTTACATCCAAATCAGGTGAACAGTTTGTATATGTGCCTCCCACTTTTTAAGGGACCAAAAGTACTGGGACAGTTTTCACAGTCATAAAACAAACTTTCACTTTTTAATACTTGGTTGCAAATCCTTTGCAGTCAATTACAGCCTGAAGTCTGGAACGCATAGACATAACCAGACCCTGGGTTTCATCCCTGGTGATGCTCTGACAGACCTCTATTGCAACTGTCTTCAGTTCCTGCTTGTTCTTGGGGCATTTTGCCTTCAGTTTTGTCTTCAGCAAGTGAAATGCATGCTCAATCGAATTCAGGTCAGGTGATTGACTTGGCCATTGCATAACATTCCACTTCTTTCCCTTAAAAAACTCTTTGGTTGCTTTTGCAGTATGCTTCGGGTCATTGTCCATCTGCACTGTGAAGCGCCGTCCAATGAGTTCTGAAGCATTTGGCTGAATATGAGCAGATCATATTGCCCGAAACACTTCAGAATTCATCCTGCTGCTATTGTCAGCAGTCACATCATCAATAAATACAAGAGAACCAGTTCCATCGGCAGCCATACATGCCCACGCCATGACACTACCACCACCATGCTTCACTGATGAGGTGGTATGCTTTGGCTCATGAGCAGTTCCTTTCCGTCTCCATACTCTTCTCTTCCCATCACTCTGGTACAAGTTGATCTTAGTCTCATCTGTCCATAGGATGTTGTTCCAGAACTGTGAAGGCTTTTTTAGGTGTTGTTTGGAAAACTCTAATATGGCCTTCCTGTGTTTGAAGCTCACCAATGGTTTACATCTTGTGGTGAACCCTCTGTATTTACTCTGGTGAAGTCTTCTCTTGATTGTTGACTTTGACACACATACACCTACCTCCTGGAGAGTGTTCTTGATCTGGCCAACTGTTGTGAAGGGTGTTTTCTTCACCAGGGAAATAATTCTTCGGTCATCCACCACAGTTGTTTTCCGTTGACTTGCGGGTCTTTTGGTGTTGCTGAGCTCACCGGTGCGTTCTTTCTTTTTAAGGATGTTCCAAACAGTTGATTTGGCCACACCTAATGTTTTTGCTATCTCTCTGATGGGTTTGTTTTGTTTTTTCAGCCTAATGATGGCTTGCTTCACTTATAGTGACAGCTCTTTGGATCTCATATTGAGAGTTAACAGCAACAAATGCAAATAGCACACTTGAAATTAACACTGGAGCTTGTATCTGCTCTTTGTAAATGGGATAATGAGGGAATAACACACACCTGGCCATGGAACAGCTGAGCAGGTAATTGTCCCATTACTTTTGGTCCCTTAAAAAGTGGGAGGCATATATACAAACTGTTGTAATTCCTACACTGTTCACCTGATTTGGATGTAAATACCCTCAAATTAAAGCTGAAAGTCTGTAGTTAAAGCACATCTTGTTAGTTTCATTTCAAATCCATTGTGGTGGTGTATAGAGCCAAAAAAATTATTGTGTCGATGTCCCAATATTTATGGACCTGACTGCATATAGCTACTTGCCAGTCAAAAATGACGGGAATAACATTTTAAGGCTGGGAGTGCTGTACCGTCGGCGCTCATCGCCTAATGGTTTAGACAGTAATGGCTCTGTGTTGCGTTATTCTGAGGGGATAGCAAATTTACACTGTTATACAGGCTGTACACTTACTGCTTTACATTGTAGCAGAGTGTCATTTCTTCAGTGTTGTCACATGAAAGGATATAATAAAATATTTACAAAAATGTGAGGGGTGTACTCACTTTTGTGAGATACTGTATATAAGTTAATCTATTGTAATTACTGAGCCTCTCCCGCCTCAGCATTTATCATCCAGCCTTTTTCCCTGCCCTCCCTCCTCAAGCTTACATTTTAAACCTACCAGTCTTATTTATTCCCCCAGTCTATTGCATCCCTCATCTCACATATCAACCATTGCAATATTTTATTCATTTCCTATTACTCTCCTCCTGTATGCTCACATTATCATATCATGCACCATCAGATATTAAAGTTTTAAGAAATCCAATTAAATCAATCTTTGATGCTATCGGGCCACAATCTCAAAAATATCAGAAACACTACAAAGAATCAGTCACTTTGCAAGATACCTTCTGAGTCATTCCACAAACTTTTTTACTTTCTCACTACTTCAGAAGGAGACCATTGAATACACTAGAGAGAATCATCCCTTCACTAGAAACCTTAGAGTATTACTGACTCTCTCACCACCACCTCCTACCGCCTCTTGTATACACCTCGATCAGTTTCCACTCACAAACCTCAGATTATTGTACTGTATCTGTAAGTGTATGCATTTCACATCCATCATAAATCAGCCATTTTCCACTCACAAACATCAGAGTCATCTGTCTGCAAGTATTGGCATTTCACATCCATCATACATCAGTCATTATGAGGCAAATAATTTCATAACATAATTTCAATCCTTATATCATCATCATTTAGGCTAGTTCAGACAAATAAAGGCTCCAATCAGTCCCTCCATCATCACCACCAGAATCAGCATCACTAGAGGCCACCCTGCCCATTTACAGAACCTGGACCATCACTAAACTTATCAAAGAGCTGAGGAAACTCAATATTACTTAGCAACAGCAGGGAAAGCTGAACTGTAGAGTATTCTCTTTCCTCATGATCCCACTAACAGTCCATCAACCTCCATCGTGCCTCCTCCTATGACACCCCCCACTAAGAGCACTTAAAAAAACTGAATCTCAGTGGTAGCTAACTTCCAGAACTGGCTTCCTTCAAAAGAATGCTTCATACCATCTATCCTGTAAGAACCTCCATGGCATCTAGGTTAACATTACATGTCCTCCATTGCATCAGGGCACAGTGTTAGTGACCCTGATGTCCTTGCGGACCTCTATGACTAGGTTACTGGTTAGGTGCCATGGAGGTCCTTTAAACACTTCTGTAGCATCAGTTAACATTTAGGTGCTATGGGGGTCTAAATAGAATAGGTTATATATTTGAGTGGGGATTAGGTGTTAGCGAGAAAGGGAATCCTGTGGTTCCCTTATGTTCATGAGAGGAGAGAATCCCTAGGTTCCCTTCAGCGAGTGGGAGGAGGAAATCCTTGGGGTCCCCCATTTAATGTACTTTATTTGGGGGAATCCCAGGTATCCCTTGGCTCATATGCAGTAGGGTTACTGGAGGGGATCCATGAGATCCTCTAAGTATAGGTAATGTATAGTGTTTGTCTGCATGTTACTAACACCTTAATTGAGTTGATATTAGAAATCAAACCTCATAGCCGACTCAATTAAGGTGTTAGACTCATCATAGCATCAGATCTGACGCTTGACACATTTTTATACCTCTAAGGGTGGTCATCAGTAAACTAGTATTGGGCAGGAAAGATGGCTTATTCACAGCAAGTAACTTACATGAAGACCCGGTAGATCTGATTGGAATAGCGTGGAGGGAAATGAAAAGCTGTTTTTTTGCTGGATTTGAATCTTATGGATTGGCAAAACCCATGCAAACTTTCCAAGTAAATGTCTACGGAACCGATTGTTATGGGTCCCATAGCCATTATAACAATCTATCATCATTTTGCTATCTTTATCATAAATCATTAGGAATCAATGGAAAGTGCCTTCCTTGATCTAAGTGTAAATATATAGCAGTTCCGCATTTAACATATTCTATGACCATAATTGTATAGCATTAAAGAAAGTTTTTACAGACTTTCTGTCAATGAAAAATGTTTGCCCTCTGATGGAATTACCAAAAGACTGTGAGCTACATTGCTGGAACAGCTCAGCTACCTAACCTTCTCTCAGTGGTCAATGTCATACTTGAAGCCATGGATTGTTGCATTTCAGTGGCAGCTCACCCTTCTGTCCATCAGATGATATTATTCATGTATGTGGAAAATCACTCTTATAGTAGGGCCACCCCACTGGTGAGGCTTATGTCGTTCTCCAAATTATTTTACATAGTTAACCTAGTTCACAAATTACAAATGGATGGCTTTGAAATTCCTGTCAAATATATCACTGAATATCTTCTATACAGCTCAGACAATGCACACAATAATAGAATTGTTAGTAGTAGGTCTAATAGTGATGTATCTAATAGTATTTATTATTAACATTCATAGACTAGTGCAAGGCATCATATTTGCTGGTCAGTGTAAGAATCATTATTACCCATTGTTCTCCGGGAATGGTTTAAGAAACATGTTTAAGGCTCGTTTTGCTTTACAATGTTGGGCAATATTAAAAAGGATAATAGCACTGGTAGGATGTGCTTGATTGTTTATGTGTTTGCAAAAAAAGTGATTTGCTGATTAGGATATAGAAATCCGTTAATTGGTATTTGCAAGTCGCATTTTAGCGTTACTTTAGACACAAAAGCTAGTACAAGGGATAGACAGTTTTACAGGCTCTTTAAAGGATCACTACACACTGAAAAAAAGTATTTGAAAACTTCAAACTAAGAGCATAATTAAGCAGTAAAAAGCCATGCACCTTGTTTTATATGAAAAAAATTAAATGCTGATGCCTTTGCCGGAGGGAATCCTGGTGGAATCCATGTTACACTGGTGGAAGTTGTGTGTGTGAGAGGAGTGTTTACATTTCTGCTGAGATATGGATGCATTTCATGAAGCAAGGAGTCTGCTTCTGAGCCAGTGAGGAAGAAGGGTTGTGTACATTGCAATCTTATCGCATTATGTTGACAAAAGCTCTCTCTTTCCTCCTTCCCCATCCTCACACAAAACACACACCCTCATTATTCAGCTCAGAGGAAGTGATGCAACAGAACATTCGTTCAAAAACTCAGATTTTTCCCCAAAATGTTTTATATCCATGGTTTCCCCATGTACTAAATTTGTTAGTTTGAAACATACTTGACAAACAAGTGTCTTTTATCTTGACCTGCCGTGGTCTTTTAAGAAAAACTTTGGGGTGATACAGTCATTTAATACACTAGAATCATCTGTTGGAACCAAAATATTAAACCCTTTGGAAAAGAAAAAAATCAGTTTGTAAATGATTTTGTCAATAACAGAATAGTGTCCATTGTTCACTTTTATTTCCAAACTCCCCATGTCGAATCATTCTCTCAGTATTTTTTGTTTAGAACCTGAGAATGACAGTGTTTTACTGAACTCAGTTTGACTTTATTGTTATTCTTAGAACACACATTTAACACTCTTTTCTTCTGACAGTTTTGAAAGAAAATTGAAGCTGCAACATCAGGTCTGATAATTTCTCTTATTTTGTTCTCTCGTGAGCTACTCTTCAAATATTATGTTGTACAAAAAGCATCTGGATTGTCCTTGTTTATCATGAAATGGTCCCAGCAAGTACAATCAATAAATAGGTTTGAAAAGCACAATGTCTATGTAATCAATTAATAAAGGAATTATTGTTCTTTTTGCATTTGTTGGAGCCTACTTAATATTGCATCATTCGATGTCTCACATCAGGTGAAGTTGGCACTATAAATATTGCAAATATTTCCTTTGTTCATTTAACTGAGTATTGAAAGTCTCATAAGAACATATGAATGATGTCATGTGGAAGCCCAGTTCTGTTAAAAAGATCAGACATGCCACTGAGACTCACTGCATATGTAGACTTTCATAAAGATTTTCCTGAAGTTGTTGAAAATGATTTTCCATTGAACAATGAGTAGTGGAGACCTTTGAGATAATTTTAGTAACTCAATTTTAAATGCTGTTTGTGGTCAATTATCCCATAAACTTGTTGTGACAGAATCACAGTACAATTCAATTGATCAAGATCTATATTATCCTTTTCCTACAAAAATAAAATCTATTTTAATATTACAATGTAATAAAATATATTCTGGTTATTATTGTACAAATAATTAAGGGTAATGTATTGAATGGTAATGCAAAATAAGCATTGCAACACATGGATGCTGTAGAAATTATTCTTCAAATCAGAGACTTAATGCATACTTGTCTTGCCAATAGGAGACTTTCATTTAGTTATTTTTTTTGTTTTTCAAAACATTTGTGGGCAAAGTTTCATTTTGGCTCTGAAGTGGCCCTTGCCATCTCCTTTGTTGCCTTACAAAGTCATAGGAAACTTTAACAAAAGTTAATAATTTGTTTGTCTCAAAGCACAGTATAATACTTCCCCATATACTGTATTACATAATCACATATATAGTTGTGAGCATGCGGGCTGTTGCTAATATTTTTTTACGGAGTTACGAAACAAAAATACGAGAAGCGTTACAACCCATTACGACCTCGCAAAAAATGCCCTAAACCTGCGCACATGAAAATATGATAAACACAATAAATACACACAACAAATACATAAAAAGCTCACCTACAGCAAGGGCAGGCACCCAGGACCTCGAAAACTGAAGTTACACCTGAATTTAACTCCAAATAAAAGAGTTTCGACACACGAAAATCCCCTAAGCGAGAGAAAAAATGGCAGCCGAAAAAAACGAAAACGAGGCTACAGCACTCTAAAGACTCAAAACACCACCAAACACCTACGGATTTTCCGAAAAAGACGTACGAGATCCGAAAACAAGGACGTAACCTGCGCGACCCCAAAAACTTTAGAAATACAATAAATACACACAACAAACAGATAAAAAGCTTACCCACAGCAAGGTGGGGCACCCAGGACCTCTGCAAGTAAAGTTACACCTCGATTTAAGTCCAAATTTCGGAGTTAAGACACCCGAAAATCACCTTAGCGAGAGAAAAAATGGCTGCCGAACAAAACGAAAACGAGGCTAAAGGACCCTATGCACGCAAAACACCACCAAACACCTACGGATTTTCTGAAAAAGTCATACGACATCCGAAAACAAGGACGCTAAATCAGCCTCAGCCGCATACCACACATTAGGCACCATTTGAGAACACTAACTTATACAATCCGGAAGTACACAGCTACCCTAACGGATTTGCCTCGCGCACGCACACTATTACACTACACACTGCACAAATTCATGACGCTTACAGCACTGATGCTGCAGCAACATGAAAATAGATTGTCAGCTCTTCAACACAATGCTTCCTGCATATATTACTTCACAATAAGTAAAGTATATTAATTTCTTATTTTATTAATTATTCATTGCCATACCAAAAAAAACACCAACGCTGCTCATAGCACACAAACAACCAAGAGCCTCGCAAACAACATTACCTGCCTTACAATCTTATTGCCGTCATTTTTTGACGGGCAAGTCGCTAGTAATATATATATATATATTAGCGACTTGCCAGTCCAAAATTACGGCAATAACAATTTATGCCAGGCAATGCTGTTTGCCACACAATGTGATCCTTTTGCTTCTCTGAGCACCTCATTGCAGGGTTCATTAACCTGCTAGTTTTGTTCTTGGGAATGCCATGTGTCTCTTTCCAGCATCTCTCCCCTGTCCCTTCGCTCTCTGTGTTTCTCCTTTATGTGTCTGCTGAATGTTTGTATGACGCGCGCTGACTGGCGTTGTTTTTTTTTATTACAACGCGTGCCTGGTGTTGTACTGCCTTTTGCGTTGTGTATTTTCTAAGTCCTGCATTTTTGGCGTGCCTGGCGTTGTTCTGGTAAGTGTTACTGTCTTTGCCGTCATGTATTTTCTAAGTCCCGCGTGCCTGGCTTTGCTCAGCCTCATTTTCATCTAGTTTTCGCGTTTTTCATCCTCCATTTTTTTCTCGCTTAGCCGATTTTCGAGTTACGAAACACAGCAAATTCAGCTTAAATTTGCTTGCAGCCTCACTCCCATGCATCCTGGCTCTCTCCCTGTGCTGTGTGTGAGTGTGTTTTAATATTTTTTTAAATATTTTTTTTTGTTTTTCATGTTTTTCTATTTCGCGGTTTGGCCGTTACATTTGTCTTTTTCCGAGGTCGGATTTTTTTTTTTTTTTTGGCCACTCTGCCATAAAGCCCAACTCTATGTCGTGTACAGCTTATTGTCATCCTATGTACAGATACTTCAGTCTCTGCTGTGGAACTCTGCAGCTCCTCCAGGGTTACCTTAAGTCTCTGTGCTGGCTCTCTGATTAATGCCCTCCTTGCCCAGTCCATGAGTTTTGGTGTGCGTCCGTCTCTTGGTAGGTTTGCTGTTGTGCCATGTACTTTCCATTCGATTATGATAAATTTGATGGTGCTCCTGGGGATCATCAAAGATTTGGATATTTTTTATAACCTAATCCTAACTTGTACTTCTCAACAACATTGTGCCTTACTTGTTTGGAGAGTTCCTTGGTCTTCATAGCAGTGTTTGGTTAGTGGTGCCTCTTGCTTAGGTGTTGCAGCCTTTGGGGGCCTTTCAAAAAAGGTGTGTATATGTAATGACAGATCATGTGACGCTTAGATTGCACACAGGTGGACATAATTTCACTTATTATGTGACTTCTGAAGGTAATTGGTTGCACCAGAGCTTTTTATGGGCTTCAAAACAAAGGGGGTGAATACATACGCACATGACAATTTTCTGTTTTCGATTTCTAAACAACAGTATATATTTTTCTCATTTCACTTCACCAACTTAGACTATTGTGTTCTGATCCATCACATAATATTTAGATTTACAAAACATTGAGCTTAAGGCTGTAATGTAACAAAATAGGTAAAAAGTCAAGGGGGTGAAAACTTTTATATATATATATAATATATATAATATAATATTTATATATTGTATTATTTTTTATCCCCAAGCATTACCGTCCCCAACCTTCAGCAGTACCTTCCCAGTTTGCTTCTGCATCTTTCCTGGCACCTTGTCCAGCCCTCCATGCACCTCCCCCAGCCCAACTCTGTACATTTCCCAGCCGTCTTTGCACCCCCACCAACCATCATTTGTAAATTCCCAACCCACCCTGCACTTATTTAGTTATTGACAAATTAATTTGTAACTTGAAAAAGACTGCATTTGATAAGTTAATTCATCATTAAAAGTGTGAGGGTTAAAAAAATGCTTTAAATGTCCAATGATGTAATTTTATCACAGTGCTTATCTCTGCATTTTTATAACAGAGAAAATTTACTTTATCTGCCCTTTTAATAGAAAAGAGCTGTGGGAAATTAAAATGATCAGCATATAGTTGTATATAATAGTGGATACATTAGAGATTGTTTTGTAAATTTTCTAAAAATATTTTGTGTTGTCATTTTTAGTTTTGCAAAAGAGAACACTGCAATGAACTGTCCCTCGAGATACAGTATACAAACCTTTTTATATTAGAAACACGTAAGTCCTCTGATTTTTACAATGCAAAAAAAAGCTTTGTTCCTTTTCATCTCTTTAAATCACTCTCTCTTGAAAACTCTATTGATTTTAGTAGGTATGGCATATGAGTTGGATGTAAGATGCAGCAATTTTAAACTCTCAAGGGCCACATATGACCCATGAAGCAAAATACTTTGTCCAGAATTAATCCAACAACAATGGTGCAACACAAATGCCCGTTTCTCTTTTATAAGTAATTAATTGACACAGGTATCTTGTAGTGACCTAAACTATAACTATACTTTCAAAAGTTAAATCCTGTCCTGGAATCTTTTAATCATAAGAAATGTTTTAGAGGTTTGAAAGCTACTTAACTCGAACATGTTTTAATTAGTTATTTAAAATTAATTATTACACTTACGTCACAAAATCTTTTTTGGGGAAAATATTTATTAGGTGTTGTGCTGTTGGGCATTGCAAGTCTTCTGTTATCTTCTGTTGACATTCAGGCATAATAAGCTATATGACAGCATTATGGAGCTTATTTCTAGAACATGTAAGATCCAAATCAAGTAACATAAACTTCATATACTTATATATTAAATAATTGAATTAATAAATGGCTAGGAATGGACATACATTGAAGAATAGAAAAGCATGGATGGCTACCTAGAACACCTCCTTATTTAAACCCTGAGAAGGAGCTAAAGAACCCTGCTTTTCTTTACTTTGACTTACTTTCTAAATCCACTAGGCTTTCAGCAGCAAGTAGCATTCAGTGGCATACAGTGCAATTAGTTTGAATAGACTGGATATGTTCTAGTAGTTGGTTATAGCTGAAGAGTTGTAAAAGAGATATATTCCTATGATATTATGTTTTACTAACATACTGGAAGGTGTTAAATCTGTTTCCAAATTTTTCATGAGTTCTTTTATTTTTTACGTAAATAAAGGTCTTGCATGCAGCAGTCTGCAATGCAAATTCCAATGGAGATCCTTTTTAGCTCAAAGTGGCTTCTCACTAGAAAGTAGGTAAAGCTTAAAGGGCCATTTACCCCACTGTAAGTGCTCGTCATGTTGTGCAAGACAAGACAAGATTGTAAATGAAAATTATCCTTTTTTTTATTACACTAAAAACAGCTATTATGATAAAACATTGTCTGCTTACATAACAAAGTGTAGCCTGCCTACTGGCAGTTACATGATTAATAACAGATGCCAAGCCGTGTGCGGTGTGGACATTGATTGATAGCAATTTCTCCCTGCACTGATTAGTAAACCTATAACTGAACTGTTCAGGTGATTCCAGTATTCCATATCTCTGAAAAGATAGATGAGGTGAGGATTACCCTATGTTTTTCTTTTGCTCACTACACAGAGCTGTAGCGTGTGTCTGGCTAGGGGCATGCCAGTGACTCATGTAAACACAGATTTAATTTATTTGATTTCTTAGTGAAAAATGTTCATATTTCAAAAATTCTAAAAGTATGCTATTAGGAGATATTTACAGTGATATGGTCCTTTAAGGCTAATATTTTCTGCCAACACTTGCAATAAACTATGGTTGAGACATCTAGAAATATGAAGGTTTTCCTTTTTTAAACATTTACATACAGAGAAAAAAAACAGCTCCACTTTCTTCCTAGTTTAAGTTGTACGACAATTTTCTTTTGACATAGACACGTTAAGAATGTGGAGACGCTCTAAATATACGATGACACTATATTTGCTTAATATAAGATGTATGTGCAGCCATTGTCCTCAATGCAGCGCTGACATATGTAAAAGTATATTTCTGAAGAATAATGCTGTAGCAGTATATAATACTACTTTATATTACAATATAGTACAGTGGGATGGAGTGACTCTTGGATGTTTCTTAAGGCAGGAGCACGATTGCTGAAACATATTGATGTAATCTATCTGATAATTTCTATTCTTAATAGATTTGTTTCTGTTCCAATGCCTTATTATATTTGTTCTGAACTTACTGCATTGCCTATTGGTCTTAATTATGTCTTGTAAAAGAATATCTTGATTTTTACATTTCTGTCCCAAAATAATGTGAACACTACATATTTTTTATTTAAATTATTTATTTATCTGATTAGAAACATCATCTTTGAAATAATTATATATATTTTTTTCTGCTTTATATATTACATTGTATATATTTCTGATGCAATGTGTAGAATAAGATTATAAACTTGTATATAAACAACTTCATTAATAACAATCACTTCTCTCTTTTATAATTATAGCTGGAGTTAAATCTAAGAACATACTGCAAATATATTATATTTATGGCTTTACAATTATATGATGAAAGAATTGAAAATAAAACAAAAATATTAATTGAAAACATAAATAGACAGATTGGATATTACTGTTTTACATGCCACTGCTACTAGACACGTAAAATGAAACTGCGCATCCTTCAGTGACAAAAAGTGCTATTTTATTTGGCTACCTTCCAAAGAAAACAATAAAATATATTAAGCATTTATGAATAAAAATGATAGTCTTAATCATGTAGTGTTCCAACAAATTTACAAATGTCTTGTTCCATGGTTTGAAAGGGACAAACATCATTTCAATGTGGAAATAGTCACACAATATTGTCACACTGAAGTTCAAATCACAGTGGTTGCTCTGTGGGAATTCCATGTCAATGTTTATTACAAATTAGCTCCTTGTCAAAGGAAATATTACATTTGACTGATAATCTTATTAAGAAAATGGGGCAAGACAGATTAAATCTCTGGCTGTGAGACCAAAGTTTTTTTTCTTGATTATATGGAACAATAACAGCACTCAATAACCCAGTTATCTGAACTTTGCTGTAAAGTTGCAGGGCATAAACAACAGTGAGACAATAAGAAGAAGAAGATCAGTTTCATAAATTTAAGTGCAACCTGGATATCTCCGCCTTTGCTTTTCACATACTTCTAAACCTCATTATGCATTCTGCATCTCAGACAATGATATATATTTGCCAAGGTCACTAGGCACCAGGCCTATGGTAACACGTTATCAGGGGACAGTTTACTTCCGGAAGTTGCTTGAATTGTCTGCATATATATCTATATGCAGCAATATTTCTTTCCAAGTATACATAATCATTTCTGACAAATTGTATATACATAAACACATATATAAGTGGTCACATTCCAGACGCACAAGGGTTAATGACTCCAATCAATATGGACCTTATAAAACTGCCCGGGCATCCGTGTCAAAAGTAACAACATCCAACTCTTCAGCATTGCCATACACTAGAACATTTTAGAATGTTTTCTTAATTATAATATTCTTGAAAGGAATCAAATTCATTTTCTCTCCAAGAACTACTGACTACTTTAAGATTTTGCTTGTTTCAAAAAAGCATTTGATCTGATTTGTTACCTGATAATTAAAGGGAAGTGGAGCACAATTCCTTTTTTCATGCACTTAAAGGAACCTGCTCTAAACATTACCATGAAAATATAAAGTAAAAATTGTTTTAATTTAATTGAAACTAATAGGAAATATACAGTGCATACATATGTCTGTAAATTCTAGTCCCAGGCAAGTATGACCCATACATTTATATTACTGCTTATTGGCTGACAGTGGCAAGTGCCCAGTTAAGTTAAGCATTTGAATCCACAGTGGTACATTATGAGATATCCTCTTTCAAATGCAAAGAAGAGAAAAATGCTTCAGATCCCTTTAACATCAGATTACTATAGGCAGATATAGGATAGAAACTTATAAATCTATCAACGCTCGGGTGGTGAAGATAAATAATGATTAAACAAGGACAGTCAAATACATGTGGTACTAGTAGCTGAAATTAAGTTAAGACAACACTGGTCCAAAAGACGGATATTTAAGCTGCTGGACTGTGATATGATACCACCTGTGACACCTTACAATTTCTCACTAACATTTATTGCCTCTAGATTGTGAGCTTTTAGGTGCAGAGGCCTCACATCACATTATATTGGCTGGCCGACCTCTAAATGAAATTCTAACTACTTCTAACTGTATAGCACAGAGGAAATATTGGTACTTTATAAGTACTTAGTAATAATAATAACAGACAATGTTCTTGTATACCTTATCTTACAACCCGCCCGCTTGACTTAATGCCATTGCAATTATTTCCCTACTTCTAACTTCTTCAGGTACATGGAACACAAATGTTTTATCATTGTTAATAAATCAAATTTCAATTTTAACCCAGAGGCTACAGTACATTTTATGTGGACCCGCACTGTCTAAAACTGAGTACCATACTGAATGTGTCTGAGATACAATTTTCTAATACTTTTACAGGGGATGCACTCTACTTCAAATGCACTATACAATTACTCATATAAATGTACCCAGCAAAAGTGCATTTCACAGTATATGGAACTTTAAACCACACTAATTAGAGTTCAGTTCACTGAAAGGTGGCAAACTACTCCATCAAGTTAGTAGAACAGATACACAATATCGTTGTAGTGGTAAATTAGTAAAAAAAATATTTTTTTAAGAAAACAATTAAATGTTAATATTAAGACTTCAGCAGATATGCTGCTCACCACCCCTTATCAGGTATCCAGGGGGTGGGACAGAATCTGCCCAGGGGGGCGGTCCTGATCATAACCTTTATCTGTTCTCCTAATTACATTATTTGATCCTTCATCGACGCAGTGCTGCAGTGGCTATTGCTATCCAGTCAGAAAAAAATTAAAATAGCTTTCTGGGGAAATCTTTTTGACCCCCTGGAAACCTAATGTGTTGGGGAGAAGCATGTATGGTGGAAGCTACAATGATGAGTTCAAGTGCACATATTAAAAGCTACATTGAATTTTTTTATATATTTTAATAGTAAGAGTTTTTTTCAATCAATATTATTTCTGCTATACAATTAAGTAAACTTCTTTAACATAAGCATTGTGTATATATGCCCAATAAAGCCATTGTTCACCTAAAGGACATAGTTTATATGCAAATGTTACATAACATAAAACGCCACTGCAATCTGGGCTTCCAAGATACTGAAATGTTTTTCTGTTTCATCTCCCCTTCCTTCAAAAACCATTTTACCTAATAATTTACAAATAAAAATTGGAATACAATTTTTTGTACAGATATGTCAATTACTGTAGGTTCAATAAACTTTGTAGGGGCTATGAAGCAGATCACTGAAGGCTACAAAGAGCATACTGTAAGTGTGACACTCTCTGGTCATTTAATACATTATTTAACATCTTTTGAAAATACGGTTTATAGAAAAAATACTGATGCATATATATATATATATATATATATATATGTATTTATATTTATTCTGCAGAAAACATTGCATGGTTAGTCTTATTGCCCTGAAAACATTCACACATTCACATACATTTTTCAAGAAAAAATGAAACAGCAAGCCCCAGATAATATACCCTCTCTATTGTGCATTGCTTTATATACATCATATTGTTTAATGGGAAGTATGGATAAATTAGTGAAAACTGGACACATAAGCAACAAAGCATTGCAATCTAAAAATATATACAATATCCATTACTACCACGTATCCCTTTATTGCTTGATTGTGAGTGTTCAATCTTAGAACAAAGGAGAAAACTATGGTTAGCAGTAACAAATGTAGCTTTCAGGAATGGTTAACACGCCTATCATTATAACTGAATTGAATTAACACTATTGATAAACCAGATCATAAGACATATGATGGCATCATACATTTTGTAATTATCAACCTGAAATAAAATTTATAATGATTAATGTTGTAGGTGTTTTATCGAGAAACTATTATTTTCCTTACTTATTAATCATTTAATTTATTAGAAGTTATGGATTTTTGGCCATTTAAAATTAAAATACTATCTTGCGTTGTCATATTACTCTATTCTTACACAATGTTTGCATTGATCACCATTTGTTTTGTTCCTCAGGTAATGCTGGGAAATATGAAGTTGACTGTTTGAATCAATTCTGATCTCATGAACTTAAATTAACCAAAACAGAAGCAAGTGGCAATATTGTATTTGGGAAGTATTCTAATACCTGAGATCCACATTTATTATCTGAAAAGGTCCTCCCATTTCTTACCTCTCCTTAACAGATCACACCATATTTACTTTACCTTCACCTCCAATTAAAACATATTCCATCACTAACATCATTGCTGTCCTCAAACTGTCATACTGGCTCTACTTTTAATATTTTAATGTTGCTATCTGCTTACAAATTGCAGATCACACATATCCTAATATAATTACACTTAAAGCTACCCCTTTGAGCAGGGGTGTAGGAGCCAGAATAATTATGGGGGGGGGGGGGATACAGCTCATTGTATACACAGGCCATAAAATAGCTTACATATGTTGCTACACCCATGCCTTTGAGGGCTTTATTGCTATACTGCTCCTTTTCCCTGTGGGTTTTTTTTGAGTGGCAAATCCTGTTTAGCCCTTTAAATCCCTGCTCAGCGCTCTCTGATCCGTCATAGCGATGTCTAAGCGATATAGCGATAAAATGGCCCATTTAGTGTTCTTTTCACATAGTGCTCCTGCATGTGGAGCTCTAAATGGAGCATTGCTCTATGTCTTCTCCAGCTTATTTCTCCGGTTCCCAACCATCTCAAAACAACAACCTGTTTATAGCTGCTTGTATAATTTCTTATAATCCCCAATTTAAAGGGCAATTTACATCTAACTTTATATTTCTTTTAAATTAAAACTTAGAGAGCTTGCTTATTTTGCCAATTACTCATTTATGTTAATGGAGAGCATTTTAAACTTCATTCATGTCAGTGACACTCAAAATCCTGAGCTAATTTGTGAAAAGCTCAAGAGCTAATTCAAGAGCCAATCAAGCAGTGACAGTTATATTTTTGTTTCTGTGATTTCCAGTTTTGTAACAATACAGGCAAGGGCAATAACTTTAAGACATACATTTTACCTTCTGTACATGAACTATTTCATATAAGAGCATCTTCTACTTTGGGGAAACTTTCATTTTAACTTTAACAATCTGGAATATTTTCAGGGTATGATTTCCCAAGAGGCTATGAAGGATCTTGGCCTAGAGCAGTGGAAGATGATGGAGCATTAGGCAAGAGATTGTTTCCCCTTTTTATACTCCATCCATAGCTCTCAGTCTCCACTATATATTATATTCCCTCATCATCTCTCCCTCTTTGGCCATTTTTCTCACTATTGTTTTCTCAGCACTCACCCAGTGTTTCTCTCTTACTGTTATTCCTCTACAAATACTCTCCAACCCTATCTCCTCTTAATACCCGCATTTGATTCTCCCTATCCCTTTGTCTATCCTATATCTCTCTTTCCTTTTCTCTTCATTCTATAATTCCCGTCTCTTGCATGATGAGTTGCAGTCTGTCTCTTTCACATAACAGCCCTGGTAATCTGGACCACAAGATGATTCTTACGCTGGCTGAGGGTGGGAACTCTCACTAATTAATAAATGGCTTTATAATTATAAAGGTCTTCACCCTTTTGGGATCTGTGAGGGTCCTTTATGGAGACCCCAAAGTTTTTTGCATATAATTTCTATTAACCCAAAATATACAACCTACATGTATAACAAAACCATGCATATCCATATATTTAAACTGAGAGACATGCTTATACCTTGAGTAAATTAAACAGTTTTCCTTGGTAAGGGTTGTAACATAGTACATATTATCTGTGGTTGTATGAACCTCTATTATATGGTTGGTTACAGTTAAATATTTTACCTACATTTTTTGTGATGGATTATAAATAATATTTTAGTTTCACTATGATCAACAGCATCACATTTCCAATGTTCCTTTGCTTACCATTCATATGTGACTTTATAATGCATTTGTATCTTCTGCTTTATTCAGTTGTAGTACTTAAACTTTTTGATGCCAGGGACTAGGTGGCTTCCTTTCGCAATGGCCAGAATCCAGCTTTGATGCAGAATAATCTTTTTTTTTTTTTTTATATGCTTATCAAATATGTATACAAAGTAGATTTGTGTTTCATTATGGAAAGGTTTTACACAGATGCAAAACTGCATTTTACTTTGAGAACTAAAAGTTATGTTTTTAAATTTTAATTTCAATGCAGACCCAGATTCACTAAAGGGCAATGGGTTCCCCAAATAAGTGTGGTGAGATTTCCATAGTGAGATAATGACAAGGTGCGTGAATTCACTAACTTATTTTCCTAATGTGAATATTTTGCAGACTAGTAAATCACATCTAGTAAGCACCTTACACAATTGACTGTTACCATTTACAACTGTTATTATATTACCAACTGGTTGCAACATACCGTTTCATTATAATCTTGGGTCTTACACACTCAGACCTACAATTCCCATTATAATATAAGCGACAGCTTAATATAGAAAAATTGTAGTGAGCTAAATATTAAATGTAATATTTGACAACATAGAAACAATGGTTCTTAGGGTTCTATTACAGAACAATACAGATCTAATTGTGTACTAATATGGAAATAATCAGTAGACCCTTAACTCTCATTACAGCTGTATGTATAGAAGATACTGATAAAGTGATGGCAATTGTTGGTGTGTAAACTTTGTTTTTCTTTAACAATATTCTTGTACCTGGATTCGAACACAAACACACATGCAAAGAATAGAGGAATACATTGATTATTATTATTATAAACCTTCTTGTGCCAAAAGATAGGCGTTAAAAATATAATCAAGAGAAATAAGTACAAATATAACTAAAAATATGATCTGTGCCCTAAACATTATACACATTATTAGATAGTGTGCTGATGCCAACCATACATGATATTTTCTATAAAACAGATCTATGATAAGAAGTTGACTACATCTTGACTACTAATTAGTTAGTTCTTGCATTTATATATATATATATATATATATATATATGCATGTTGAATAAGCAAAACATCAAAATAGATAGAGAATAGACTCCAAATATGGACCCCTTGCTCACTGTGCCTTAGATAATTCAGCTACACCACACTGACGAGGCCCAAGCAAGGCCGAAACCTACATCTGGGGTTTGCTGTTTCACCAGTTCACTGTAGAATTTGCCTGGTATTTCAGGGCTGGATCACTCTATTGGGTGGGACCAGATTGATATTACAGGATATTTCTCCCTGTGAAGGACACAAGTGAGCTAAAAGGGATTGCACTCAGAGTGGGTTGTCATGTCCAGAGAACTAACTCATTAGGGTTAGTTAATTCTCTGACTGAACACTTCTATTTTGGCTTTGTGTTTATTAAAATTACCTTAGGGCTTAGTCTCCCTAAGGGTTGGATGTGGACCCCTTGCTCTATGCACCTTGAGGAGTTCATCTAAACCTTACTGACAAGGCCCAATGAAGACCGATAAGTACATCTGGGATTTGCTGATCCTACTGTTCTCTGGTATTTTGGGGGTTGGATCACTCCATTGGGTGGGACCAGATGATACAATACAGGATATTTCTCCCTGTGAAGGGCACAATTGAGCTAAAAGAGGCTGCTCTCAGATTGGGTTCTCATGTGCAGAGAACTAACCTATCAAGGTTAGTTCATTCTCTGATTGAGCACCTCTATTTTATTTTATTTTTTTTATGTATAATTATAATCACAAGTCTAATTGCTATTTCCTAAGTTAATACACAATCAATTTCCACTACAATATAATCCACAAATTAAATAAGAAAAATGATAATAAACCACAAAGTATATGTATATTTGGCAATATATAAACAATTATTCTAAGGATTATATTATAATACAAATCACAGGTCTAATCATATTTTATCATAGGAAATCATAAAACTCTGAATGAAAATGACTTCACAATGAAAGTCACATATAAGATGGTATTGAGGTGATGGCCATAAGGTTTGTTTTTTATAATAAATGTATTCTTGTACCTTGGTAGCACTATTAATTCCATTCAGAACACAAGGCAACATTTGACATATAAACCTTCCTGTGTTGTGTTGTGCCTTTGGTTATAGGAAGCATACAAAAAAAGAGACAAATATAACTCTGAAAATATGGTCTGTTACCTAAACATTTTACACACTAATTATATATTGTGCTGAGGCTAGCAGTACACAATCATATTTAGATAACAGATCTAGGAAAAGAAGTTGACAACATCCTGACAACATATGGGCTAGTTCTAGCGTTTATTTATATGTGTAAGGAAGCACTCTGTCAGATTTTAATTTGAGTAAAAATTGCCCTAAACAAATATTCAGATTATAGACATCATTAACTTAAAATAGGCAAGATGTGTAAAAAACAAGCTGAATATTTTATTTGCTCCAGATTTCAGTTTATGTGTGTCATAAAACTTTTGATTCTACTTAAAAGACATTGTATTATTATATCATAGAAATTATTCTTTTTAAGAACTAAATACCTCTAAACTACAGCAAGATAAAAAAGATATTTTCTTTTATTTCTTTTTTATATGCTCAACAAATATGTAAACTCTTTTTCATTATGCGAAAGGTTTTAAGCAGCTAAAAAACTGCCTTTTACTTTGAGAACTAAAAGGCATGTTTTCAAGTTTTATTTATTGATTTAATCTACTGTGTGTATATTCAGTGCATAGGTTGCTTGTCAAGCTTTTCATTTGAGAACAAATGCAAAACAAGTAAAATTTAATGTGTGGTTGATTTGCCTCATGATTATACTTGTCAGTGCACTGCTGTGATTGAGATTAATTTTGCATCTGCAAAGCAATACCTTGAAATCTGCTTTGTTTGTAGTTTTTTCAGTTGTTATTTCCAGTAATCTGTAGTAGTACGGTATGTTTAGATCAGAAAGTAAATGTATTTCAAAAGCATAATTGTTATAAGAAAAGCAAAATATTTTAATTAACATATTTTTACAAATTTAGTAAATTTGATCCATGTTACCTAAAACCAGTGAGAAAAAAAATAAATACAATGAGGTAGAAGAATTGAAAAACTTATATATATATATATATATATATAATAGATAGTACATTTGTGTTAATATTTGAACATCTAAAACAAAGGCTTCACTCTTGTAATCCATTAACAATTTGAACATGGCTTCCTTTAAGCATATGCCTGCTGTATTACACAGCTATGAGCAAAGCTCAGGATGCATTATACACAAGGAACCCTTTACACATACAGCTGTTTTAAGTTTAGTGTGTCTCATCAGAGTGGGGCCGGTTCCTAGCTTGTGTAGTAGATTTATATATATTTATATAGAAATATCTTTATTCTTTTATTTATATATACATATATACATTTCTCATGAATTCAGTACACTATATACAATTTTATTTAAATGTCTCTTCAAAAGCATGTACTATACAAGGACATACCAGATGCATGAATCAATGACATGCCATACAGCCCATCAATGTACCCACTAAGCCAGTGGTTTTCAACAGCTAGACCTAGGACCAGTGAAAGTCCTTAAGATCTTCTCTACATCAGGAACTATGAAGGATGAGGAGGACATAACACTTTAAAAATACCAGTAGTACATAGCCAATATGGATATTTATAGAACATTTTCAAATGAAACCCCAAACCTGGCACACAATAATTTGAAACCCAGAAACAGACTCCTTTTCGCCAAAACATTCTAATCCAATGATTTCACTTACGGAACGGGCCCACTCTGTACGTCAATTAGCGTATACTATTTCACCCCTCTCCTTAGTTTTATCCCATCCTAGTATATACAGAGCCTGTACAGAAGAGTCGAGACACTGGTGGACCTCTCACAAATTAGACAGCATAGGATCTTGGTTCAAAAATGACCAAATGACCCTTGTGAACAATTTAGGAATAACTTCAACATCCCTCCAAAGGATTTTTTTAATCATATAAAATTAAGACACTGGGTGATGACTATGATTAGAACATATGGCCCCCCTAAACCATCCTGGTTCTCCTTAATTTGTCAAACCCTCCCCCTAACCAACCAGGGAACTCCATGTAAGACACCTTCCATTCTCCCCATGAAGACCAAAAACTTCCCTTCATGATTAAATCGGAGTCTGATTTAGACCAAGAATGGGAAGCCAAAAAAAGGATTACATCTTGTACCAATCTTTCATAGGGCTTTATAAGCTATAATTTGTAGGAAAGCTCTATAAAAGTCCTACATAGAGCATATTTAACTCCATCAATACTTCATAAATTTAAATCCCAAAATAGTAGTACTTGTTACAGAGGCTGCCAAATCGTGGGTGACTTCATCCACACTTGGTGGAAGTGCCCAATAGTTCAGGATATCTGGAAAACTCAATTAAGCTCTAAAATAATGAATATCCCAATCTTTCATACATGAATCTTGCCTCCTAGGCATTCACATTGACACCTTAAATGCATCTCATAACAAATTATTTCAGTTTATAGCTTTACCTGCTAAAAACAAATATAGCTTAAAACTGGAAAGCCCAATCACTTCATTTCCGTGATATTATTCTTAAAGTCAACTTTATAATGCTTAACGAAAGAATGACGGACATCTTGACAGACTCCTACCCCTTTTACTTACAAATATGGGAACCTTAGATAACATACCCAAATTGCATATGTCTCCCCTAACTCCCTTATCAACTATCAAACACTCCGTCTTGACTGGGAGCAGGAGACCGGGGGAGCCTGGACCTCAGTGCTGATCCAGGAGATGGAGATGAATGTGAACCAAACAATTCTAACTGACCCTTTATAAGGATCCCTGTATTGTCATCTTGTAAAGAGAACGCTCCTTTGCCACCTTATTCCTCTCCCCCTTTCCTTTTCTCCTTTTTCTTTTCATATTTCCCTTTATTATTTACTATTTGAATTCACACTGTGTAATTACTCAGCATTATCCCCCCTAATGTATTAATATAACGGATGGCCTAGGCCTGACTGAGTTCATCAATTAAATAAAAACATACAATCTCTGAAGTGATCTACCCTTGCTTATACCAGGCGAATTTGGCATAGGCAGACTGTATAACTTAAGAATTTAATTGAGAGTAGGGAAATTAAAGTTAAAAGGTTAATAAGTTAATCAAGTTAATAATTGTTTTTTGTAAATTAAAATATGAATATCAATTTAAAAAAAACATTTTATTTCTCTTCTCTTAATCAATCAAAGAAATGTATACAAGCGGCATGAAATATATGAAATGTGTGGCTTAACATGTGTCTTCAATAACAATATTGGATAACAAAACAAACCATTAGTACTGCCACTAGCTTTAGTTGTAGATGTAGATAGATTAAGGAATGTATCTGTAGTGAAAATGTACACTAAATGAAAACTTAGTGTATCAAATGTAGTATTATTGTATTAAAACATTTTCTCAATCTCATAGGAAGTCAACAAGAACATTGGAAAGTAATTAGTTGGTTCCCATATTAAAAAGGTTTTGAAGCACTGCACTAAGCTGGGCTACCTAGTAGCTTCTCACCCCATTGTAAGCCATTATGATTTGAGCATTTTATGGGTGTGTTTAGGATTTGTTATATGAAAAACACTAGCTGCAGTTGCCATCAAGGTGTTCACCAAGCATTTTCTGTGCTCTCCACCCAATACAAAGTTGCTATTAAACATCCCACTCTGAAATATTTCCAAAATGAAAACTAGGGTGAGGATGACTTTAGATATCAACCCACATCTTTCCAGAGCCATCTCAAACCTACCACATAGCTTTACAGAGAGAGAAACTTTCTGCTGTAATTTTTTTATGGAAACCCTGGTCAAAAATGGAACCCAGTCCTCTACTGAACATAGTTTTGAAATCATCACCCTGAACACAGATTTCCAAAAACTGGTCTCTGGACCAACAGAGATCAAAGAACTTAATTTAGGTAGTCCATAAATAATAATTTGCTTAAATGACTGAAAAGTATATTAAACATTAATGCACATTCTTAAACAAGTAGTGCATACGTGTTTAGATGCTTGGTTTATTGCCCATGCAATAATTCTGTATAAAGTTATTGTGAGGCTGAAAATTAATTAAGTAGTTGATCTATAACCTAGCAATGTTCAAGTGATCTTGCAAAAACAGAAGACTATCAGCCTTTTTAAATTAGAAGCCAGTATCGGCATCGGCAAGCCTGCAAGGGCTGCAGGCTTCAAATTCGGCTGTGTTACATAGCTATTAAAGTAAACCTGGCCGTGAGTTACGGGGCAGAGACGCAAACCTGTAAACCATTTGTCATACGTTGGATGCGCAGCCGTGAACATAATCAGTTAGTCAAACCCATAGCTACAGGTTTCAATGGAGCCAATGGCAACAGAGATCGTCATCATTACGTCACTGAAAAATGGAGGTTGGATTTCAAAGTCTTACGGCCTTCAATTATGGGTTTTGATCGGACCCACATTCCAAAAATAATGCAATATTTATAAAGCCGTAAATACCATATTCTAGTCCATGCAAGTTCCATTATATGTATTAACACATTGATTGCTGGCATCGATATGACACAGAATTTAAACATAAAAAAATGATTTTATATTGCCCATTTGCGAGCTTCAGAATGTTTTGTTATTCATTTTAATACCTTACATCACTTTTCCTTCACATATAAGTACAGTAGTGTGTGTATATTTGCGTTTACAGTGCTACGGATTGGACTTCAACCCACTATCGGGTCCTCTCTGGTACCTGTTGGGCTTTTGGCTCCATTTGGGGGATAAGGGTTGAACGGCAGTGAATTTGTTCCAAATTAATAGCATGATTGGAAACGTAACATTTACGGGCTTGACAGATCAAAGGATTTGCGGGCGCGCAGTTCAGATTTACTCGTTCTGTAGCCTTACCCCGCAAGTCATTGATGGGTTGCTTTATGAAGCCAATTTAATAGCCGCATGGTTGCGGCGTACGTTACGGGCTACGGATTCTAACGTTGGGGGAATTTAATAGGGCTGTAAGTTAGATACAGACATTTCTATGCATATGTGCATATACTATACCTGTGCCAGCACCTTGAGGGAGCACGATTAAGCAAAAACTTCTCAGGTGCCCCTCAGCTACACACACATATGTAATGTGAAAGTTTGTGTTAAGTAACATAGAAAAGGGCTGTAGACAAAATATATATGTCGTGAAATATATATGCAAAAAATAGCATTAAAGTATATTTAAGGTTGCAGTACAGTTAACCCCGCTTAACGCTACCCCAATCAGCACTGATTCTCTATAGTGCTCTTTCTGCTCCAATTCCCTGCAAAGTGCAAAATCTTTACGGTTTTGAGCACCAAATCACGTTTAAATCCCTCGTAGATCTGAAGCATGGCTGCACAAAAAGGCTCTCTGGTAACTGTGGCTGCACAGATATACAAACCCCCATGGTATTCTACAATTAACCCCTTATACGATGAGGGTCCTTAAAGGACCCTCGTTGTATCCTAACATTAAACTTTACTACCATTGGGGAATATATAGACTCCAATGGTATCTAAATTTAACAGATAGCTATCCATTTTAAATGAAGATTCAGGTCCTCTTCATTGTTGCTTGAAACCAGCAGATACTCATCTTCTTTTGAAAAGGCCTTCCACCTAAACATCCTGACAATCTTTGAACAAAATGGAGCTCCCCCACTTAAAATGGCTTTAGCTGCACTTTTTTTTTCTGTCTTCTTATTGGGTGAAATCAGAATTACATTTTTGACGTTATCCTGCTCTTTTTGCTTGGAAAATTTATTTTTACCAATTCAAATGGTCAGACTGATAAGGTCTGTCAATCTGAGTATTCCGAAATACAAGTGACACATATTTCAGCCAATAAGCAGCAAATGCGTGACAAAAGCCATTATCGGAAAAGCCATTTGCGGAGGGGGACCTCCTCACAGCTGGAGCACCTTTAGTTAAATATATATTTTTATTAGGAGGGCCATTTTAAAGGCTCAGAAGATGAGGACCCATATGGCTTCAAGAAACAATGAAGAAGTCCTGAATGTTCAATCAAAATGGGTAGTCAGTTTGATCCATGGCAGAAAATCAAGGATAAGGGCATCAATAATAATCACTGGATGGGCATTAAGGGTAGGTAAGTATAGATTTATTTTTTATTTTATGTGGTTAATTTTATGATAAATTATTTTAATTGTAATTTTTTATTGTAATTTAGGTTATTTGTATTTTCATTTTATTTTAATTGTCTAATGTTTTTTTGTTTTACTATTGTTGTTTTTGCAAAGGGTACCATAGGGGTCCTTGAGGACCCCCGTGGCACATAGGTATTAACTGTAGACTATGGTGTGTGTCTATATATACCCCCATGGTATCAGGGTTACATTTAGATACCATGGAGACTATATACTGTAGGACCCAATGGTAGTAAGGGTTAATGTTAGGATACCATGAGGGTCCATTAAGAACCCCCATGGTATAATGGGATAATTGTATAATACCATGGGGATCTATATAGACCCCCATGGTAATTAGAAGTTAAGTGTAGAAGTTGATTGTAGAATATCATACAGTTCTTTAAGGACCCCATGGTATTAAAAGTTAATGTCACATATTTAAGGTTAATGTTAGAATACATGGGGTCCTTTAAGGACCCCCATGGTATAAGGTTAATTGTACATGCTATGGAGCTCCTTACAGGACCTCTGTAGCAAGGGTTAAATATTTGTATCACAGAGGATGTTTAAAGTTCCATTTACCTCACTGTAAGTGCTCTTTATGGTGTCAAACATTGTATGTTTTAATTATTTATTTCTTTACAGTAATAACTGATAAAAAAAATCTAAAGTTTTAAATGTATGTCTACATATAAGTAAATCTTGCCCACTAGTTGTTGCATGAGTATTAACAGATGGTGGAGTGAGCATGTGGTGATGGAATAAGGTTATGATTGACAGGGCTGTATTGACAAGTTAACCCATAAATTTCGTGTTTAGGTGACTGTAGTATTTCATGCGTGCACATATAGATGTGGTAAGGTTACATTTTTGTTTGCAAGTAGCTGCACCGGAGACCTCACCAAGTAGGGATCACAGAACTCTGATCTACCCCTCAAATTCCAGACAGGTAAAAGAGCAGAAACCTGCTGGTATTGCATAATAGAATCTGTTCCCTTCAAACTTGAAATATAGGCAGTCTAACAGAGACTTATCATTGACATGAATGTGGGACACACCCTACAACCTGATTGGTTGTAGTAATGCATGTGGGCAGGCAGTTAAATGTAAACACAGATTTTGATTTGACTTCTCAGTGGAAAATGCACGTATTTCAAACATATTATACGTATTTCAGCTTACTTTTATGAGACCTTCACAGTGATGTGGTCGAAATTGTGCTAGATTAAATGTCCCTTAAAGGACCTTTGTGGCATTGTGGAAATCAGTCATGGGAGTCCATACAGGACCTCCATGAAATAGGGATTTACCTATAGGTTAACTTTTAGGTGTCACAGAGGTCCTTTAAGGACCTTTTTGACACAAAGTTAATGTATAGGTTTCCTGTGTGGATAGGGAGTTAGCAGGGAGGGAGTCCACGTGAGTTCCCTTCAGCATGGGAGGAGGAAATCCCCAGGGTTCCACCATTTAAAGTAAATCTTGGGGATCTTGGGGATTCCTGGGCTTATGAGGTGTAGGAATACTGAGGAAAGGGGGGAGGGGGAGAATCCATGCAATCCCTCAAAGTACGTTTAGTGCTTAGTGTGTAGGGGGTATTACTAACCCCTTATTTGGATATAAAAAAACAAAAAAACTTATATCCGACTCAGTTCATATGTTATACTGATTTTAGCTTTTTTTATGCATCTGGGAGTAATCTTTTTATTATTATAAGTTTGCAAGTTTTCAATCTTGCATGGTGTTCCAGGGAAGCACTATGGACACTGGATTCTAAGCTCAAAGACAGCGCCCTCTATCCTTTGCAGCTTGTTAATATTTAATTGTCTTTGCCTGAAACTTAACCCTGTATAGAGCTACAGAATATGTTGGCACCATACAAATAAACAATAATAATAATAATAATAATAATAATCTGGAGCACACGTAGGATTGGGGAAGAAAAAGGGCTTACACACAGAATGCAACTTGCATGAAGCACAATTAGAAGCAATTGGAATGGCTTTGTGGGAAATTTGAATGTATCAAGTCAATGTAACATTTTAGGCTATTCGGGCTGCATTCATGCAGTAGTGCATTTTTAATGGATAAGAATACAGTTCGCAAGTTACTTTGGAACTTGCACCATAACTGTCTGCGTAAAAGAATGGAATGGAAACCAACTATGGTAAACAGGATTCAATACAAGGTAAACTGCCTTTACTTTGCCTTGGATTGTGCTTCATAACTAATAATAATCTATATACTAATATAATTGTTAATAGTAGTAAAATAAATCAACTTTTTATATAACCTACATATTATAGTTTTACCTTGTTGTTTTGTGCTATATTTTTAAGTTGTAGGATGATTTGCATGATGGTTTTTGTTGCATTTTTAAGGAAAAACTAGATAATTAAATATGAAACAACTGCAGAAAATAAAGGAGCATATTGTACATGTAAACATAGCTAAAAATAAATACATTTTAATATTTGACAAATATTGAATGCAAGTTATGTTATGTGAAAGACATTATAAAAATAAGAGGAAGCAAACATTGCATTATATGTTATTTCAAATACTAAAAAGTATTTTTTTTTTGTTTCTCAATTTTTTAGATGCACTACAAATCCAGAGTGTTAAGTAACATGCATGAGATATTTATGTCTGATTTATAAAAGATTAAATGTAGAATGGGTAATGACAGGGAACAAAATTAAATCAGGATATGAATGAGCACTGTTTATAGGTGTTCTAGAAAAACCTGCTGCTAATGCGTAAATTCATTTGTTGTTAACATATTTTTTTTTATTTAACCCTGAAACTGTTTTGCCACAGCTTTATGATCTTTCAAGAACTCAGATTGGCTATAGTACACACACACATATATATATATATATATATGTATATATATATATATTTATATATATATATATATATATATATATATATATATATATATATAGTATATATATATATTTCTTTATACATGGGTTCATTATTTCGAGACTAAGAGAAACAAGAAAAATATATTTTAACAAGCAGCCACACAAGTGGTCTGATTATATTCTAATCTGCAAACCTAATTATCACCTTCTTATAAAGTACAAGGAAAAGCTTTGGAAGCAAATTAATGTATCCTATCAGTAGGGCAGTTTGTTACTTTCATAAATGATCTTCTTTGCAAATAAAATTGGTATAAGCTTCAATTATATAAAAAATAGACACAATACCATTTAAACTTATTTTTCATACGCTTGAATGTATAAATCTTAAATACTAAAAAAAACACTTAAAAAATAAGTAATAAGCATTCCCTAATCATGATTTTATTAACATTTTTAATAACATTCTCTTAGCTCTGATAGGGACAAATAAAATGTCAGAAATTCTAGTAATATTAATTACACATTTAGTGTAGCAAGAAATATTGGAGCTTACAATATAGAAATAAACCCCTTAATTGCCTTATGCTATTTGACATGTTAATTCAATAGGAAAATGGTAAATAACATAATAATCAAAATGCCATAATTATAAAACATATAAAAATCCCCAAATCCAAATCCCACTTTGTTTATTTTATTGCTGAGCATGATGTTATTTTCCAAAAGTGTGAAAATTGTAGTTTCTATTAGAAAAATGTTTTAAATAATATTTTGTTTTTCATCTACAACAATCACAAAATAATAATAATAATAATTATTATTATTATTATCCTTTAATTGTAATATTATTTGGCACTATACAGGGGTTAAGTGCAAGGCAAAAACGATATTAACACATTGCAAAACAATGGTACTTTGTGCTTAAAATCTAAAGTACATTGTGCTTGTTTTGAAAGCACCTTACAAGATTGAAAACTCATAATCTAAAGGGTTTGGGTGTGGTACAGGAGGTTGTTAGGTGCAAGATGACAGTCTTTAAGACAATAGGCTCAAGCAAGTGGAGGTGGCTGTGTGTTGCACTGTACATTGTTGGTATTAGTGATATAATGCTATAGAGCAGTGGTTCCCAAACTTTTTCAGTTCAAGGTGCACTTAATGTCTCCCCAAGTCAAACAATAGTTCTATATCCATATATATTTGGTGTGATTAGTTATAAAAAATATAACTCAAATGATTACAAATGTTAAGAATAGTATTTAAACTGTTCTCCTCTGGGGGCCTATACAATAAATATATCTCAGCCCATGCAGACTTATATTCTTATAATAAGTACTAATATTGTTTGGAGCAATAAACATTGGTTCATATTGTTAATATTAATAAAATATATCCAATTTTAAGGTCCACCAGTTGAAACAACTGAAAACAGCAGCCTCTATTATCTTCTTTTGTTTTTTAAAGCAAACAATGTCCTTTAATTAAAAAAAAACAAAAAACTGCCAGCCAGACCATCCAGATTTCTTATAGGGAAATCTATTAAGTGTTTTAAAGAAGGTTCAATTTCATGCTTTAAAACCACGTTTCCCAACAAATACTGTCCATATTTAAATCAACATTTCATCATTCAGCTTTGAAATCCAATACAACACATGGCTCTGTTCACACACCTCTTCATAGCCATATGTATGGATTCAAGATGTGCAATTGCGTTTTTACTTCAGATATTCATGGCATCTAAACTGTTGATAGCAAGGAGATGGGGTCAGTCTTCAGTTCCCTCTTGGGGTGAAATCACATATATGGTAGATAGAAACAGAAATCTTGAAAGATCTCTTCAAGAGCAAGGTCTTATAAAAATAAAACGTTATAAATGGAAAATTTGGGATCAAAATAAAGATCTTTCTCGGTTATGATCTAAGTTTTAATATCTCTGGGACTTAGCTCCCAGAAATTATAATTTCTGGTATAAGTCCACAATATGTATTGTAAATGTATGTCTTGTCTTTTCTTTTGTCGTTTTTTTTTTTTGCTGTGTATTCTGTTTTATATATTTATATTGTAATTGTCTACTTTTGATACCAATAAATAAAAAAAATAAAAAATAAATAAAAAGATGTGCAACAAGTATCAATAGGTCCACCTCAATAATCCACCTGCTGTTCTGCTGCCTTAAATGACTTCGGTGGTATCTTAGATGGCTTCTGTTTTCACTATCCATTTGCTTTGCTTCACATTTGAGTACTTATCATGCATCAAGCTGCACTGACGCTGCTTACATGCCAACACATGTTTCGCCAACATCCTTTTTTTTTTACAATACAAAACTTTATTCTTGCAATTAACAACACTATCACCGGGAAATTAGATTTTAAAGCTTAAATAGAACCTTGGCTAATAAGTTCAATACATTTCCCTATAAGAATTTTAGATATAGTGGGATGATCAAAATGCAGGGAGTGTATGTGGTGCCGCTCTAGGCCGGTCACGGCGCCACAGGGCACCACAGGTTGGGAACCTCTGCTATAGAGTATGCAGTTATGCATATTAATGCTGAAACAGATGCATTTTTAGTGATTGTTTGAAGATTTTCAGGCAGGAAGATAGTCTAGGGGAGCGACCTCCATAGAGTAGGTTCAGCACAAGAAAAGTCTTGAATGCGGGAGTGAGAGATGGTAATAATACAGGAGGTAAGAAGAAGGTCATTGGCAGAGCGAAGAGGCCAGAAGGGGGCGTATTTTGAGATGAGAGTGGAGATATAAAGGGGTGCACTGATGTTTCAGGCTTTATGCATTAGAGTCATGTTTTTAAATATTAGTCTGGAGGTTATTGAAAGCCAGTGGGAAGAATGACAGAGAGGAGCTGTGGACACTGAGCATTGAGTATGGTAGATGAGCCTAGTGGAAGTGTTAATTATGGATTGGAGTTGAGACAGACGGGTGATGGGGAGGCAGCAAGGAGCGAGCTGTAGTAGTCAAGATATAATGAAAGAATGGATTCTAATTTAAGTCTTGTGTAAGTGACATATTTTGGAGATGTTTTGATAGGTGAAACTGACAAGATTATGTTATTGCTTTTAGGAATAAAAGAGAGGGCAGGGCGCAGTAGATCCTGAAGACAATGGACCTGGGAGGTGGGAGTGATGATGGCATTGTCAACCATGAGATATGTTTGAGGAGAGGAAACTTTAGTAGAGGGTGGGATGATTAGGAGCTCAGTCTTGAGAGGCAAATAGTAATGTGTACTAGAAGAGAGGGGGATAGATCTGATAGATTAGACTGAGAGGTACATTTGCTTGTCATCTACATATACGGTAGATAATACTGAAATCCCAAAAACAATTATTAGGTTAACAAGGGAGGATGTATAGATGGAGAAAAGGAGGTGGTCCTTGAACTGAATCTTGGGGTATGCTAGCAGACAGAGGTGCCAGAAAAAGAGACACTAAATGTACAATCTTCAAGATAAGTTGTGTGCCATGAGAGTGCTGGGCCATGGATGCCAGGAGAGCAGAGAGTTTGGATTAGAAGTGACTAGTCAACTGTATCAAAGGCAGCAGAGAGATCCAGAAGAATTAGAATAGAGAAGAGACACTTTGACTTGGGGGTGAGCAAGTCATTACTGACTGTTGAGAGCGCTGTTTCTGTAAAATGTTGAGACCAGAAGCCAGAAAGTGTCAAGAAGGGAGTTGGAGGAAATAAATTAGGTAAGGTAATTGTAGACAAGCTGCTTGAGCAGTTTGAAGCTGGGGAAGTAGAGACATTCGTGGATTACATAGTAATTCATCACCCTTCTTTTAAACAACTATAAAGTACTAAAGTTATAATCCAGTATATCCTGCAAAGAAACAAATGGAAAACTGAGAACACAATTAATGACACAAGAAAATAAAATAAAAATCTAAAATGTTTCCATTATAATTTTAAGACAATCAATTTGTAGTAATCCTAACAGGTAAGATGAAATCCCTATAGTTTGCTGTGATGATAGACTTTAAATATTTTATTGAATATAAGCAAAGTACACACAATCTAATTATACATTGTAAGTTTGTTACAGTATATTGGTATCCTAAACCTTTTCTTTCTTTTCCTTTTTTTTCTTCTTTTCTTCTTTCCTTATTGATTTTGATTAACCATAAAGGCTTGATATTACACAAAAATAAAACAATAATATATGAAAAAGGGGGGGGGGGGGGGTTAGGAAAGAGGTGAGGATGTGAAATTTTGTGGATGCTCTCCATAATGCAGGTCGGGTGTTTTATCTTTCTCTTTTTTTTAATTCCAGTCTAATCTTAGAGTCCATGATGGCTACTGTTTATAATTTTCATCTAGTTCCTGCGGGAATGTTTTTTTTCCAATGTTGCACTAGTACACTTCTGGGGGCTAAGAAAATCTGATTTGTTAGAAATTGTGATTCCTTTAAGAGATTCATATATGAGTGATTTAGGGCATTCCCATAATGCATGTCTCAGTGTACCTGTTTATTTGCAGCCACTAAAACATTTACCATCCAGAGATGGGTTTAAGATTTGTAGTCTCACTGGAGTGATATACCATCTTAAAATAGTTTTAAAGGCATTTTCTCTAAGAACTATATTGAGAGAGCAGTTTGCTGCATCTCTAAAAATGTTACCCAATTGCGCTTTGTCAAGGGTTATATTCAGTTTTTTCCCCAGGATATTTTGTAGGGTGTTTTGATTATTGTAACCTGGTCGTTTAGGTAAGTATGTAGAATAGAGATATTTTTTTTTCCATTGGAGTTGTAGATTTTTCAAAAGGGATTTTCCTGGCTTGTTTGTTGTCCCTTATAACATAAGCCATGATTATATTTATTGAGGCTAAGTTAAGCCATCCCCTTTGTGGTAAAGGAAATTAATTCCTAAACTCCGTAGGTGACTAGTTTTTTTTGTTTTGTTAGGATATATGCTGCTATTCTTTAATTTTGTCTGATCCACCAAATTAACTTTTTTTATCACTGTCACAAGTTTTTATCGCTTGTGGGTTCCTTATGGGGTACCCATAGTGGAGTGAAGCCAACTTGATCATATCAATTGTTTGTAATAATAATTTGTAAAGAAGTCTGGGCCAGGAGCTTTGTGAGGTCTGGCAACTTTTAATACTGTTTTCACTTCCTAAATTGTGATAGGGACATTAAGAGAATGTAGTAATTCTTTGTCTATTTGAGGAAAATTGATAACTGATAGACATTTCTTTATTTGTGCTTTATATCAGGTTGAGCCAGATTGGAATAGGAGAATAATTCTGCATACAGTTTCACAAAAGCCTCCGTAACTTCATTTGTTTGGTATATAAATAAATATAAATGAATCATTTTTTATTTCTAATTTAGGGATGAACGGGTCTGCTTTTTGTTTGTTTTTCTGGTTTTTAGCTAGCATTGAGTTTGGCTTGTTAGAAAACACAAAAAAGTTTGATTGTGAGCGTTGCATTATTGTTATAACCTTCCTCCGCAGAATTATGTTAAGCTTGTGTTTATTTTTAAAAATGTCATCATAGATCTTAAAAGATCTCTTTAAGGTCAAATATTTTTGCAGATTTCAATTGATTTTAGCCAGTTTAATTTTTTTAGCAGTTGAGCATAGTTTAATGCAAAAGCCTATCAGGATCGCTTTGTGGGCAGCCAGTACTCCCATCTGATCTACCTCACCCCCACTGTTCAAATGGAAATAATCTACTAATGCTTTTTGCATTTTCTCTTTTGTAGGTATATCATTGAGGAATGTGAGGTTTAGAGACCAGCCGGGGATACGGCACTTCGGATGCAATATGCACAGAGTTATGCTAACTAAATCATGGTCTGACAAGGAGATTGGGTAGGTAAGGGCTTCAGTTAAGTTTGATGCTAGGTTTTGTTGGAGTAAAATTTAATCAATTTGTGAATGAGATTTTTGCTAGCTGAATAAAAAGTGTAGTTTTTCTAATTTTGGTTCATTAGTTTTCCAAGCATCAAACAAACAGTAGCTTTGAAGCATTTATGTAAATGTTTTTGTGGCTGTTGGGACAGAGGAGGATGAAGCATCCTTAGTTTTGTCTTTAATGGGGTATAATACAGTATTCATGTCGCCTCCTAACACCCATGTAAAGTGTTGCCAAGTGTCCATCAGTTCTGTGGAAGAAGATTGATTGTCCTGTGTTTGGAGCATATATATTAAGAAACGACACCTGTCTTTCATAGATTGAACCTTGTTATAAAATGTACCTTCCATCACTGTCTCTTTGTGGTTTGGTGTATTGGAAGTTAAGTCTTTTGTGGATTAGAATTGAGACGCCTTTCTTTTTTTCTGTTGTAGTAGCATGGAACGTTTGGGTAAAGTGTTTACCCAGAACTTTGGAACTGAAGTTCTTTTTAAATGTGTTTTCTGCAGGAAAACAATGTCCGTGCCTATGTGGAGATATTCATTAAGAGCAATCCCCCTCTAAAGTGGTTTGTTCAAACCTTGGACATTATGTGAAGCAATTTTAAAATTCATGACTCACCGGTTACTGTACCAGTCTGTTCTTGGCTGAAAGTGCTTGTTGCGAAGGTGAGCGTAAGATGCTGCAAAATAGAGAGTATCACCTGCTCAGTGTAGGAGGGGGTGAAGGGAGGGAAGGAGTTGCATGGGTAAAGATAAAGAAAAAGAAAAAAAAAACAAAGGAGAACAAACAATAAAAAATTAGTATAACAATTCAAATAAATCCAATAACACATTAAATTAGTGTAATATAGGTAACCTTCTCAAGTCAAAGAGCAAAAGACCCTATTTAAATAATAAACAAACTGTCAGAGTTAAATCACTCCTTTGTTGAAACTCTAAAAGTTTTATGAAGAAGAAACCATACAGAGGAGTGCAGTACCTGTCCTCTTATTCTTGAACTAAAACTTGGTACAGAGGCGGCTTACCTATCTAGTTTTGAATTATCATTTTCCACAGGAGCATAATTATTATTTACTTCCAGTATTCCCTGTTTGGTTGCTTTCATGAATAAGTCCTTAGTGGGAAAGTAGTGAAACCTAGCTATTACATCTCTTAATCTTTCTGTAGGAGGTGGCTGGCCACTTAATGCTCTGTGTATCCAGTCTAACCTATAATCCTCTTCATCTAAGTCAGGTGGGAGGGACCTAAAAAACTCTTTTATATCTAGGGACAGGCTGCGCACCAATTCTGGTGGATGCAGACATTTTGCCTCCTGGATCTGTTCTCTAGGTTTTCCTAAAGAGACTTGTTATATTTTTCTTCCAATTCTATAACTTTGTTGTCCACTGCCTTGATTTCTGTAATTAAGTCTGCAACAACCTTTTGCACTTCTGCTTTTATCTCTGATCTAAAAGAGGAGATCAGATCTTTCAGGTTTTGTATATCTGACTTGGTGCTTGGGGCAAATGCCTCCATGCCTGACTTTGGTAATGGACAGTATATTAAAGGAGAAGTTTTACCTAAACATCAATTCTTCTTAGATGAAATATTGCACATGGACAAGATCAAATATTTTTGAAAGGCTATTGCTGCTACAAGACATCTAAGAGTTTCCGAGCAGAGCTACCTACTTTGTAGTAATTGGTTGCTATGGACATTCCCTGGGCAAAATTAGATTAGCAGATCTGTATCTGCCATGTTTTCAGCATTTCAAACTCAGCCAATGAATCACTTTCACCTCAGTGTTTGATATTATTTGAATAGCCGTTTTCTAATTAACACTCATGAGCTACATATACAGAGCTGAAGTCCTTGTTAGATATTAATAAACATGTTAATAACACAGACCATTTCAAGAGACAAATGAATTCATGTTACTCCTTCCTTTAATTTAAATTGAATCCAGTCCACCACCATGTTAGTCACAATACAATTTTCACTGCCACCTCCCACGGACACGGATTTAAAATTTAACAACATGTAACTAACGATTACGTGGAATCTGCTGTTTAAGTAGGATATAGAAAAAATATCATTTTCAAAGCATTATTGTACAGGTTTCTTCATTCCCGAAGTAGCTTCTGAAGAAATTATAGATAAGGGAGCAAATCTAACTTAATTGGCTGATATGGTAACATATACACATAGGGCCTCATTCTATTATCGGCCGTAGGAGATGCGGGGCTGCAAGGACCGGCCGCAAGCTATTCGGCTATTCTATTCCCCTCTGGCCAGGGATTCCGGCAGGCTTGTGGCCGGCGCCTTGCTATCCCTTGCGGCCGCTCGCTCCGGAGGAAAGCCTTTGATCTAAAACGTCCGCAAGAGTTTCGGCCGCAAGAAAATCCCGGTTGCTATTATATTGCTCCGGGAACCCTCTCTGCAAGGCTAAAACCGAGCCGCAGCTTACTTGCAGGAAAAAGGTCCCGCTAGCACCAATTAAGCACATTATAAAGCCGAAATAAAGCCATCCTGCACTCTGAGGAGACTATAAAGTGATTGTAGGTGTTAGCAAAAATAGCACAACATTCCCCTATACTCAAATCCGTAAATCATTTTTTTTTTAATAAATGTCAAATATCCATGTAAAAAGTCCAGAGTGCTAGGAGCACCTCAGACCCGCCCACGCTGCGGCCGGAAAATAAACAGTTAATGTAAACTCGGGTTTGGGCTGATGTGCAAGCTTGAGAGGGGGTTGCTATTAATCCTCATGTCCCCCAATATGATCCCTAGCATTTACAGAGCTGTACAGTGCCGTCTTGAATTTATTTTTGTGTTTAAAGATTTCTGAGCTTACGGCCGGTTGCAAGATATACGGCCGGCCGTAAGAGGAGATCCTTGCGGGGCCGTATAATTGAATTCCAAGATAACGGAACCCCCGCAAGGAATCGCAGCCTTGCGGCCGTTTTACTATTTACTATTTACTATTTTCATTACAAATCTGTGAGTAAATAAATGAAAAAAGAGAAAATCATGAAATATGTCAAAACATTATTTTAAGGATACATACAAAATAAATTAAATAAAGAAAATTGGCAAACAAAATGTCTGTAACCGTGTTGTTGAGGGCCACATTATGGATGTCTATTGCTTTTAATATAACTCTGATTGCTCTAAACTGAACTATATATTGACAAAATAAATCTCTGTCTGTATCCGAGACTTCTTATGCAAGAATTGTGCAGAATTTCTATGTTTCTCCAAGTTCCTATCACAAAGTTGTGCCCCCTCTTTTTTGATCCAATATCACATTCCCACATTTCTCTTAGCCACCCACTGTATGCATTTCTGCAAATATGTTAATATTATTCATTCATTTAATAATATGAGTAGCCTGCATCAAGTTAGGAGAAATGATATTAAAGGAACTCAGAATTTATGGATTCTGCCTTGTACCATTGTAAAGAGCAGTCAACATCAAGTAAAAAAAGTGGAAAAACGTTTTAGTTCAAAGTTTATTTACCTAGGGCCTCATTCTATTATCGGCCGTAAATCGGCCGTAAGGCTGCGATTCCTTGCGAGGGTTCAGTTAACTCGCGATTCTATTATACGGCCCCGCAAGGATCTCCTCTTACGGCCGGCCGCATATCTTGGAACCGGCCGTAAACTGTGAAATATAAAAACTCAAAAATAAATTCAAGCCTGCACTGTACAGCTCTGTAAATGCTAGGGATCATATTGGGGGACATGAGGAATAAAAGGAACCCACTCTCAAGCTTGCACATCTGCCCAAACCCGAGTTCAAATTAACTGTTTATTTGCCGGCTGCGGCGGGGGTGTGTCTGAGGTGCTCCAAGCACTCTGGACTTTTTACATGTATATTTTACGGATATTAAAAATGAAATATTTTACGGATTTGAGTACAGGATAATTATGTGCTATTTTTTCTAACACCTAAAATCCCTTTATAGTCTTCTCAAAGTGCAGGATGGCTTTATTTGAGCTATTTTATGTGCTTAATTGGTGCTAGCGAGACCTTTTTCCTGCAAGTAACTGCGGCTCGCTTTTAGCCTTGCAGAGAGGTTTCCCGGAGCAATTGAATTGCAAAACTCTTGCGGCCGTTTTAGATCAAAGGCTTTCCTCCGGCGCGATCGGCCGCAAGAGATAGCAAGGCACCGGCCGCAAGCCTGCCGGAGTCCCCGGCCGTAAGGGAATAGAATAGCAGAATAGCTTGCGGCCGGTCCTTGCGGCCCCGCAGCGGCTGCGGCCGATAATAGAATGAGGCCCTTAGTCTTAGCAGAAGCAGATTGGAGCTTATAAGGACACATTTGTGGACAGACCATTCTCTCTATCCCCCCCTCTCTCTCTCTTTCTCTCTCTCTCTTTCAGTGCTTCAAGGGACAGTGTTAAGCAGGGTATACCTGTATTTATATATATAAACATAAATAAATATATATATATATATATATATATATATATATATAAATATCTGTGCCCCCTCCCTGACCCACCCTCCTCCCTCTTAATTGCCATGATGTGTGCCCACAGAAGGAGCCACCAGGTGAGGAAGCAAGGAAGCAAGGTAAGAGACAGGGGAGAGAAAAGAGGAGGGAGAGGATGGAGGAAAGGAGGCAGATAGTAAAGGGAGCAAGAAAATGGAGTGTGAGGATGAAGAGATAGGGGGAGGTGGAGGTGAGATGGAGAGGAAGAAGACTGAGATGGGCTTTATATATATATATATATATATATATATATATATATATATATATATATATATATATTATACATTAAGCCCACAGAAATAAAACAAAACAAAAAAATGTCCCTCCTTTCACTAGCTCCGCCACAGTCCAATAGATTTATTTTGCCATTTAAGTATTTGTGACTTCTACTTCCCTTTAAACCTTATGCAAAAAAAGCAATGCCTGGTCACTAACTTAGCTTTAAATATAGTTAGGATGAATATATATATTCTCATTTGTTAAGATTAAAACCGTTTCACAAATGTGCTCACTGGCAAGAAAACATGGCCAATCGTTAAAAGATTAAACACCTCTAGTCTGTAGATTTTTGGAAAACTATATGCAGATACCTTTTTCTAAACTTGTAAATCCTGGAAAATAAAAACTGTTTTGCTTAGTTGATCCTCCCTTTAGGGTTTGAAATGACATTTGCTACATCAGTATTGATGTAATTTGGGAGGAGAATCTGCAGCTCAGAGCTTCCTGCTGAGCCAAAAAACCCTATTCAGAAAACACACTCAAGCATGTATAATTGAATTATTTTTATTAAAGGTTGCTCAGATTCATCTAAGTGTAGATAATCTTTGACCCCTCTATAGATAATTTAGCCATTTCCTTGTTTACCTCATGTGACATTGCAATTCAGAGGCATTAAGGCAAGTTTCCAGTTTATATTATTCAATAATATTGGCTAGGAAACAGAAAGTTTGGATTATTTATAATTATTTATTTATAATATTAAATGTTTTACTTATTAAATATTAAATGTTTTAGGTCATTCACTGAGTTTCTTTTTACCAGAAATGTGGTGTTTATTTGCAGATCAACGTTATAACTGTATTTTTTAAGATAATATATGAAACCTTACTGTTTGGCTGCTAAATTGCTGCTAAATAATGTACACAAGGACAAAAGCACATGGACACAAAAAAAACAATAACAAAACATCAACATATACTCTCAATATTCAATATATCATAATGATTTTTAACCATTATGCTAAGCCTGTGTCCTCCAATATGTGTAAGTATACAGAGTTCTTAGAGGCCTCTAGATAGTATGGAGAGTAAGAAGACATGTGTTAAATGGCAATGTGGCAACAATATTGGAGTACTATAATATACATTGTACAGACTGGAACTGTTGATTGCAAGAAAGTTACATGTTGTTTAATGGCCACAGATAGTGATAGTTGGCTACATTCAGTTTCTCTAGGGTGTGGTTAGTGATGCTTGCCTTGGATAGTTGAGCTTCTCTGTAAGCATTAGGCTATGCCATCATTGCTTTGCTACCCAACCACCACTACAAAGTTGGGATGTATGGGTACAATGGGTACAGTTGAGTGGATTTACTAAACATTAGTGAATCTACCCACTGATTCCCTTCACTGTCTTAACTAAACAAGGTGCAATCCAAGACAGTTTTGCTATCTCTTTGGTAACAAAATGTATATTCCAGTAATGGTAGCTATTATTTATTATTTTATTATCCTGACAGTAATTTCATTTTATATGTTATACAGTTCTGCTTCTTTTATAATAGAAATAATAGTGAATATTGTATACGTGTAGGCAATTCCAATATTTTCGTCATAAACTGTATTACAAAAGATTGCTAAAACATAAGTTAATATTACAAGAAAAGGAATTGATTATCAATAGGCCACATACTTTTTTGCAAAGCACATAATAATAAAGCATATCAGTGAAATCCAATGCTCCAGGGTTAATGAATTTAGATGCATGTTTAAATGGCTGCTTAAATCCAAGGTTCACAACTCAGTGTGGTTTGAAGTAGAGGAAGCATGTCACAATACAAATGTTTTACATCTCAGAACAGCAGCCTTTTCCATGGGGAAAAACATAAACACTTATTTTGTTGGATAGGCATTGTCAAAAAGAGAATAAACATTCGGAACATATGGAACAGGCAATTTTAGATGCAACCTAACACTGCATCAGATGTGTTCATAAAAGTACAATACAAAGAAAGCCAATCTGGATCTCTGAAGAGGTGGCAGGTTGTTAATTAATTTACTACAGACAAACTCAGTTAAAGAGGATATGGTAAGTATGTAGAAAAGAACAGAAACAGATAAACATATTTATTAAAGCCCCCAAGCAAGAGAGAAAATATCACAATTTCGGGCACCAAAATCCCAAAATGTTCTAACGTATATTTATATGAGCTTGTTCTGAACATTACAATAATTATGTTTGCATGAAAAAATAGTGATCTGAAGCCCTCTGACATTATATAAAATGTTTATTCAAGGGAAGATTTGCCCTTTGGACTTTTGAAGCAATCACGGTAATTTAAAATAGGAAATATATTTACCACATTGCTCTATTTGCGCAAACACTCTGCCTATCACATAGACACAGTGGCCTCCATTCAATTGCAAGGCTGTAGTTGCCTTAATACCAGCCGTAAGTCTGTGGGCTTGGAATTTGCAACAGTTACAGAGCGATTCAATTGATCAAGCCCGCAGCTACCTGGCCGAAAGCCTAAACCATAAACCATGCATCCGTAAGTAGCACTTCAGGGCTCATGAGCATGATCAATTAAGCAAGGCCGTAACTATCGATTTAGAAACAGCCAATAGTAAATGAGACCGTCATCATGACATCGGTAAAACATGGAGGTTAAACGTCAATCAATAAGCGTTTCGAAGTACGATATCAGACTCGCAATGTTCAATATAGTAAAAATGAATGACAATACTGTTTCAGTCCATGTGGGTGGCCTGATATGTATTAACTCCTTGATTCCCGAGATTGATATAACAAGGAAATGAAACTTAAAATAAAATGTTTTGATTGCAGATTTGCGAGCTTGAGACTGTTGTGGAATTAATTCTAATGTCTATCATCTCTTTCCCGGTCTCTTAAAGTGCAGTATTGATTTTTTATTTGCATTTACAGTGCTACCGTCAGGTGTTTAACCCCCTTGCGAGTCCTATCTGGTACCTGTAGGATTTTCTTCTACATTTGCCATTCACGGGTTTGAAGGCAATTGCGGGTTCACGGAATTATAGCAATTAAATAGTAATTTGCGATTGTAAAATTTACGGTTTGAAAGATCAAAGGCTTAGCTGGGTCGGAGTTACGATTTTGACAACCGTAGGGATTTTCAGCCTGTAACCCGCAAATCATTTGCAGGTAGCTAAAAGATGCCAATTGAATAGCAAATTAGTTTACGGACATTATGAGCTCCAGTCACTAACAATTGCTCAATTGAATAGGGGCCAGTGTGTACTAGAGGTAAGGTAACTGTCCCTTATTGCGGTCCTGCAGTTCGAGTCCTGTGATTTTATCAAATCACATTTTATTTTTTTATTAAAAGGACTAATACCTGTTTTTATAATTTGTGTGGCCCTTTAAGAAAATATTGTAGATATGTGGTGGGAAATAATGACATATTGGACTGTATTAATGATGACCTTATTTTTTTCAAAATATTAACTGAAAAATACTTCTTCATCCTGTGTGGGGCTCTCATTATTAGCTTTTATTGATGCTTTAAAATTCTAAAAGTATTTACTACTTGGGTTTTCCACAGAAGTTGCAGAATAAATGGAGATACTTAAAAAAGAAACAAATCAAGCAACCCCACATTTTGCTTGGCCATCTTATATTATATTATTGAATAATGTGGTCTGACTTGAGCCCTCATTATTCTAAAAGGTGAATAGTGAGAAGGTTGAGGGAAAGTAGGGAGGAGACAGAGAGTAGAATTGAAAAGGTGAGAAATTAGTGGGTGAAGGATAGCTATTAATGAGAGAAAGATCAGGAGACAGAATCAGGAGAAATCAAAGCATTTAGATTTACATTTATCAGAAACGCATGTAATAAAGTTAGAAAAAAACAGGATAAGAGTAATGACATAGAGAGCTGCTGGAAAAGAAAGGAGTATAAATAAGACACTGGATGAGTCCAAAGCCGGAATCGAAATTGCTGGAAGAAACATCAACAACCTCAGATACGTCGATGATACTACTCTGATGTCTGAGTGAGGACGAACTAAAGGACTTATCAATGAAGGTAAAAGAAGAAAGTGCAAAAGCTGGCCTGTTGCTCAATGTTAAAAAGACAAATATCATGGCAAACGGCAATATAAATTCCTGGAAAATAGATGGGGAAGAAGTGGAGGCAGTTTTATTTTCCTGGGATCCAAGATCTCTTTAGATGGAGACTGTAGCCATGAAATTAAAAGACATTTGGTTATGGAGGGGAAAGCTATGGCAAGTCTGGACAAGCTAGTAAAAAGTAAAGACATTACACTATCCACAAAGGTCTACATAGTTAGAACTATGGTATTCCCAGTAGTAACATACGGATGTGAGAGCAGGACCATAAAGAAGGCTGAGCGCCATAGAATTGACGCCTTTGAATTGTGATTTGCTGAAAACTGCTTAGAATCCCTTGGACTGAGAGAAGATCCAATAAATCAGTACTTCAGGAAATCAAGACAAACTGTTCACTGGAAGCTATGATCATAAGGCCGTATCATGAGAAGACAGGATTCCCTAGAAAAAACTCTAATGCTGGAAAAGATTGAAGGCACAAGAAGAAGGGTGGGCAACCAAGGCGGAGATTGGTAGATGAGATCATTTAAGCAATGAACATGAACTTAATTGAGCTCAGAGAGGCGGTGACTGACAGATGTACCTGGCGTGATGCGGACCATAATGTCACGGAGAGTTGGACATGACTGAACGATTAAACAACAACAACAAAAGAAAAGAGGGTAAAAGAAAAGATGTGAAGAAAAATGGATGTTGAGAGGCAATTTTGTGGATTTGAGGGATTAGAAAGAAAGGGACTGGGGTAATATGAATAAACAAAAGGAGTAAGGAGAAATAACTGCAGGTATAGCATGAACAAAATTTGATCAGTCACAGTTTTTATGACTTTTCATCTACTATTTAGTAATGAGATACCACTAAACTGACCAGCAGAATAAAAAAACAAATATGAAAGGATCCAGCTTCTTCAAAAAGGGTGACACTATGAATTGACAGCAGAACTATATATATATATATATATATATATATATATATATATATATATATAGCAGAGCAAGTCCCCATAAAATCACTCTCTCACCAGGCTACATGCAGACTAATAGTCAGAGATACCGTATATGCTACCATGAGACAAGCAGAGTATCTTAAATAAAATATTTTCCCTAAATATGTTTTTGTGGCTTACACAGCTTCAGACTGTATTAATTTGTTTAATTCTTCACCAACATGTGAATATATTTCCAAACTACAGTGATTGATAAGATTGATAATAATTGGGCATGGTATGGAGACATGTAGAGTGTGAGCTGAACTGTTAAACATCGCGTTTTATAAAATTTGAATATCTCTTAAAATGGAAGTACTTATTAAATAATATTAGTACCATTTTATTAAGTAAAGATTGTTTTTTTGTTATTGTGTCGTATAATTGCAAGCCAAGAAAAAAACAATAAATGTTACTGTGTTTGCAAAAAGATCTTAGTTAAATCAATCATATAGAAGAGACAAACACACTTTGAAGCAGACGTTCTGGTGTTAAACAACTTCTCAGTTGTAGCTGGAACATTTATTTAAAAAAATGCTGTTTAACACCATTCAGCATTTTGATGGATGCTAATCAGACACAATTTTTCGTAACTTCTCCCATCTGATATGGGTATCCCTGTATTGTTTTTTTTTTCTTTTATTACACGATGATCATCACTTACAAAAAAACACTTCTTTAGACAAGTATGCAAGGTCATCAGTGATTTGGGATGAATGCATTTTGATTGTAAAGCATGTGATCGTAATTAGGTGTCTATTATGTATTCATTCTTTTCTGTGTTTATCATACATACATTCATCATCGCATTGTGCATTTGCATACTTGATATTTTTGCATATTTCGATAAATTAAAAGAAAGTTTTTTCAAGTTTTCTAATATAAAGTACAAAGTAAATCTGTATGTTGCCACTTCTAATATTCAAGCTGACATTTAAGATTGTGGAATTCATAAAGGGGTATAAATATATATAGCAGGGGGTAAAAGTGAGAACAAGGGGTCTACATTTCTTATGTCCACATTCTCTAGGATAAACTTTTAATGTTTGTTAAATGGCTCCAGGACAAAGAATAGTAAGGGTGGATATTTATCTGCACTTTTTATCTCCACTTTTAATCTTACTTAATAAATAAACCCCAGATTTGCTTACTCATTTAATATAGTATTAGGGGTTCATTTATCAAGTTGCGATGAATCACCAACACTTCCTCTGTTTTAAACAGAATATATTTATCAAGCTGCAATAAAATGTAACTCTTTCAAGTGATAACACATTATGGTAACAGGTTTACTAAAGGATCCCGGGTACACACAAAGCCACTGTAACCCTGAGTAACTTGTAATCCAGCATCTCAGGTCATTGTGCTTTTTCCATGATACAAGGGTCATCAAATGTTATCGTGAACAGGCTGTTGAATGGCTGTGTTAAGAAATGTCATGGGCATGTGTTATGGTTGTCATGCTGTGATACACAAAGTTTGCTATTAACTTTATATATATATATACTAGCGAATTGCCCGTCAAAAAATGATGGCAATAAAATTGTAAGCCAGGCAATGCTGTTTGCCACACAATGCGGGGCTATGGGCCGTCTGAGTACCTTCGGATCTCATCGCGAGCCTTGCGCTGAGCGCCTTCGGTGCTCATCGGATGTCTCGCAATGAGCGCCCATGTACTTTATAGGCCTGTGTAGTTTAGGGTCCTACTGCCTTGTGTTAAGTGTTAGTGTCTGCAATTAAATTGTAAGGCTGGCAATGCTGGTTGTCATACAATGTGAGGCTTTTGTTCCTCGTCGGTCGTATTTTTAAAATCCTATGTTCTTGGCGTGGTTATCGTAAGTGTTCCTGTTTGCGCTGTTGTGTCTTTTCTAAGTTCTGCGTGCTTGGTGTTGCAGAGCCTCGTTTTCATCCTGTCTCAGAATTTACGTTTTTTTGTCACTTAACCGATTTTCAATTGACGAAAACGGCAAATAAGGCTCAAAATCGCTTTCAACCTCACTCTCAGGCTTCCTGGCTGTCCCCCTGTGCTGTGTGTGAGTGTGTTGTTTTTTTTATTTTTTATTAATCTTGTTTTTGGAGTTACGCGCTACGTGCTACAACAGCTCGCCTCACCTCGCTTCGTGCTTCGGCACTCATTACAGCAAGTTACGCAATTGCTCAAGTGTGACGACAAATCGCAGTTTGACAACTATTATATGTGATATTGTGCAAAATCATAGATTGTGTAAATTTAATTTTTATTATTTTTACTTTTTATAAATTTGACTATATATTGACAGAATGACATTATAAACAAAAGTGACTTGACCTCTATAACAGGCATGCGAAACTCTGTTTGTAATGTGTAAAGGGATAGACGAGGGGGGGATACATAATACTACATAAGGCATTTCTGTGCCTCATTGAGTAACTAATTGTAATACATGAGTTTTAGTAAATCGAATGTAGACCTGAGCAGCACTAATTTGCAATGTTGTAGATTTGCTGTGTAATTTGCTGTGGTGAGATGTGTTTTTATATAATTTCCTGAATGACTAAACTTGATAATGGACAAAATGTTTCTAGAATGTATCTAGAAAGCCCCCCCCCCAAAAAAAAAATGTATATGGACTAACAGATATACTGCCTTTCCATTTTTTATTTTGCATGAAACTTAATTAAAACACAGTGGCCCTCATTCAATTGCGATTTGGCCAATTGAATAGGGCTCTAAATAAGCACATAACATATTTTTTTTAAAGAAGTTTTTAGGTAGTAAACATCTATCCAAAATCTAGATTTTCACTAACTAAAAACGTATTTAAAAAAATATGCTATGTGCTTATATAGACCCCTATTCAATTGGCCAAATAGCAATTGAATGAGGCCCAGTTTGTGCTCCCACATTTGCGTTGTGTAGATAGAATTATCTAATTAAATCAAAGTCTCCTCCTACCTGAGGTAGTTGATCAGCAGAAACCAAAATGTAGATTCCATGTTGCATAATTACATATACAATGTAATATACAATATACGGTGGGTACTACATTACAGACGTTGTGATTTCTTTACTTTATAAAATATTTACTTTCCGTGTTGCTTTTTAAGAGTGTATTTTATATATATATTACTACAGTCCACAAAGAACATAAGACATGATCAGTACTCCAGCTGCTCTTAATATATGCTTTAATACTCAGACCACCTGCAATCACATTCATTAAAATGTCAAGAACAACAAAGAAAAATCTAGATACGTTGTTGAATCAGAATGGGAAGAGATTTGACTGCTGCATATGCTATATCATTATGCAAACATACTTAACACATTAGAATAAATACTTTTATTAAATATTTAGAGCTCAACCTTAAACTAATTTAAATGTATTTTCATAGAAGTGATACATGACCTAAAACACAAACAAGCCAGTTTTACCTATGCAAAATATGAAAGCATGGGATATTCATATGAACTATGTCCTTATAAATTATGTTTCAATGAGCCACATACTTTTTTTGTAAAATTAAGCATTTTTTTTGATTTAAGATACTATATTAAAAGAAAAAATAAACTGTATTTCTCCCTTGTCTGGCAACCATCCTCAATTAGATATACAAGCAAAAAAATAACAGCAAGCTGGCATCATCTATATGAGGTCAGTTTACCTAAATTGTATAGAACATTCCTGGGTATTTTACGACCCGCAGGCCGTAAATGCCCAGGTCTGATCCTATATTTCTTTGGACTATGAATACAATGAATCTCTTTGACAATGTAATGGCACCCGATGCACAGCCCAGGAGGAGGTGACTGGGCAGAGCTCCCCAGGCTCTATAATGCCCGGCCTCCGTCAGCCACTGTCCCGGATCCCATTGCTCAGTGGTTGGGTATCCTTTCCCTGGCAGATCTTCATACAGCAGGGGAGGGGTATTCCTAATAATGTCAGGTGACCCTGCAGTCACGACAGGGGAAACATACCCAACCTCTGAGCAATGGGATCTGGGACAGGGACTGCAACTCACAAGTAAGAGGGGGCAGGGGGTGAATGAAGTGCAGGGCACTTGAGGGGGGTGAATAGTAAGACAAGGGGCCCTGGGGGTTTTAAGGGGTTGAACAATGCTCCTTGGGGTGCCTCTGAATTTTTTTGGGGGGTCAGCACTGGGGAGTTAATGGTGTTTCTGAGGGGGCCCTGGAGTGAATATGGCTGTTGAGGGGGGCTGGGGAGTGAATATGGCTGCTAAGTGTTTGGGGGGTGAATGGTGCGACAAGGGGCCCTGTTTTTTTTTGTGGGGAGTGAATTATGCTGCTGAGGGGGATCTGCGGGGTTGGGGAGGGAATATTGCTGCTGGGGGGGCCCTTGGGGAGTTTGTGGGTGAATATGGCATCTGATGGGGTTAGTTTTTTTTTGGGGGGGGGTGAATGGTGCAACAAGGGGGCCCTGGGTTTTTTCGAGGGAGTGAATGATGCTCCTGAGGGGGCCCTGCAGGGTTGGGGAGTGTATATTGCTACTGAGGGGGCCCTTGGGGGGTTTGTCGGGTGAATATGGCATCTGAGGGGGTTAGGGGTTTAATGGTGCTGCTGAATTGGGCCTGGGGATGTTGGGGGGTGAATGGTGCTCCTGAGGGTCAGGTAATGAATATTGCTGCTGAGGGGACACTGGGGGTGAATATGGCTGCTGAGGGGGCCTGTGGGGTGAACATTGCTGCTGAGGGGGTTGGGGGGGGCGGGTGAATGGTGCTTCCGATGGGGCCTGGGGGGTGAATATTGCTGCTGTTTTTTTTTTAGGGGTGAATGATGCTGCTGAGTGGGGCCTAGGGGTGTTGGGGGTGAATGGTGCTGCTGAGGGGGCCTGGGGTGTTGTGGGTGAATGGTGCTGCTGAGGGGGCTGGGGGTGATTATTGGTGCTAAGCGGGTTGGATGGGTGAATGGTACTGCTGAGGGGACCTGGGGGTGAATATTACTGCTGAAGGGGTTGGAGGAGTGAATATAATTGTACACATATGGCACTGGGGGGTGGCCCTCCACAACAGTCCCAGTTTCTGGTTGCCCACCCCTGGTATAGAGCATTTCTTGCAGATCTTTTTTCATGGTCACACCATCAAATTTCATGGTCATAGTGAATCAACTCTATAAAGATGAATATTCTCCCAAGATTATTATGTTTATGTCACATGCTAACTATTCCTGTTAAGTTACAAGACACCAATCTTTTACAAGATTTGGCTTTTAAATATATTTGGTATAAGAGAACACTAAGAATCTGTGTGGCTTGTCATGTGCTAATTTCGTGAAATAACACAAAGCTGCGCAGTTACCTTGTTTTCCAATTACATATTCTCCAGAATAGAGACCCTTGCAGGAACAATTAAAAACATTCTTATAACACCATTTACAAGGGATACCTTTTTTTACTCTCACATCCACATCCTTACTCCGACAATCTGCAAGTCTCATTACCATTATCAATATGGACATGAGCTGAGAGATTTAATTCTCTGTTTGATGCAGTATCTACTCTAACGCCAATACCCCTACATCCAAAATCCTTTACATGGTGTAATTCATCATCTAGCGAGTAGAGTTTTGGGAGATTTATACAACCATTTCAGTGCCCCTCCTATGTATAAACATATCACAGAATGGGAATTATATATTGACCAGCTTGGGATAGTGAATCTTGGCCTGAGGTATGGACAACCCTTACTAGAAACTCTGTAAACCACAGCTTACTTGAACCCTCAATTAAAATACTGCATAATACTTTCAAAACTCCAGCAAAACTACATAGTTGGTATCCTAATGTATAATGTTTTAGGGGTTGCCCAGACCCTGGAACTTTTATGCACATCTTTTCATATTGTCAATGAGTGATGAAACTCTGGTCATGTGTAATTGAATGTTCATTGTCTTTATTTGATCGCTCACTACAACCCCAGCTAAAGCATAATCTTTTATACCACTTCTAGATAAAAAAAAAATCCATTTATCATGCTAGCAACTAAAAAACAAATTGCCAAAATGTGGAGTTGCGGCACCCAGACTTTTATCAGGGTTATTTAAAAACTAAATGATATTATGAGAAATTAAAGAATAACTTATATACCAAATGACACTGTACCTCCTTTCTACAAAATTTGCTCTCCCATGTATTTTGAGGTATTATTTATGAGATCATAACACCTTCACCTTTCCTCCCACTTTATCTTTTTTTCATTTCTTTTTTTTATACTGCTGTTAGAACCTGATTACTCTATGTGAAATACACGTGTTAACATTGTCATTAGTTCATTTTCTGTTTGGTTATAATAGTTTATCAACTCATATGGAAAAGATAAATAAATGTAATAAAAAGATAATTTGTGAAAAAAAATATTATTTAAAAGTTCCATATTTAGTTATACACATTATGGCTCTTAAATAAGTATACCCTTACGTGTAAATATAAGTTAAACAAAAATATATTTTAAAGAGTTATTTTTCAAAATGCATGCCTTTTATCACTCTGAATATTTGTATATTTTTTTGTAAAATTGATATGAGGTAATATTAACAAATATTTGTTAAAACAATATGCTAAAAATGTTTCGTCTGAATTGAATTTTTGCTCAATTTTCCACTTGCTGCTCCTAGTCGCCATTGCATATACTATAGATTCCATGAGTTACAAATTTGTAATGTGTAATATTTCTTTCTAGAACATGATATTCTATTTGTTCTATTTGCTATGAATTCAAATGACACTGAAGGGTAAACTAGAAGCAGATGTGCCGCTATGGACAATTTTCTAAGTGAATCTATGGAGAAGGAAGCCTCATTAAATTCAGAAAAATATTTTATTAACTGCCTCATTGACCACTCTCTGCCTGTTTGCTAAGCTCCTGTTTGTTACAAATTGTGTATGCCCTGGGGGCTTTTGTAAGAGGATTTCCATGCAAATCAGTAAATTCTTTACTGTTTTCACTAGACAATGACTTGGCAAACAGCCTTGTAAGGTTACTCTTATAACCAACAGTAGTATGTATTCACATGTGATCATACACTATTAGGCTCTTAAAATTATAATTTAATGGAGGCTGTATGTTAAGTAAGAATACTTTTATTAACATGCTTACTAGATGTATAATTAGTTGCTTATATATACACCTGTAGTAAATGTACCCCATTTTTATTAGAATACAATTCATTGAGTTTATTGCATATTTATACAGAAAATATTTATTAGATCCATAACACAAAATAACAAATTCTAAAAATGTGATGGTGAGTCTTGCTACCCTGTAACGGAGGTTGTTATTTTGTTTTTATTCTTTTTCTTATATATTTCCTTTCCCTTTGTAATTTGCAAAGGAAAGATAAATTCATTATTTTATATGATGTCAATTTAAGATATTATTTGATATTTTGATTATTTATTCATATAATATTTGTATTAAACTCAATAAATGTACCTGTTAAATCATACAAATTAATAAATCCTTATTAGAAAAATATGTCATTTTTGCAAATTAAAAAGATACAGCAATAAGCAAGCCTCAGTCACCAGTAGTGAGCTTCACATCAGATAATTCAAACCAATGAATGTGATACATGGAACCTGTGATCTATAGAATTAGGGTTCTATTCATTTTTTTTTTCAGAGGTACGGTGCACATTCAAAATGAGCCTTTTTTAGGCAAAGATGGTAAATTTTACCAAGTTATGGTGACATGTGACATTTAAATCGCTTTTAACATCGCTATACACAATTAACATAGTCTGACCCAGTGTAGAGGCAGAAAATGCCTCTGAAAATGAATCAGGTATCAGATCTGACACAGAAAATACCATAAAACTTCAACTTAGTTGAAGTAATAATAATTAAGGCTTGATTCCTTATATCCCACACAATTATGGGGTTAATTGTGCACCTAAAAGAACACAAACATAAGGGATCCCATGGAGCACCCCAAAAACCCTTACCCCCTATGAGCCTGGGGAGCAATAGTATTCCCCCATTTACAGTACAGTAATGGCTTTTGCTGTACTTTTGCAGCTTAACTGTTAATTTTTGAGCATTCTTATTGGCTGAAATATGTGTTCATAAGGTCCACATGGATACATAGCTCAACCAATCAGAATGGCCAAAAATGTATATTTAAGCCATAAAAGCATGGCAAATGCCATTTGGGAGCTCCTCATAGGAGGATCCAGAAAGAAGAGGATGTGAGTGGCTACAATCAATGTGCATACCCCGATTTGTCTGGAGCAGAAGACTGAAGACCAAAACTTTGGTGATCATCGCAGGCGGAATTTTAGGGTAGGAAAGTATTATTAATTATTTTCGATTTCAAGTTTTTTTTAAATTCTAATTTATTTTTTTGTAATCTTTTTTATTTTCTTGTCATTTTTTATTATTTTTTATTTTTTATTTTATCATGATTAGTATTTTATTATTTTTTGTAATTCAGTTTGTTTTATTTTTGTAATTAGGATTTTGTTATTGTTGTTGTAATTAGTGTTTTTTTATAATGTACGGTTAATTTTCTTTAATGGTGTAGTAATTAATACATAGGGTGCCACTGGGATCCTTGAGGATCCTCTTGACACATTAGGTGTTACATTTAGTTTATCACTTGGATTCTTGTATGCAGATGCAACAGACAAATCAATTTAAAGCGACCCTTTCACGAGCTTCACAGAAATCACTACACCATGCTTAACTTTATATACTTGCCCTGTTATACTATATTCCAATTACTGGATGGCCCACGGGGGAGGAGAAGACACCACCAGTTCTAAAATGGCTGCTTCCATGCAGAGTTTTTAGCAATAGAACTCAGGTACTTCGAACGTTTTATTTGCAATCCTTTTAGCACAGAAAATATTGTTGAGGTTTACTAAATGGGGTTCGCTATGTTTTTGGACAAGTTTTCCCATGTTTGGGTCACTTTTACATTAGATTTAAACATGTAGCCCACATAAATTGCAAATACAAACAGTATACCAAGGCAGTGAACTGTTTGCAAAAAGTAATAGAATTACAATGTATCAAAAACAACGTATTTGATTACTGACTTTTTAAATTGCCGAAGAAGTATTATTTTAATAATGCATGTAAATAAACAATCTAGCATTTAAAACTTTCACTGTATTGTTCATATAAACATTTTTTCTAGAAAATGAAAGCCTGGTGCATATTTGCTACTGTACAAAATCATATAATTTTAACGCTTGCATAAACAGTGCAATTTCTGATAAATATTTAGTAACAGGCAAAAGCAAATTACCAGATTGAAACAATTGACAAATTATGGTGTTATTTTATTAAGTATTAGGCACATTGTAATAATATACAATATAACTAGATTATTTTTCTCTGTTTGGTAATCCACAACTAAAAAGTGTTGAAAAGGCTTAGTTTCCTACACATAGTGAAAATGATTTCCACATATGACTTACTGCAAACAGATATTAAAGTCTGAGAAATAATTCTGTGAGAAAGAACTACTGTTATATGGAAAACAGTGTAACTTTTTTTATAACCTTTCTAAATAAAGTAAATGTAAATGATGCTCAATATCTAAAATATTTTACTTATAAATGTACTTATTTTTATTATGTAACTTTATGTAGGAGATGGAATGATTATGTCACGACTGGACTCTGGTGAACCATGGGGTCAGACTTCTGATTCAGTGGTTCGACCTAGAGGAGAGAGGAGGAAGAGCTGGTCCCTATATCTAGGGATCAAAGCGAAGATCAGTTAGAGGCCCTGGAGAATGGAACGGAAATTGGATTATCAGTCAAAGTGGAAGGCCTATGCTCCTGGTTTCTTGAAAGAACCAAGCATGGACTATGCCCAGGGAATGGACTGTGGACATATCATGGGGCTCCAGCTGATAGCTGATGTCAGGGAGCCAGCCACAGTTCAAGGAACAGACTCAGAAAGCAGCTCTGGAAACTTGTCCATTCAGAGGGACTAGTCTAGCCATAAAGACTGGAGTGGCATTGCTAACAGCAAGATGGTGGAGGAGACAAAAGGCAATTGGCAAAACGGTTGTCCAAGGGAGAGACCGGGGTGGAGCAGCCAGACTCACTAACCCTTGGAGGAGGAGATAATGAACTGTGCCCTGGAAATGGGCTATGCACTGGGTAGGGTCTGTTAACCTAGTCAAGGGCTTCAGTGAATAACCACTGCCCAGGAGCCTCCCATAGGTTATGAGGAAGACCAGGGAAGCAGCTCTGGAACCTTGACAGACCAGGGGGTGCCATTATACCCAGTTGGTGGAGATCCCATTGCAAATGACAAGGCAGTTGAGCAAGGAGAAACTGACAGGTTGCTGATTCAAGGAAGAGCCTGGATGGGGCAGCCAGGCCCATTAGCTCTTGGTCGAGATAATGGACAGTACCTTGGACTGTGAACCTAGTGTGGGGCTCCCAGAGGCGACTAAAATTCAGAAGCCAATCATGAACCATGGAGCAGACCCAGAGAGCTGCCTAAGAACTTGCCAGGCCAAGAGGACCAGCACTACACAGATGGCTTGGGCGACATCGCTAATGATAAGGTGATAGAAGAGACAGAGAACATCTGTCAGAGGAATGACCCAGAGATAGCAGCTGGAGGGAGCCGGGAGGTCCTGCCAAGGGACACTGTGACCATGGATCCAGTAGGATGCGAGAACTGAGCCCAGGCGGTGGTTCTAGAGGAAGGAGGATGGATGGCACTGAGCAAGATGTAACCCCCAGGAGTGGGTCCTTACTATTGGGGGGTAGGGTGGTGATAGCATCTGTAGAAGGGTTCCCAGGACTGGCAACTCCTCTGGAACTTTTGGGATTCAAAGAATCAGAGAACCCAATGGACACCCCAGGGAAAGGAGCAGAACTGAGGAGGGGAAAGTTATTACCCACTGTTTAGGTACACTGTGTTAGGTACAGCAGGATAACTGTTTGGGTGGGCTTGGTTGGGAAGGGTTGTGTTGGTCTAGGACTGTATGCCTTGATACGTCAGTTTTCCTGGATCACCCATGGGGGTACCTCAGGATACTGGTTGTCATCTACCTCCACTGTCTTGTCTCCCTTGAACTTGTGGAGAATTTTGGGCTGCTGGACTGTTCCCCATTTTTCAGGACTTATAAGTACACTTAATGCTGCAGCATGCCTGTGTTCATCTGATAGAGTTGATCACTGGGATGCTGCATTTGGAAGGGGGAACAGTTGTCACGACCGGACTCTGGTGGGTCTTTCAGGAAAGGATAAGTTCAGAAAAAGTCATGTTGTGTAACCATGTTCTTTGTTATTGTTTTAATGTGTAATAGTCTATTCTGGTGGGTGGTTATTGGAATGTGAATAGCACCTGTCATGTTTGGTATTACAATGTTGGATTTTCCTCAGGGATTTAAAAAAAAAAGTATATATTTGAGGTTCCCTGGGGAAATGGGGTCAACATTTGCAAAGTACTCAGTTGAGGGATCCAGTAAGACCAGAGGAGGGACTGGCAAATTCCAGAGAACAATGAAAGTTATGAATAGGGTGGTGAGATAGGATTAACCTCCATTGGTCTCCCTGACGACACCTTGGGAGGCTGGGACAAAGAGATGAAGAGGATTACTTAGCCTGGTTTCTGGGCAGGAGGGAGTAATCAGGTGGAATGACATTAGAGGTTGTGCCTTGTTTTGATTCGGTGAAGTTTTGTATAAATATACTGTATGTTCATCAATAAAGTGTACTGTCATCCTTAAGAAAAGGCATATGAGCTAAATCACTTGAGCGTATTCTAATACCTCACCCGCATCCTACTTTAAAGGAACCTACATCTGCCCCTGCTGTTCCTGCTGTATACTGATGCTGGTATCCTGCTAGGACCAAATCTAAAGGGACCTACACCTGCTCCTGCTCATGTGTTCCTGCATTCTGTGCCTGTTGTTACTGATAACTGAGGTAGCAGCTGGGTGCTGAGATTACCAGAACCCTGACATTCTAGGGGTGTTCCTGTAGCTGAAAGCAGGAGGGTTTGCTGCGTACCTAGTCCTCTCACACCTGGGTCATCACAGATTCTCACTTTGCACTTATGTGCTGTGGAAAGTAACTGCAATGGTACACAAAATGTTTACATAGTAGATCACGGAACACTGCAACGTTTGTTTCCTATAGGGAAAATTACCATTACTGCCTCATCTAAGTACACTGCATCCCTGTAAACTGGATACTAAAAAGCCTTCATTTAGCCAACCTGTTAATAAACCAGGAAAGCGGTGGAGAACATTTTTTAAATATTTTGGCAGATATTCTTGAAACCAGATAAGATTTTTCTTATGAGCTAGGGAGGGAGATACATTTTATGTTTTGAAATGATTTAACAGTCAGAAGTTAAATAATTTAGAAACCCTAGCTCAAGGCTACTAGGATTCTTTCCATTGCTGTACAGCAGTACTATTATATACATTCTCTAATCACTACAAAAAAACAGATTCACCACAAGAGGTGAATATATATATAATACATTTATAAGTTTAAGAATGCATTGTTTTAGATGGCGGCTTACTGAAATAATATAAAAATTAAGCAAACTAAACTGTACAAATAGTTTGGCATAGCTCTGAAGTAATTATTTAAAAGATGGAAAATAGCTAAACATTGATTAATGCATAGGTTCAGGACCCTTTAGGATACAAATTTATAGACTCAGCTAGATTAAACAAACCTTTCCATATCTCCATAGTTTTATTTTTTTACTTATTTAAAGTTTTAGTTTAATTTGTATATAATTAAGTTATGTTTGCTCAAGATTCCCTTACTTGAGTTAAAAAGCTAATAGAGTAACTATAGAATCACAGAAAAAGGAAAAGAGAAAGGAAGCACTAGGGTTTGAAGTATAAAGGCTTACGTATTAATGTTAAAATATGATTTGCAAAAATTCCTATTACCTGTTATTTTGGAAAACTGTTATTCCTTTCAATGAAACTATTATAAAAAATAAAAAAAAATAACAGATTCACAAAAATTGCCTTGGTCTAGTCCCCTATACTCTGGATCAAGTGAATTAATTGATAACTTATCCACAATTTTTCTCTATACGCTACAAAATAAAACGTTTCAAAGCTTGAAAGTGGAATGTACAATTTATGATAAAATTAGTTAACTTTATATGATATAACTACTGATGTGACAAGAGTGTTATTCAAAAATGATTGCTCTAAAGAGCTATGTAAGTATTCTTCTTAAGCTCTTCATTTTTGACAATCTGCTGTCAACAGCTTTTGTCAAACCTCACTACCTCAATTTTGTACCTCGATGTTGTTCAGAATATTCTAATCCCAAATTCACTACAGATTCACCCACCTTAAAAAACAGATAAAAGTTCTAATATTTAAATTTATCATTTACACTTAATTATAAGGGCTCTAAAAAAAGGAATTTCAGATTGCATTGGTAAAAATTCGTGTTTTCATGGTAAATGTATGGGTTATCAAAATTCACTTTTAATTTGTTACGTTTGTTTGATTCTGTTTTAAGGACTTAAAAAATGGCAATAATTTTGCTTATCACTGGTATTTTCAGATACATACTGGTGATCCCTTGATTGATAACATACTGGTGATCCCTTGATTGATAACATGCTGGCTACCCCTTGATTGATAAATACATAAATATGTAATGCATGTAACATGTTTGGAAATCTGTATTCAATAATATACAAGAAGTATATCATTTTGAAGAGTTGATTCATTCAACATTCATTCAATGTTATATTTCTTGTTCCCAAACTAAAAATCAAGACTGCTTACTATCTGTGATCACTTATTCATATATCTGTATAGTAACACAGCAATAGCTTTACATAATTTTAAGGTGAAAAGTAACAGAGGGGATTTCTTAAAACGCAACTGGTTAACACTTCAAAATTATGCCATAAACAGACATTGTTAAACCTATACTTTTGAAATATGTGCATTATTGTAGTGGTTTACAATATCTTTGGCTTGACTACTGTTTACATACATCAAAGAACTTGACAGTAGTAGTTGGGTTGCTCACCAGCAATCCTTGTTGTGATTTAGCTTCTGAAACTTAAGTCCTTATATCTTTGTTGCTATTCTTCCTCCCATTTCCTGCTTCCCCACTCTAAACATGCCAAATTTCCTATTGAACATTTCACTGGCAAGATAATTGAATGGCTCCCACTCTCTCATTATCAGGATCCTATCTGTGTACTATATTCGAACCCACCAAATGGTACGACCATCCTGTCATCTCACTCATGAAATTGTTTCCACATTACACCTAATGTAATTATTTATCTTCATATATTTTAAATGTAAAAAAAAAAGAAAAATGAAAGAAGTTCTGACATTGGCAGAAATTCATTAAGTTTCACAGCCCCTGCAAAACAGTTTGCTAATTTCCATATGGAAAACAGCAAACACAGCCTCAGTGTATCATTTTACATGGACGACATAGCTTAGTGAACTTTGGCTATTGACATATTCTCAGTAGTTCACTTTATGCAAGTGATGTATGTATACAACCATGATTTACCTAAATGTATTCTAGTGTAATTTGCATTACAGAAAAATGGAACATATTTAATTAGACAAATACAGACGGCATCTGTGTTTTCTGTCAATATTTCACATACAAACTAAGTATTTATGCATAAATAAATTGTCCTAAACAAAATAAAATAATTTGGAAGACCATAAGGCATTTTTTCACATGTTGTACAAATATATAAAATATAGTTGACATCTATTCATTTAACCTTAATTTATATGCAGGCAAAGTGCATATAAACATTATTCTACTGTATGTGTTCGAGTACTACTTTACAAAAAAGGGATGTGGAACTAATTATACTAATTAGTAAAAATACCAATTAAAATTACAAGAAGAAACTTATCAGTCAAATCTAAATCTGTATTGTTGAAAAATTTTGATAAACAAAACTATATTATTTGATATGACACTAAATTAAAGTAAATTATATATTTCTGTAACTTGTTTCACATAAGATAATACATACACTTTTTGGAAACTATTCATTTAGAAATGTTATATCACACTATTATCAAAAGTACATTATCAAGTCAAAATATGATAAACACATGAAAAATATTTTCTTGATTTTGATTTTGAGTGAAAAAAGGTACAATCCCTGCATCTTACATTCATACAGTGAGATAATTTACTAAGCATGTCAAGTGCCTGAGATGTGCATCCCTACATTTGCTATGTATCATTTCCTATAGGGCGAATTGAGATCAAACCTCATGCCACTTTTGTGAGAATTTGCTAAGCACTTTCTCACCTCAGATAAGGTAAGAAGAGCTGAGATAACTAGCAAATAATACATAGAAGATCATGAGGTAAGATGAGATGCACTTGAGATTACTATTAACCCCCCTTTAGCTCAACCACTTGAGATATTTAGTCAATTCACCCCAATATCTACCATTGTCTGTTAATGTATGTTTACAACTTTAATGCTTTATTTGGAAAGAATGAATGCAATCTTTTACCTTTTATCAGTATGATGATTTTAAATATTGATAGAAAATGATTAATTTTAATGAAGTAAAAATAATTTCTAAAATTAGCTCTCTTCTAGCCAATACCATTGTCAGTAACCAACCTCACACCCATGGCCGGATTACCCATTTGGCCAACTAGGCAGGTTCTTAGGAGCGCCTCCCTCTGAGGGGTGCCCCTTTTTCTTACCTAAAAACCCCTAAAATTTGATTCTGGCATCAAAAAATGAAATAGTGCAGTTCACAGACTGGAACAAGAGCTACAAACTTAAACAGGACAAAGCTGTCAGACTGTCACAGCTTGGAATAGTGACCTGCTGCCTAGACAGGGGCAAGAGATGGGGATATAATATACACATGTATGTAGTGATTGTACTGACATACTAATGATGTGTGTGTATAATGAATGAGACTGATAGGAGGCCCTGGCCATAATACTGGCTACAGCAATAATCATAGCATGAAAGAGGTCAGAGATGTTATGTAAATATCCAACTAGATTATTTATGTTTTGGTCTTTCACTTTTCAGCAGGTAGAAATTATTGGAAGCAGTAGTGGTCATGGTAACACATAATAACTGCAAGCTCACGTTAAAAGTAGAAAGCCTTATAGGGTGCTGAAATCTAAGGGAAACACAGTATAACAAAACATAACATACACATAAACAGAATATGTGACTGGATAACCTCACAGCTAACAAGTAAGGAAAGCAAATGAAGCAACACACAGCCACAATTAAAGAATAATTGCAAAATTATTATTATTACTTTAATATTATTATTACTATTAAGGTTATTTACTTTATTTACTTTATTATTTTTATATATTTTTATTGCATTTTTTAATGTACATACTCCAATATCACACTTCTATAACCCTTTTACCAATTCTACTCATGCAGGAACACCTTTAAAAAATGAGTACTGGTGCTGGACACCTATTAAATCTGTTTTTTATACCATCCTTACTATGCACTGTGGCTATTCATACCCTCTTTACAATTATGCGGTGTATATATTTGTTTCATTAAAATAAAAGAAGTACAAGCAAGGTTAAAGGCCCAGTGACTTCAGTTTGGTTTTGCATATAATATGTATCTATTATTGACAAAGTACAAATAGGTTTATGGCACTTGCTTCAGGAAATGCAACCATATCTCTCCAGAAATGTAAACACCTCTCTCAAACATGCAAAACTTCTACCTATGTGTCATGGACTACCCCAGGGATCAGCAGAGGCATCAACATTTATTTTTTTCTATTTAAAAACTAGCTTTATGACTTTTGTTGTGATTACTTATGCTCTTGGTTAGTCATAATTTTTTCAAACAATTTATGTTTTCATTGTGTAGTGAACCTTTAATTCTCATAATTAGTCCGTTTTTATATGTGACACCAGTGATCATGATATGTGTAACATATACTTGCTGTCCTCCCATGAAAACATATAAATATTATGGCCCAACATCAAATGCATTTAATAAACAAATATTAGCTTGGTGTGTGCCTGAGTAGTTATGTTGTTTAAATAGCTGTTATGGGGAAAAGTCTGTGATTTGCTCACACAGAGAGATATACATGCACAGTAAATGAAAAAATGGGTGCGTTCATACCTTGTGCACCTACTCGCATGGGGCTCCTCCAATTCACTGCCTTAGTGCCCCAAAAATGTAGATCAGGCACTGCTCACACTAAGGGATATTTACTAATCTATCATGAGCTGTGATGAGGTTTGAAGCGCTCTGGTGGCAATTTTCCCCCATATTGAGGAAAGGGTCGCTTAGTAAATATACCTTACTGATAAGTGACAACATGCATATTTTAAAGCAGGACTTATTAGATGATGCCCAAAGAATGTGGCTTTTTTTCTTGTATAAGACTGTATGTCAATGGCTTTTATCAACATTGCAGTCAAAAAGAATGTCCACAAGCAAGAATTAAAAATGATCCTTGATCCTATATAACAAAACAACTAGTGAGGTATGGGGTGATGGGCTGTAATGGTACACAATCTTCGCCCCTTCTGGTAACATATGGATATTCTTGAAAGGTAACAGAAATGTAGTATTTGACTACATATAAAGGTAAGTGGTGCTGGTACATTTACAGATCCCAAACTCTTCTTCAACTGAAACTGTAAGTCGTGAGTAGTGCGTTTTAAATAAATATTAGTAAGAGCTAGCCATGTGAGAAGCACTATTAGCCTTCTTTACTATCCTCACATGGCCCTCTATCATTAGCTTGATCTTAAATTAACCTAGCAAAGGCAAAATGATTACTTGCTTAAATAAAAAGGCGCTGGATTTGCATATCTAATCATTCAAACTTTTTAAAGTAACACACAGCTCTAATCGTTACGTAAATGCAATGGTAAAACAACAATAGCCCATGGTGTTAGAATTACGTTCACTGAACACTGAAAAAAGCAATATTATTAGCACTATAGTTACAAAGCATAGATGACAGTTTTTATTCCCCTGCCATAAAGAGCTAGATGATCGGGATGATACCAAACAGCTCTTATGCACACTGACTGACCAAGAAGTTAATATGAAGGAAGTTTGTGATGCTCACGGGATACATAGAGCAAAGTACCAATTATATATGTTGCTTACTTGGTTAACCTAACAATAACTCACCCTAAATAATTGCAAAAAAGGCTAATAACATATCTATATAAGTTATGGGTCAGCAGCCCTATCGCTACAATATAGGCACACATACTTTTGCTTATAAGTAGATGAGAGAGAGATAATACAGAGCTTAAGTAATGATACAAAAGAATACTTGTCTCTGAAAACCGAAACGCTAAATACTAGCTGTACATAAGCTCTTAAAAGAGCTTTACTGGATATCAACTTGTGGTCTGTGAGTTACACTAGTAGAGCCCAACCTTGTTTAACTGGAGTCGTTAGGGGCATATGTTGATGATACTCCAACCTTTAAAAAGATTGTATGACTAACCCTTAGTAGTAGGGCTATCCTAAAGTCCACAAAGGTAAGTAATAAGGTCCTGGATAATATATAATTAACCCTTAATGGAAGGGCTACCGTAAGGTCATCAAAGGTAAGTATCAAAGTCCTGGATTATATATAATGTGAGGAACCATAAAAAAGGTGAAGATAAAGCAGATAAACATGGATAAGGAGTGTTAATACAAGGCAAGAACATAACACAAAAAAATCTTGGATAAACAGATCCTATATAATGAAGAATATATTTGTTTGAAAACAGTGTTGATTGCTATCAAACTATAACATTAACCTATAAATATACAGAGAAGCTCATATAGTAGCCATCAAAGTTATTTATTTAATCTGTAGAGTAATATAAAAAATTAACTAATAACTGACCATATAAAAATACTTAAATGGGTGGTAGGTATAGGAAGAGTAGGTTGTAATCTGATAATTCAGACGTCTGGTGTAAGACCATATTGGTTGAAAAGATGTCAATGGCCCTTGATGAAAAAAAACCTTCCATACTTTTGAGCTAAAGATAATACTGCATAAAGTATATAAAGGGAGAAAAAACTATTAACTGAGGTATTCATTTGCAAGTTAGTATCCAGAATTCTCAGCTACAGTACTATCTACTGAATATTTCTATTGGAAAACAGCTTTCCTGACCTGCTTGGAATATGTAGGTGCACCCAACTTGCTATCAGTTACTGTATTTATGGTGGAGTGTTTTTCAATCACCTTTCTATTCTCCATAACACATTTTGCATCTATTTTTACTAAAATTGCACTAAGAGAACACATTTCAGTAATAGCAGTCTTCATGTCTTCATGTCTGTACTTGACATTAGCTGACATTTTTCCCCCAAAAAATAAGCCTAAAATCAAGACATTAATAGAACATCTATAAATCGGTTAAAGAGAAAATATGCATTATCAAAGTTAAAGAGATAATTATTCTGTTATGCTGTGTAGAAAAGTTAATGTAACTAATGTTTTCTTGAATATGACAGCTACATTCTGCAAATTATGTTTTTTGTGTCAGCTTCAAATATATTAAAGTAACCACTAAGGATTTGTGCACATGCCAATCTTTCCATCAATTTCGTAAACACAATATCAAAGGAGATGTATTTTAGTGATACATAAAGGTAACAACATAATGTCTATTATTGTAATAGTAGCAGGCCGGTCTGACAAATGACAGGCAGTGAATTTTTTTTTATTTAACAATTTCGTCTCCATCTTACTTGGCTTTCCTAGAGGGATCATGTCGTCTTTTATATTTTGATATAATAGACAAGCAGGTACTTCCCACATTCCTTATATAACCATCTTTTAAATACATAACTAAACCCAACAAGGTATCATAAGCTTAAACTACAGAGGGCATTCATACATACATAAGAAAAGTCATCAAAACATATCTGTGTTCTTACCTACTGTTGAACTTTTCTGGATGTCTTTCTCTCATCATGTGGAATCTATGAGCAATTGAAGCATCCTATAAATAAAACATATGTATATTTTAAATTTTGAGGTTGATTGTGTTTCTTACATATAGACTATTTGCTATTATTATTATTATTATTATTATCATCCTTTATTTGTAACTATCAAAAACATGTGTTCTATTACATTTCTTCTATGTTTATGGCATGTTCTTATATTATATATGTACCTATCTATCTACTATCTATCTATCTATCTATCTATGTATCTATCTATCTATCTATCTATCTATCTATCTTTAGATTGTAAGTTTGCAAGTTTTCAATCTAGCATGGTGCTTCGGGGACACTGGATTCTAAACTCAAAGACAGGGCCCTCCATCCTTTGCATCTTGTTAATATTGTAATTGTCTTTGCCTGGAACTTAACCCTGTACAGCGCTTAGGAATATGTTGACGCCTTACAAATAAACAATACTAATAATAATCTATTTATCATCTATCTACTAATTTAATAGACATTATTAAATAAATTATTATCTTCCACTAAAATTGGAATCAGGCACCTAATAATAAATATAATACAGTTACAAACATAATCATAATGTATTATTCATAACTTACAAATAATATACAGTATATTTCTACAGTATCAATGAAATGTATGAAAAAGTTTAATTGTGGTGTAATTGTTTTTATTTCACCGGAACTGTAAAAATTCCATAGATTTGTCATTGTTTACAAATACACTAGAAACATATGGGATCATTAAAGTAATAAATATGGGAAAAGTCTCTCACAAAAAATAAAGAATATGACGTTAGTTGCACAACTTGCCGAAATATCACAAACACTAGCAATAGAGAAGAGCATGTGATCCACTGATTAAAGGGAAAAGCATTAAAGGGCCATTGTAGTCCAAAACATTTAAAAAACATTTAAAAATACATGTTTTATATATTACACAAAATTTCCCTATGGAAAATAAATTTAATTAAATGAAGAAAATGAAAACTAAATCAACAGACAAACAGATAAAAAAACACAGTCTTTGATCGATCTTTTAGCGTACAAGAGAAACATGCAAACACACAACTGTTAATTGTGTTTTCTTATTAAAATCAATGGCAGTTAAAGCACAATTTATGCAATTCAGACATCCATAAGGGTTACTGTCGCTCAGTTTCTTGTAACTTATCCGGACAAAGGAGGAGAAAACAATCCCACACTGGTTATAGGTAATGTAGTTTTTCTAAAGATCAATTATTTCTAAAAAAATAAAATAAATTGTAATGTTTACAATGTGATCTTCTAAACCCATGCTCTTTAACTACTTATGGAAAGTAGAAGTAAACACATGTATTAAACACTTTTTAAAGATAAACTACATGGCATTTGAGTTATGGATGGTACATAGACCTAATGGAGTAGACAGTGTTGGCGTGTCAAGACTGAATAATGACCATCTTTCCTGCCAATTTAAAAAGCCAAAACAATTAATCCACCCAGGAAGCTACATATTACAGAATCCCTCTTGTGAACAAGGGAGACACCAAGGTAGACACCCTGGAAATCCAAGGTAAATAAGCACAACCAGAGGCAGGTACAACAATGTAACAGTCGGCATCTCAGTGACTTCTGACAAGCTCAGTACAACAACTGAGATTAGAAAGGCAGTCTGCTGACATTTGGTTCATCTACTTGCTGTTTAAAAAAAAAACATTCTTACTTTGCAAACTGTCTCACCTGCGTTGTAACTGTACTTATAGCAGATTATATGTAGCACTAGTGGAGTGGTCCTATGTGATTGTTAAATACACAATCAAATAAGTAAGGAAGGTGATCCTTGTGTTCATAATATGGAAGCAAAGTGCTTGCAATAAATTGATAACTGGTACCAATACTAAAAACTTACAATAATACTGCTATACCAAAGAGTGAAAATGCAATTGTGGGATCATTTGCATGTCCCACACAGTTTCCCAGAGTCCAGTGCAATAACTGTATTTCTTAGAAACCTGATAACGAAATACAGTATATAGTGTATATAGTATTTTCCACCATTAATTAATGTGGTAGGTCCTCTTAATCACATTTTATTTATGTGCAGCCATATTAATGTATGTGGACTGGGCAGATGATCAATAGCCTTATAGGTTCAGTTACTTAAGGGGTTAATGATAATACTAGTATAAATAGATGCAGCTACTGGGTCTCTATTCACCCCAGTAGAAGCACTTTATTGCGAAACGTGCGTTGGGTTGCAATGCGCATGCGCTAGATCTTTTCCATCTTCTAATCGCGAGGTGCGCATGCGCGAGCGTCGTTGCGTGCGCGTGATGTAACTGACAAGTGGCGTGGCGCTCGGTTTGTATCTGGATGGGACCACAACCCTGTGTGCAGCTCCGATCTGGGATCAGGCATCTCCCTATGCAATGACAACTTCAAGGTAGGAGATAGCTTACCTTGATATTGTATTTTGGGAATCCTTTTCCCTTAGCTGTGGGAAATATCTTATTATTGGTAGCCATGAGGTTTTCACAGTGCACCTTTCCTCTGTAGCACATATTATATTCAATTAGCTTGGAGTTTACTTTTCCTATTTTGCCAAAGATTCATTTGCTTCTCCTGATTCCCAGTTTGGGAGCTTTAATCTACCTTGCAGAGGTCATACAACACTTTTGGAGTTTTCGCTTAGGTTGTGTGTTTCTGAGGAACACAGCACAACCACACACCAATTTATTAAATATATTTGGCAAATCTGCACACAGGGCTGTGGTCTTCTCTTTACGCCCCTTTAATGTTTTAAAGCGAGCCAAGTTGGCATTTTTTATTCATTATTTCCCTTTTATTTTTTATACATTTCATCACTAAAAGTTATATTTTAGGCTTTTTTTTTCGACCTGAATATCAGCTGTGATTGCATATGTCCTTGACCAGGAATGGGTTGCTTTTATGTGGTCATATATATGAGCTGATTTATTTAAATATCCACATCTATATTTATGGTGGAAGGTACCGATCCCACATAGATCCCACTAGTTTGAATTGGCATACTTTCTAATATATATATCTTGGTGTCTTTGTGACACTTATTTATTGCCCTTCCACACTATCAGTTGTCTCTTTCATCCTCTTTATATATAACATATATATATATATATATATATATATATATATATATATATTGTAATAAAGTGCAGCAGGAATCCCTGATAACCTGCACAACAGTACATCAGGGAAGATATATAAGACGCAGATGGAGCAAAGCCATATACCCTGGACTGACATAGAAAAGGTTAATCCAAAATCTTCAGCCTAATTAAGCCAACACCTGACCCTGCTCATGAGCATTTAAAAAGGCTGCTCAGTGAAGTTTGCAGTCTCTGCCTAGCAGTCTGAGGAGGAGGGTGTCACTGAGAGACTTTCCTAAAAAAGAGAGTGGCCCGCTTCTGTTCAGGAGAAATCAAACTGAGTAAGGAGCCATCCAAAAGCCCCCCATTCCTAATAAACCGGATACAACTTAGAGGATAAAAGGTTGGTGCCAAATACATATTATTTTCATCATACCCAGAAAAAGGATTACAAATGCCCCAGGGAGAAGAGAGTATTAAGAAAGAGTAATCATCCCTCATCACAAGAGGGTGACAATGGTCCCTGGGGTGAAGCATAAGGGAGAGAAGGGTGGGCCCTATGCTTCACCCGCTATTGATAGAGAGAGAAGAGGAAAAAGGTCCTCAAGAGATCCAAGAAAGAAGCAGAGAGCTTACACTGTGGACTGTATAATTTTACCTGCAGGCCAAGAAGCGGTCTCAGGACGAGTCAGGGTGTTCCAGGTTATAGTAAGCCCGTTTATGTAGAATTTTATTTTGTTGCTGAGGATAAGCACTAATTTTCTTTCTGTTTGTACTGACAAAATAAAACAGCAGTAAAACAAAGCTTCTGACAAACCTGCTGTGTTTTCCTCCATAAATAAGTTAAAGAGCTAGGAGAACAGGACGCAACCCCCCCCCCCCCCCCCCGTCAGAAGGGGGCGCTCTGTTACACTGGTGTCAGAAGTGGGATAACTTGTCTGAGTTCAAGAAGACAGCCCACAGTACAGTACAATGATGGAAGACATACTGAAGGCCTTGCTGCAGCAACAACAGAAACAACAACAACAGCAACAACAGGAGTTTAACCAACTGTTGGCAAGCCAGCTGGCTCAGAGCCAGGCCAGTTTACAGGAGATATTACTTCGGTCCACACAGCCCTCAGCAGCGGGAACAAGAGGACCTGTTACGGGACTGCCTACCAGTCAACCCCTCCAGAAACTGAGCAAGGAGGATGATATAGAGGCCTAGCTGCTGTCCTTTGAGAGGGTGGCCCTACGGAAAACTGGCCCCAGACCCAGTGGGCGGGTATACTGGCCCCGCTTCTAACTGGCATGGCACAAAGGGCCTACTACGACCTCACGGCAGAGCAGGCGGCTGATTACAAATGTCTAAAAGCAGAGATTCTAGCCCAGATAGGGGTGAATCCAGCTGTCCAGGCCCAGAGGTTTCACAACTGGAGATACCAAGGTGATCAACGACCAAGAGCCCAACTATTCGATCTACTCCACCTTACTCGCAAATGGCTGTGCCCTGGGAACAATACACCGGAAAAAATAGTGGAGATACTAGTGATAGATCGCTACTGGAGAGGGCTACCCACGGGAATGCGAGAGTGGGTGGGACAGTATGGATCCCAGACCCTGGACGACTTAGCTGCCCAAGTTGAACGCCATCAAGCAATAAAAAGTATGACGGATGACTCTTCTGGAGAGAAAGCCAGGTCCTGCAAAAGGGGCATATCCTCAAAAGGGCGGCCTACCGATGGGGTCCCAAGAAGCCGCCATCGAGAACCTCAGGGACTCTATGGCTCCGACAGGAAAGAAAAGGAGGAGAAAAAATATGCCTACTGACATACCATGAAATGCTTCCAATGCGGAGAACTTGGGCATCTGGCAGCTCATTGCCCAAATCGAGATGAGCCCATGCAGTGTAATATGGGAGGCCCAGTTACTCACTGAAGTCGTAATAGACGGTAAGAAGGTGAAGGGACTAATTGATTCTGGGAGTGCAGTAACCCTATTGTCACAAAGGGAAGTCGCGCCAGACAGCGGGAGGTGCGGAAAAAGCATGGGCATCACCTGTGTACATGGCACCGTTGTGAATTACCCTACGAAAAACATCGGGATCGAGGTTAAGGGCTTGAAGGCCCAAATAACAGCTCCGATAGAGGAGACAGTAACCTTAAAGGGTTCGTCTCCTAATCAGGATATAAACCCTCTGGAGCAAAGTAAGACGGCTGAAGAGGCAAAAACTTTGGGAGAGACCAAGCAAATGACCCTCTCCTACAGAACATGCGCCAAGACGTGGTCAGTGTGAATGGGGAAATCGTAGAGGGTCGAGAAAATCCCCAGGGACCTATTTTCGTGTTGAAAAAGGACCTCTTATATCGGGTGGTAAAATCAGAAGCGGAGGTCACCGAACAATTGCTGGTACCACAGGGTTATCGAAGAAAAGCGTTAGACATGGCACATAGTCATCTTTTCGGAGCACATCTGGGGGTGGAGAAAACCTTGAAACGAGTGTTGAAGAGATTTTACTGGCCTGGGGTGTATGAAGAAGTCCGCCAGTATTGCCTGTCTTGCCCTGAGTGCCAGCTAGCAAGCCCCCGTCCCCAGTTAAAAGCTCCTCTAATACCCCTTCCAATTATAGAGGAACCATTTGAGCGAATAGTAATGGACCTTGTGGGACCACTAGAACGAACAGCTAGAGGACATCAATACATTCTAGTGATAGTGGACTATGCTACCCGCTACCCAGAGGCCATGCCACTAAGAACCGCTAACTCCAAGAGTATTGCAAAGGAACTGATTCTTCTTTTTTCAAGAGTGGGAATACCTAAGGAGATACTGACAGACCAAGGGACACCTTTTGTCTCAAAGTTGATGAAGGATTTGTATACACAACTTCGAGTGAGAGCCTTGAGAACTTCAATATACCACCCACAGACCGATGGGTTGGTAGAAAGGTTTAATAAAACACTAAAGAGTATGATCCGGAAAGTGGTGGACAAAGACGGAAAGAACTGGGACCTACTACTGCCCTACTTTTTGCAGTCCGAGAGGTGCCACAAGCATCTACAGGTTTCTCTCCAATCCAACTCCTGTATGGGCGTCATCCACGGGGCATACTGGATTCTCTTCGTGAAACATGGGAAGACCAACAGGACTAAAGTGAAAATATCATAGAGTATGTCCAAACATTGAGAAACCGAATTTTACAAATCACCCCCCTAGTTAAAGAACATATGGAACAGGCACAACGGCACCAACAGACCTACTACAATCGAGATGCCCAGATCAGGAAATTCCGGCCAGGCGACAGGATAATGGTCCTGGTTCCGACAGCCGCAAGCAAGCTCTTAGAAAAATGGCAAGGACCCTATGAGGTAATAGAGGCTGTAGGAGACGTAAACTATAAAATCAAACAGCCAGAAAAGCGTAAGCCGGAACAGATTTATCATGTGAATCTTTTAAAAGCCTGGCGTGAGCAGGAAGCAGAAGTAGCCACAGTATATCAGGAGAATCCAACGGAAGTAGTTCACCCCAGGGTACAGGTGTCAACAGAGTTGTCACCACAGCAGCAGGAGGAAGTAAGACAACTGATTCTCCGCAATACAGATGCATTCACTGAATATCCCGGTCGAACAAACTTAATATACCACGACATTGTCACTAAACCTGGGGTGGTTATCAGAAATAGACCATATCGTATTCCTGAGGCCCGGAGGGAGGAAGTAAAATTAGAAGTAAAGAAAAGGTAGAAGGTCTTGGAGACCCTGAGGAGAGCGTGCCTCACCGCAAACCCCGCGAAGTGTGCACTTGGGCTGTCAGAGATAAAATATCTTGGATACAAGGACTGATTAAACCTCAACTTAACAAAGTGGACGCAATACAGGGATGGCCAAGACCATTAAGAAAGAGGCAGGTGCGGGCATTTTTAGGAATAGTCAGATACTATCGAAGATTCATACCCGGATTCGCCTTCCTCGCAGCTCCCTTAATGGACCTAACCCGGCAGAGGGCCCCGGATACGGTACAGTGGAACCCAGAAGCAGAAAGGGCGTTTGAAGACCTGAAAGTGGCCTTATGTCATGAGCCCATACTAATGGCTCTCGACTTCCGGTGCCCCTTCATATTACAGACGGATGCCTCCGCAGTTGGATTAGGAGCAGTGTTGTCGCAGGAAAAAGAGGGGGAGGAACATCCGGTGCTGTACCTCAGCAGGAAGCTGTTGCCTAGGGAGCAACTGTATTCGGTGGTGGAGCGTGAATGCCTGGCCATAAAGTGGGCTACCGAGGCCTTGAAATATTACCTCCTGGGGAGAACTTTTAAACTTGTCACGGACCATGCCCCGTTGTGGTGGATGCATCAGAACAGGGAGCGGAATGGTAGGGTGACCAGGTGGTTTCTTTCCCTTCAACAGTACCGATTTAGGATAGAACATCGGGCGGGGAAGAAACACGACAATGCAGATGCGCTGTCCAGGGTCCACTGCCTCTCGGCTCAGGTAGCTCAACTATGTGGTGTTGAGCTGAGGGGGATGATATGTAATAAAGTGCAGCAGGAATCCCTGATAACCTGCACAACAGTACATCAGGGAAGATATATAAGCCGCAGATGGAGCAAAGCCATATAACCTGGACTGACATAGAAAAGGTTAATCCAAAATCTTCAGCCTAATTAAGCCAACACCTGACCCTGCTCATGAGCAGTTAAAAAGGCTGCTCAGTGAAGTTTGCAGTCTCTGCCTAGCAGTCTGAGGAGGAGGGTGTCACTGAGAGACTTTCCTAAAAAAGAGAGCGGCCCCCTTCTGTTCAGGAGAAATCAAGCTGTGTAAGGAGCCATCCAAAAGCCCCCCATTCCTGATAAACCGGATACAACTTAGAGGATAAAAGGTTGGTGCCAAATACATATTATTTTCATCATACCCAGAAAAAGGATTACAAATGCCCCAGGGAGAAGAGAGTATTAAGAAAGAGTAATCATCCCTCATCACAAGAGGGTGACAAGGGTCCCTGGGGTGAAGAATAAGGGAGAGAAGGGTGGGCCCTATGCTTCACCTGCTATTGACAGAGAGAGAAGAGGAAAAAGGTCCTCAAGAGATCCAAGAAAGAAGCAGAGAGCTTACACTGTGGACTGTATAATTTTACCTGCAGGCCGAGAAGCGGTCTCAGGGCGAGTCAGGGTGTTCCAGGTTATAGTAAGCCCGTTTATGTAGAATTTTATTTTGTTGCTGAGGATAAGCACTATTTTTCTTTCTGTTTGTACTGACAAAATAAAACAGCACTAAAACAAAGCTTCTGACAAACCTGCTGTGTTTTCCTCCATAAATAAGTTAAAGAGCAAGGAGAACAGGACGCAACCCCCCCCCATCAGAAGGGGGCGCTCTGTTACAATATATAAATATATATATATATATGATATATACTTGCCAGAATGTCATAATTTAAACATATATAAGAGTAATTAGGGATAATATACTAATAACACTTTTACGCATCTCTGCTGGAATTAGTGCACAGATAAATGAACAGATACGTTTGCAGCATTAACCACAGAAGTAATAATTACATTACTATAAAAAACTCATGGGCTATATGTACTACAGACTGATGTGGATGTTGTGAAGAGTGAAACAATTGCAAGGTATGACACTTTTTGCTGCTACAAGCTGTGCTAAATTTCCTGCTAACCTCAACAAGCATATCAGTACTATACTTGAAGTCTATACCACATTCATATATAACCATACAATGCAATCTTCATCACTTATTATTATGATTGAAGCCAAACATTTATTTTTTATAAAGTACAATTTATTATAACAGTTAAATGGCAGTATTTCTTATAATAACATTTTCTCAGTAGAATGTGCATATAAATAGAACTTAGCTGTATATAAATGATAATGGATGGGAGAGGCCACTGTGTATTATCACATACTGCTCTAGATATAAGTGCTTCTCCATACTTAGATGACAAAGCGGCTAGATGGTGCTTGCTGTTAATTGTTGTTTAATAGATACCGTATGGGTGGGGCATTTACTAAGCATTTTCTTACCTGATGAGGTGCAAGCGGATGAGAAAAGGTGAGAAGGGCTGTTTTTCAGCATACAAAATAGTATAAAGTAAATTAGGATATGATGTCAGATTCACTTGAGATGTTTAATAAATTACCACCATTATGTAGAAAATGGGGGCTCATTATATACTAAAATATCTACAGTATCCCCTTCTGGATCGCTACAATGTCGTGGTGATGGGGCTTGTATACTTCAGTGAGGCTATGAGCCATACCATGTTGGGCCATCCAAGATGTGTAGGTCATAGCAGAGAGGTCAGACAAATTACTTTCCACTGGAGAAGGAACTGGCAAACCACTTCAGTATCTTTGCCATGAAAGTTATATGGATGAACTCAGCCAGACACAAGATGTGCCTGGCGTGATGCAGTCCATAGGATCACCGAGAGTCTGGCACGACTGAAGGACTGAACAACAACAAGATCTACAATATGCACTACATTTTTATAAAGGAAAAGAGTATAATTCAATGATCACATACATTGCTATGCACAATGCTTATGTCATATGAAAAAAATCCTCTAGAAAGGTTCAACAGCCTCATTAAATTGGAGCCTTTTAAGTAATACGTGTAGGTTGTAAGGTCTGCGTGCTTGAAATTTGTTTCAAGCAAGTGCTGCGAGTTACGAGTGAGAGACGCTAAATTGTAAACCAGTTCTCGGCCGTCGGAGTTGCGTGCTCGAATGCAAACAATTAAGCAAGCATGTAGTTACGGATTCAGATGGAGCCAATGGCAGCAGAGAACGTCATCATTGTGTCACAAGAAAATGGAGGATGGATTTCAAAGTCTTTCTGGGTTCAATTACGAGCTACGAGATAACCCACATTCCAGTCATAATGCAATATTAATAAAGCCGCAAATATGATATTCTATCACATGCGAGTTACAGTATTTGTATTAACACATTGATTGCCGGGATCTATATAACACAATAAAGATACATGAAATCAACTATTTTTCTTAGACCTAACATCACTTTCCCTTCCAATATTAGTACAGTAGTGTGTTTTTATTTGATTTAGTGCTACTTATAGGACTTTACCCCCCTTGCGGGTCCTCTCAAGCACACGTTGGCCTTTGGGCTCCATTTGCGTGTTACATGCATGCTCGCAAGTGCCTACGTTGCAATTTAATAGCTAAATTGAAAACGTAGCTGTTACGGGCTTGATGGGTCAAATGATTTACGGCCGCAAAGTTCAATGTTGTTCAACGCGTAGCCTATTCTCATCCGTCCTGCATGTTTGCACGCAAGTCCGCTGCGAGCTATGTTACAGGGCTAATTTAATACTGTAATCTGAAAATTTTGAGTTACAGGCTACGTTTTAAAACATAGCCCCAATTTAATGAGGCTGCAAGTGTACTAAAACTCCTCAGAATAAACAATGTCCTCCTGGAAAATCTAGTTATCACAGTAATTTCTTAGATGTGCATATCCCACTCTTGTTTTGCTGTATGTACCTCACTGAGAATAGCAGTATAATGATGACAAGCAGCTCTATTAAATTCCCTCAACATGTAGAACTGTAGCCTGTAATGGAGCCAGCAAGACTTACGGCTATTTAATTGGCCTCATAAAGCTACCCGCAGGTCGCGGGTTACATGCAGAAAAACCCTACAGGATGTCGAAATCTGAACTCCGTTGCCACAAAGCCTTTGATCTGTCAAGCCCGTAACTCTTACGTCTTAAAATCGCTATTAAATTGCTACAAATCCACTGGCGTACAAACCTGTAACCCGCAAATGGAGCCAAAAAGCCAACGGGTACTAGAGAGGACCCGCAAGGGGGTTAAAGTCTTATCAGTAGCACTATAAATGCAAATATCAACACACTACTGTACTTTAAAATAAAGGGAAAGTGATGTTAGGTATTCAAATTAATAGCACAACATTCTCAAGCTTGCAAATCTGCAATATAAAATAATTTTTTATATATTTAATTTCCGTGTTATATCAATCCCGGCAATCAATGTGTTAATACATATAATGGAACTAGCATGGACTAGAATATAATATTTACTGATTTATTAATATTGCATTATTTCTGGAATGCGGGTCCGATCGTAACTCGTAAATTAAACCCTAAAAGCTTTGAAATCTAACCTCCATTTTTCAGCGACGTAATGATTACGATCTCTTTTGCCATTGGCTCCGTCTAAACACGTAACTACGGGTTTGACTAAGTGATCATGTTCACGGCCGCACATGCAACTTGCACAAGAATGGTTTACGGGTTTGCGTCTCCCGCCCGTTGGTCGCATGGTGGAATGTAATAGCTCTGTAACACAGCAGAATTTCAAGCCCACAGGCTTTGCGGGTGTACCGGTGCTGCTACAGGCTTCAAATTTAATGGGGCTGTATGACTACTTGCTAACTGTTACTAGAGAGATCATTAGGCTCTCACCGACATCTGCTGTAATATGCTTGGTCTGAGTGGGTGGAATATTTTTATTATTATTTAAATATTTATTATCAATTTAGTATGATAGAAATATCTGGTCTGTGGCAGATGGGGTTTAGAGAAAAAAATAAACATATCAATAAAAACACACCAATTATTTAAGGATATATTTGCATCATAACAAATACTGCTAACTATCTAAGGGTTGGTTGGGCCAAAATGTAAGCAATTTATCAAGTCTAGACAAAAAGGCTTAATAACATGCAGCCAGACCAAAGATTATACATAATTTATATAGTCAACATCCACTAATACACTATACTTATCTGATTTTTGATAGTAATTGATTTATCATCATTGAGGCTCAATGCAGGTCAGATTTTTGTTGTATTGTGGTCTAACAGTAATAGTAAGGGTGACCAGTATTACCCAGCTCATACATGTGGTAGCTGTGGTGTGGAAATATTAAAGGTTTGTATGAATTGTATACTGAAAAGTAGATGTATTTTAATATATTTTAAATTAAGTACACTTAACACTCTTAAATTAATTTCACTATTTCTTTAATTAATTGGAAATTAAAAATTTTACTTAATTTTCCAATTTCCCCAAACTGAAAATCGGTGTTTTTTTCTGCTTACCAGTTGGACTGAGTAGCTATAAAAATTCTATAATTTTTACATTAAAAAATATTGTCTTCATGATAATGTAGCCATTACCATTTTTTTATAAAGTTTCCCTTTGTGAATTTATACTTTCTGTCTGATGTTGAAGTCAGATTGCCCAAAAGAGAATGTTATAAGACCTTAAAAACTCAAAATTTTGCTTTTATTCCATTTAGATAATATGGCATGATTGTATTAGCTAAATATTGTTGGATTTGATATAGCATATACATGCACAGACAACCTGAGTCACACTCCCTCTCTGCCTCACACTCACATTTATGCACACAATCTCATGTGAGGGCTCAGGCTTTGTGTACTGTGTACAGACCCCTTCGGGATCGTTACCTTATCGTGAAGAAGCGGCTTATGTATGTCAAGATGTGTGTTTTACCATGTAGCGTCATCCAAAATGGGCAGGTCATAGCAGAGAGGTTAGACAAATCTCTGTTCACTGGAAACTGGCAACCAACTTCAGTACCTTTGCCAAGATAATCTTATGGATTAGCACAACCAAAGTATGGCAACGGAAGGTGAGCCCCTCATCTTTTATAAGTGGCATGATACGTGATGTCATCACTAATGCCACTTTTTCAGGGGATTTCTTTAATTTTCATCATTGATGCAATATGTGTAAATATTGTTTCTGTAATACTGTATCTTTGCAGTTTTATAACTCTCTAATATTTTGAACTAGTTCACCAAAAATATTGTTGGTGTAACAAGCCACTTGAACACAATGCTAACAAAGGGCACTGAGTGGATAAACTCACAACAGAAAGTGTCATGTTATACCTTGTGTGGTGAGCTATAAAGATAATATTATTTTTCTTTTTTTCTTTTTGTATTGTATCAGTAATTCACAGGTGAGATATTTATGAGAAAGAAGAAAAAAGAGGTAAAATAATATTTTTTACTGTCAGGAACTGGGTACTAGACCCTTAAGGGGTGCAGTTGCAAAATTAATTTATTGAACAAAAAATAGCATATACAAATCTTGGTGAGTATCCGTTTAAATGAAAAGTCTAAGGATTATATCAGCCCATGTGCAGAAACAATAGCAAAATCATGGTCAAGTACTCAAAGAAAACTGGCAATGCTGCAGCCATCAATACAGCAGCAGAAACTGGAAACAGCGGTCTTCAGAAGCAGCCTGGGAGCAGTGCAGAAGGTACAGACAGAACTATTTCCAGACAGGAACAGCAGCAGTGCAGGACACAGGCAGAACACCAGCCAAACAGGAACAGAAGCAGCAGGACCCTACAGCTGCACCAGCGAACCAGGCAGGGCAGAGATTCACATCTGGAATAGAGTCTTATAACTGGCACTTTGGAGTGATTGCAGCTAGATCTTAATGGACTCACTAGATGCAAATTGGGTAGGCTACATCACCTACCAGTGACTAAGGGATGCAGTTCTAACTCTAAGGAGAAAATGCACCTTTTCTATGTTTACCTTGTTGCCTACTCAGTTTGTGAGTCACTACAGGCCATTGATTGAATGGAACAACCAGCGAACCTTCCTTGACCTACCCCAAAGCCTACCATATCAGATGCTCCTGATATTTACTATGACCTAAGTGGAATAACAACATAAAAATATAAGCTTATTTGAAAGTTATTTCATTTTAAATTTACAGTTGGAGTCAGACATGAAGTTTTTACAATCTTACAAAATATGGATATTGTTTGCTCAATTTAAGAAGTACATCATGGCATCAGTACTTGCTGTGCAGAATGGGACAACACCTTCAATTCATCATCTCTACTACTAAACACTGGCAGTGATGCAGGCTGTGAAAAGCTTTTCTCAGAGTCGTCTTCAGCTCTGTATATGTGAGGGATGACCTAAATATTCATAACTTTCAATGGGTTAATAAATAAATATGAAAAATAAGTACTATGCATTAAGAAGTGCTTTCTCTATATATATTTATCTCAGCAATCATGCAATGCTGTGTATATAAAATCACACACTATGCACTGTTATAGGTACATTGAAGGGCCTATTTAAATAGTGCCAAAAGACATACATTGCATGTGAATGTATATCCATTGAGTGAAACACATTACACTAAACTGTGTAATTAAAATGGAGTAATTATCAATACCAATTGCTGAAGTGGAACACTTTTACTCAAGACAAATAGCCTGAAAATACACGTATACTAGCAACATCATCAATTGGAACTAAATCCATATCACTATTCCCTATGCAGTAATATCTTGCTAGACAAAGGAAGTTTTTCATTCATGCATTATTTGTTATTAATACACTGTCTCCGAAACAGGAAGCATTTTGCGCTGGAGATTTGTGAGCAAATTACATGGATTATTAAGGATGACTTAAAAGTGAATAGAGCCCATGCACTCTACTGTTTTAATGACAACATTATTTCAGTATTAATCTCACAAACTGAAAAAATTTGATTTTTCTTCCATAAAACTGGTCCTATGCTGTAGTGAAAAATCCACTAATAAGAATGTTTATAAAAAGATGAAGCAGTAGCAACAAAATAAAATTAGGAATATCTGTATATGTTAAGTCTTCTGCATTGAAAAACTATATTTAGTTTAACATTTAGTACACCTAAATGTGTGCACATAATCCAATAAGTAACAGATATAGTGTTTCTCAATAAAAAGTATAAGATTCTGTTTATTTTATAGCATACAATTGAGAATCTGATATAAAACATTACTCTTTCTAAACTATATCAGCACATCTGTAAAGATGATACAGTGATATATAACATCAGACCTATAGCATCAGAGGGTCCTATTCATGTACAACCTCCAATGTGGTTTAAATAATACAATGTAATGTATGTAACATGGGCTATTATATTAGGGAAAACAGCCAAAAAGTGCATATAAGGATGAATCTACTCAGACCACGATGAAAAGAGTTATTGTAATCCAGTTGGACACCATTTTACCCAGAATGGTGACTCCATCAAATGCCTGAATTTGAAACATTTGAAATTAAGATGATCACATTCTTCATAACTAAATATACAAAACTTAACACATTATCCAAATTTCTTGTGATCTCATTCTTTCTCAACTCATTAATAGTGTTGCTTTTCAGCTTAATATTTGTGGGTATTTACGGCCTTCATTGGTTTACAAGGTAGTGGGCACATAGAGGGATAACACTATTTTTCCTCTTATCTCATGTATAGATCCACACAACTCACACACTTGATTGACCAAGTACTTTATTTATGATGCCTATCTTCTGTCCTATCTGGGTTTGTTATTTCTCATCATTCCTTTCTGTATATTCTAATGTTTATTTTACATCTTAACCAGTATTACTTCTAACTTGAAAGCTTGTCACTCTAACTAAAATGTCTGCCTAATAAAAATGGTATTGCAATGCTCTGATTATTTATCTGAAATACTGGTTTACTTAATCTACTGTGCATGAATGTGAGATAGATTAATAAATGCCATCAATGAGTATCTATGGAGCTGGAGAAGATATTGAAATGTATTTGATTCAAATGCCACTATGCTGTTAAATGGGAATCCATGCCTTATGTATCTGATATTGAATACACAAATATAACGTTTATAAAATAGCTGCAACAAAGTGTCTCAACTGAAGTTGGATTGAATTGCATTAATCATTACCAACTAAATAATGGACTGTTTGTCTATCAAACATATAACATCAAAGTATATACTCTGTATACACTATGATAAACCAAAGCAACAAAGGAAAAAAAATATTTGATTTCTGCCAAGATGTATGAAATATAAAAACACAGAGCGTATAAGAGTGTTCGTTCATGACATCAGTAAAACATAACGTTTAAACGTCAATCAATTAGTGTTTAAACATCCGATATGCTATCAGGCTCGCAATCCAGCTATTTCAAATAAATAAAAATGAATGAATGAAGAAACTGTGTATAGTCCATGTGGGTGGCCTGATATGTATTAACTCCTTGATTCCTGGGATCAATATAACACTGAAATTAAACATAGAATTATTTTGTATTGCAGGTTTGTGAGCTTGAGACTGTTGTGCAATTAATTATAATGCCTTTCATTGCTTTCCCAGTATTTTAAAGTACAGTAGTGTGTTTATATTTGCTTTTACAATGTTATGAACAGTTGTTTAACCCACGTGCGAGTCCTATCTAGTACTCATAGACATTTTTGCTAGGTTTGCCATTTACAGGTTTTAAAAAAGTATTTTTAATTGCGGATTTGCGAGCTTGAGACTGTTGTGCAATACATTCTAATGTTTTTCTTGGCTTTTATAGTGATAAGAACAGGTATTTAACGGCTTTGCGAGTCCTCTCTAGTACTTTTTTGTAGTAGTCTTTGCTATATTTGCCATTTACTTGTTTGAAGGCAATTAAATCACGATTTTCGATTTTAGAGATTGTAACATTTGCGGGCTTGAAAGATCAAAGGGTTAGTTGGGTCGGAGTTACGATTTTGACAACCGCAGGGATCTTCAGCCTGTGGCTCGCAAATAGATTGCGGGTAGCTAGAGGAGGCCAATTGAATATCAGTATTTTTTGCGGGCTACGTTAGGGGCTTCAGTAAATGCGATTTTGACAATTTAATAGGGCCCTAAGAGCATTACGGTCATGGATTACAACTGATAATAGACAAATCTTTTTGTAAAGCAAAACAAATACTATAGATAGCTTATAATACCTTTTATATATAATCATGCAATTGTGGAACCTATCATTTGGTTTTCTGCTGTTTTACTCAGATGGGAATCCACCAAAATGGAAAGGTGGCAGCTAAAACTGCCAGTGCTTTCCTTACAACTAATGGATATCTGAGATTTCCAGGACAACTTCTCCTGAAGGAGTATCTGAGCAAAGCAGCTTAATATAAAAAATGGATCCCTGCAGTAAACAATAATTGCATATAAAATTGAGAAATTTAGAGTGTGTCAAATTAAAGACTGAGTTAAGCTTCTTTTTTACTTTTTTAAAATGTGTTGTCCACAGTTCACATTTAGTGATTCAAAAGATAATATAGAAACATGGGTAGTCCTTAACAGCAATATCATAAGGGCAACTACTATCTTTTAAAGGGCTAGGTCCTTTAGTAATATAATAAGTTGTGCAGTTTATTTCAGTACAGTGAAACTGATGGCATGTTTGTGGTACAGATACCAGCTGGGATTGGCATCTTGCCTTTACAAAGATAATGAAGTCACACAGCTGTTGGCTCTGTCAGCTGGAGTTTGGATCAACACTAGATAAACGTTACCTACTAACTGGCTCATTCTCAGGGTTCATTAAAATGGAGTACTAGCAGTCTACAAAATGAAGATAACTGTACAGCTTACATAACAACAAAATATAATTTAAAATGAAATGATGTAAGTGGAAACATCTGGGAAAAAGTCTTTTTGTACAATCAAAATAGTTACATATTTTACTATGAAATGCGGGAATATAGAAAATGTTAAATCAGCATTCAGTTTGAAGTAATCACTTAGGGCGACATCTAAAAAAAAAGAAGAACAACTGTAAAACATTTTATAGCTATAACAAAAAGTTGCTATTTTGATCTAAAACTGTTAATGTAAACGTATACTCAGATATTGAACAGCTTCAGGTTCTTTCAGTTTAGTAGAAAAGATATTTACTTTGGCTGAAAACCAAGTGGTTTATTTTAGTGGGTATTGCAGCTTTTAAGTATCAGTTTCACAACCCCTGCAATAGGGTAGTGTCTGGGGCATTGGTAGAAAATACATGGAAGTCCTAATCGGGATCTCCGAACCCTTTTGTGCAGACTCCATGGCATTATTACATTTAACATTAACCTCAACTAAATCTATTAGTAACACTGTGCTCTTTTCCTCATACACTTCCACTGTGTAAACTTCCTTTCTCTGGCCTTCCGATTTTATTAATATATTTATATGTGTTTGATATGTGTTCATAGAAAATTTTGATTCATTTTCATAAAGACATTTGGACCTAGATGAAAGTTGTTATATGGAATTGAATTCCCCTGGCTAATAGCCTAGCTGCTTATTCTACTTGGGCCTCCATCCAATTGAAATCCCTTCATACAGCCCGCATGTCTGCGGGTTAGAAAGTTGTTACAATTCCGGGTGTATTCAGTTGACTCAAGCCAGCAATAACAGGGCTAAAGCCTAAAACCGTAAACCATGAACCCATACGTAGCATTTCAGGGCATGATCATGATCAATTAAGCAAGCCCATAAGTTACAATTTAGATAAAGCCAACAGTAAATGAGACTGTCATCATGACGTCAGTAAAACATGGAGTTTAAACTACAATCAATTAGTGTTTAGAAGTCCGATCTGTAATCGGACTCACAATCTAGAAATGTAGAAATCAATAAATAAACTGGTCTAGTCCATGTGGGTGGCCTGATATGTATTAACTCCTTGATTCCTGGGATCAATATAACACGGAAATAAAACGTAGAATTATTTTTAATTGCAGGTTTGCAAGCTTGAGACTGTTGTGCAATTAATTATAATGCCTTTCATTGCTTTCCCAATATTTTAAAGTACAGTAGTGTGTTTATATTTGCTTTTACAGTGTTACGAACAGTTGTTTAACCCAGGTGCGTGTCCTATTTAGTACGCATAGAAATCTTTGCTACGTTTGCCATTTACAGGTTTGAAGGCAATTGTGGGCTTGTTAAATTGTTGCAATTGAATATAGATTTTGCTTTCTTAGCACTGGTAACATTTACTGACTTGAAACATCAAAGGAGAAGATAGGACGGAGTTACGTTTTTGACAACTGCAAGTATTTTGAGGCTGTAACTCGCAAATGGATTGCAGGTAGATAGAAGAGGCCAACTGAATATCAATACATTTTACGGGCTACATTACGGGCTCCAGTAATTACAATTTGGCCAATTGAATGGGGGCCTTGGTTTCTAAGTTCTAAGTTTTTAAGTTCTAAGGAAGCAGGGTTGAATATTTTTTGTAGATTTGTCCCTTTCAGCCAGTGGCCACTAATACAGCTGTATGAGCTTATCCCTGAAATCCATAAGTATTTTCTGCATATTTTATATACATTGAAACTGTTTTAACTAAACTTACCTATGTAGGAAAGCTATAGTAATATGCAAATATACAAAGTTGAATATATGATTAAAAGGGGGACATTCTATGTCAAGTATGGAAATTGAGAACTTAGGGACCCATTCCAACCCGATATGTAGCTGGCTCCAACGTAACTGTGAGAGCTTTTTTGCTAGTTACATATCCATTCCAATCCTAAATCCTACAAACAGAACCGTAAACTGGGGAACATGTACCAGTGCTGTTTCTCTGCAATTCTGATGTTCTATGGTTTCCATGCAGACTGCAGCAGGAGACACTGATATGCCAGCTCCTTAAGGACCTCCATGGCCGTGGGGGTTAAGTTTAAGTGGCATCGAGGTCCTTGCAGTACCTTCATGGCTAGATTGATTTTTAGATGCTACGTGGGTCCTTATAAGAATCCTGTGTCACAGGGGTTAATGTTGTGTGCCATTGGGGTCCATTAGTGACTCCTGTGGTAGGTGTTAATTTTTAAGTGCCATGGAGGTCCCTAAAGGACAAGGGGTAATATTTAGGTGACATGGAGGTCTCAAAAGTTAATGAGATTACTGGGGATTACTGGGGACCTCAGGGTTCCCCCATTTACAGTACAATCCTGGGAATCCTCATAGGTGGAGGGGTACTGGGGGGAGATCCATGAGATCCTCCAAGTATGTTTAGTGTTAAGGTGCACTTATTAAACCGTCAATTTTCTCAGATATGAGAAATAATACCACACTCAATTGAGGTGTTATGCTGTTTTTAAATTCAGATCTGAAGCTTGAATCATTTTCGGGTTGGGAGGAAAAATATTCATAGTATGTTACTTGCATGAAATACCGCTAAAAGTGATTGAAAATGGCTTGGAGGGAAATTTGGAAGTGATAAATCAGCTCATTTTAGCCTATCTTGTGGTGCATTCGCGCAGCACTGACATTTAATGTGACTGATAGGTTACTAAGTTACAATGCAACTTCCACCATAACTGCCTGTGCAATAGATTGGAATGGAAGCCTTATTCATATACTTATATATGTGGGTCAAATATCGCAAAACAAAAAAACTCATGTTTAAATGGGATGAAATCTGCATTAATAATAGAAAATTATGAAGATTTTAGAAAAAAATATTTTTCTTCAGAAAATATCATCTTAGAGTGTAATGTATTCATACCCAAAAAGATGCATTACAATTTTTATAGTAATTTATTCTATCCAAATGACTGACCTTTTAGTACTTATAAATGAAATATTGTTTGATATGCTAAAATATAAAACACTGAGAAAAGTAAATGTAGTTGAAAAGGTTATGAGTCCGCATAATCAAATGTTATACTAACTGGGTCATCTGGACACCGTACATTAACATCACAGATCTTTAATAGGTGAGATATAAAACATTACCAAATGTAATCACCTATTAATCCCCTGTATATCATTCTCTGATTGATATTATATATATATATATATATATATATATATATATATATATATATATATACACACACACAAATTTATAGTGTGATCATTCCCTTGCCACCATTGATGTTCATGCTTGAAACAACATCTTGAAGACAAATATTTTAAATGTCCATTAAAGGCATTTGTTGCATCTGGAAGAGGGAATTTGATAGTATTTCAGAGTTCAGTGTGTAATATAATATACACATCCATAATTATATATATTGCAATATTTAATTATTTTGCAACAGGACTGTACTAACATGACTACAATTAATTTTCATAGAACTTGTTTTCATCCTATTTGGATTGATGTTGGTGCTCAATTTCACAGCTATATATAATAAGGGCATACTTAAATTGAGATTATTAAACTGTAAAAAATATCTAGCAGAAATAAATACAAGATTTGTTATTGACCAATTTGGTAGCATTTCATCACATTTTTATATAGACTTTGCTGAATAAGAATGCCAAAGCTAAAAGGTTTTGCAGCAGTGCTCGAAAGTGAAGTAGATAATAGAATCTTCAATAATTCCATGCATGGTGAGTATCTAAGATCAGTAGAGAGAGAACAGAATGACATACACCGTAACAGAGATGCTATTAATGATTTTCTATTAATGTTTAATAATGCATAGTGATTAAGACTGTATCTACACTTTATTATTCTATATTCCAACACTGTCTGAATGGTTTGAGTGCCTTATCTGCACTATTTTTCATTAAGAACAAATGTAAAACTTACATTTTCTCATTTATATTAGATATGATAATAATTATACAAGATTACAGTACATTTCCTACCACATGCTTTTTCTTTCTCAATTCTGATAATGCTGACTATATTTTATGATATAAATCTATTCTTTTAAATTAGATTGCAATATATTATAACCATAGAGAAGTCAGAATGGTTTTCAGGGCTGAATACAACTTAAAAAAAACGAGTGAATTATTTTACTAGTTTTTTGCTATTTTACAGAAAGGATAACCCTCCCTTTGTGGCCAAGATAAAGCTATAGTAAGGGAACTGTAGAAATATTTACCTACTGGCAAATAATGAAATGCAAGTAAAGTCAAAATAATTCATGAATTACAGAGGGGAGAAACCAGTTAGGTACTATTTGTAAGATTTTAGACATAAAGCTTTAAGTACTTCTTAATAAAATAAAATACACAAAAGTAATGAGGTATAGGTATATAATATTTTTTGTAAAATTCAGTAACATTCCATATCCCTGTTTGGTTGAAACAGCTGTCAATTGCTATTCAGCCAATGAGCGTGGAAACTTAATTTCCAGTTTTTCCAATTAGTTAAAATTATTCATTGAGTATACTTATTAATATGCACATATCTAATTGGCTAATGTTTTAGCCAATCAGTGAAAGGAATAGAATCCGAAGGAATCCACCTTATAAATTATAAATTTATAACCCCTTTCCTGCAATGATCACAGCATGGGTGGGTTATACTAATTATATGTCTCCAAGCATAAATACAATATGCTCTGGATGGCCTATTTTATTTTTTGTTATGCTTGGAGTTATTTCAACTCACTAAGGTAAAAGGTACAAAATCAAACAGTAGAATCTCAGCCAGTTTAGATCCTGATTTTACTTGAAATTTGGTTGACATGACCTGGATCTCAGCTCATTACTGCCCATCGCAGCCATTAGTTATGCCTTAGTAAAGTCACCCCAGTAACATAATTATATAGTAGGTGGGTCACATTCATAAAGGGCAGATTGATATCATAGAGTACTAGATTAATTGGCTTTCCATCCTCCTTCAAATACCCAAATGTACGTTAGTGTACAGTCAATGGAAACAGCCTATACTTCTCATCATATAAGAAGCTTCACTAGGTGAATTTAGCCATCCTGTATAGGCATAATAATAGAAAAAGAAAATATGCTAATTATGTTATAAATGAATAAGCAAAAACTAAAAAAAAAACACTGATTATAATGCTTAAAATATTTTTTTATTTATTGGATAAAGTAAATGAAAACTAAACCTAATATCTATTTTTTCTGTTCAGTAAACTTTCCATTATCTAACTAAAGGTGATTATATATAAGTTTATAACAATCACTTCTAAAAAATGTGTCCACATTATAGAACTTTTCAATTGCTTTGATAACCCATTAAAGTGTTTTTCCCACAAGACATTCAACAAAGTTCATTATTAGGACACGTCAGGAATAACTTATTGATTCAGTCTACAATACACTACACTAATGAAGCTTCAAGTGCAGCCAACAACACAGTTCCCTTTTTATTGGCACTACTGCATTGTGTGCACCGTCTGTGTTGGGGATCAGCAAATCAGAAGTGAAGATCACACTGATCAAGAACTGAAATTATATTTAAGAGATTTAGTATTCTGGAAACTTACTTGCTATAGGATTGCCTATGCCATAGGACAAATTCAAGCTATGGTCCTGTGATAGTTTAAGACAATAATTATATCTGTTTGTGCAAAGTTTTTTAAATGTGTTTGTCATGGAGAAAATCAAGAACACTAACATTTCTAAACACATAAATAGAATTCATATTTAACACTATTATAAGTATTTGTTGCAAAATCTTAACATTTTAAATTGTTATAATTATATGCTTTTAAAATATTCCTGCTTTTCTATCCCAGCTACACAGTTTCTAAGTATGTTCTATTCACCAATTTAGGGGATTTGTGAAAACTGAATGCCTTTAAAAAACTAATAAAATTAAATGACCACAGTATAATGAAAGGAATAAGAAGAAAATATCATGCCTTCATACAGTAGGCCCCCAAGTTACAGACGACCGACTCACAGACAACCCCCACTTGAATGAGTTTAATTTTATGTTTGAAAGAAGTTTGAAAAAATAAATAATAATATTTTGAATTAAAAGAAAGAGCACAATAGTTTCTGTAACTTATTATTACAGTACAGGGGTATTATTATCATTAAGTATTATACTGAATTATTATTATTACAACATATGAGCCATTATAGTATTTTTATTATTGTCATTATTATTGTTCGTCTGGCATCCGAGTTGCAAACAAGTCCAACCTAAAGACGTTCTCAGCAACATATTTTATTTGTAACCCGGGGACCACCTGTACTTTGGGGAAACTTGTGTGAGTGAAAGGACCATTTTCATATTGGGAGAGTAGTGCTTGTGTCTATTGGGGTGGTTTCAATTTCAATTGAATCCAACTATGTAACAGATATTCTTGCCCTCTCCCTCATTCCTCCTTCCCCACTCTTATCCCCGCTGATAAATAAAAAACTCCTATATAATCCAGCTCCCAGGAAGTGATACAACAAAGACAAGCTCCTCTATTCATAATTTTCTCTAAAAATATTTTATATTCTTGGCTTACACCACTGGGAATTTTGCTAATTTGTTATATACTTCACAAATACATTCTATTATTCTTGAACTATAGTGGTTCTTTATTTATTTTGTTACTAAATACATTTTATCAAAGGGACAATGATGTCAAATATTATCTGTTCTTTAATAGACAAACTTTTAAACAATCCAAAAGTATTTTTGTAAGATGTGAATGCTGCAAAGTAATGCGAAAACATGGCACCTACTTCTGACTAATTTAAATTAGTAAATTTGAATTGTACTGAACTGTGGTGCTAATTTGTTAAAAAGAAGGTATTGATGTTGTTCAAAACCAGTTTGCATCATGATTAATATATTTTTTAAAATATTTGCAACACTTGCTTTTTTTCATAAAGAATATTTTGTAATGTTTAAAAATGCTCTTTTAAATACATGCAATCTGTGAAATTCCTCTTCGGTATCGCTACCTTGTAGTGATGAAGGGGCTTGTGTACCTCAACGAAGCTGTGAGCCATGCAGGGTCACCCAGAGTGGGAGGGTCATAGCAGAGAGGTCAGACAAATTGCAGTCCACTGGATAAGGAACTAGCAACTCACATAGTAATTGAGGTTGAAAGAATACTTTAGTCCATCAGGTCCAACCTTTTTAGATCTCTCTGATCTGCATTATGCAGATTAGTTATTAATTGATCCAGCTGAAGGCAAAACATTGAAACTTTGCCAACTGTCTCAAAAGGGGAAAATAAATAAAATTCCTTACTGACTCCAGTTACTGGCAATCAGACTCCCTGGATCAATACTCCCTCTCTAATTATCCAGGATAACCCCAAATGCACTTTTTACTCAAAGATACATTCAACCCTTTTTTAAAGTTATAAGTCGAATATGCTGTCACCACCTACCGAATTTTACTTCTTTTGGTACAAAAAGTTTACTTGACAAAGCCTTGTATTGACGTTGGATATATTAATATAAGGTAATCATATCCCCTCTTGGATGCCTTTTTTCTAGAGAAAATATGTTTACTTTGGTTAGTCTTTCTTCATAACTTAGCCCCTCCATTCCCCTTATTAGTTTTGTTGCCTTTCTCTGTACTTTTGCAGCTCTAAAATGTCAATTTTTATGTAGTGGTGCCCAAAAGTGTACTCCATATTCCACATGAGGGCGTACTAGGTATTTGTATAGTGGCAGAATTATATTTGCTTCCCTCTCTTCTATACCCTTCTTAATGAAAGCTACTCTTTTTTTGCCTTAGCAGCTGCTGCTTGGCATTGAGCACTGTTACGTAGGTGGTTGTCTACAAGCACTCCCAAATCCCCTTCAGTATCTGATACCACTAGATTTGCCCCATTAAGATTATAAATTGCATGGCTATTTTTCCATCCCAGATGCATAACTTTACATTTATGTGTATTAAATATTATCTGCCATTTAGTAAGTAATAAACATAAATGCCAGTTGCCTTATTACCAGCATATCCCTTACCCGCTGCAATCACTACAGGGAAGGATTATGGTTAATTTATAATGGTTACCAATTATAATTAAAATTAAGAGCACTAGGGGACTTCATTTAATATATTTATACTCACATTTTGCGGTTGAAGGTTGCAAAGTTAAATAGCAGCATCACAACTACTCATGATCCTGAATTTCCTTTAGTAAATTTGCTGATCTAATGCTCACTATGTGATTTTAATGCCGACCACCCCTAATATGTTCCTTACACGCTCACAATACATCCAGAATGAGGGTGGTTGACATTGCAGGACTGGGCTGTATTTTTAGCGAAAAAGGCTGTAGTAAATAGCCTAATGAGATGAGATGCTGGATGTCATCATTGCCCACAGCAACACCTCTCGCCCATTGTGATCATCTAGGACATTTTCCCTGTATAAAAAAAATAAATCTAAAACATGCATTTTATTTTTGCAGTGCAAGCAAGGCTGCATGTTTACAAACACTTTAATATTGCCACCACTTGCATATAGTTGTATTAAATGTGTTACTAATAATGGTAAAGCCATCAATAACTGCATAAATCCATTTTGAAGGATAGTATGTAAGTCGGCTAGACTTCCAATCACTCATATTCCTTGCAAACAGTCCTGGTGTAATGTTTAAAACATGGTGGTTGGAATTTTCTAAAGGATCTGGGGGGTTTATGAGGCATAGATGATCCATCGTAACCTGAGATAGATCATTGTGGAATTTACTAAAGGCTTTTTTCGCTTTAAAAGCTAGCCATACACAGGGTATTTAACAGGCATGTTATGGGCACCATACTGTGAAAATTAAATTTCTCTAAATTTACTAAAGAAAAATCTTGTTTTTACCTAACGTGAGTTTCAACCGCAAAATAGCAGTATATGTAATAGTTACATAAAATTATAATAACAATATTCAACCATATACATATAACATAAGCTCTAAATACCATCAACACATCAAGACAAATTCCAACAACACAATTAATGCTTAAAGTAGCATAAATTAATCCCAGTTTATGGAAATATTAAACCTTAGTACAAATTATGGATTATATTTTTTTATATTAATATATATTTATTTTTATATATATATTTATATAAATGTGACACTGACTGAGTAAAATTAATCTTTATTAAAAAATTTAAATTAGTTTCATGGGGCCTCATTCTATCAGTGGCCGTAAAACGGCCGTAAGGCTGCGATTCCTTGCGGGGGTTCCGTTACCTTGCAATTCAATTATACGGCCCGCAAGGATCTCCTCTTACGGCCGGCCGTAAATCTTGCAACCGGCCGTAAGCTCAGAAATCTTAAAAGTCAAAAATAAATTGAAGACAGCTCTGTAAATGCTAGGGATCATATTGGGGGACATGAGGATTAAAAGTAACCCACTCTCAAGCTTGCACATCAGCCTAAACCCGAGTTGACATTAACTGTTTATTTTCCGGCCGCAGCGTGGGCGGGTCTGAGGTGCTCCAAGCCCTCTGGACTTTTTACATGGATATTTGACATATATTAAAAAAAAAATTATTTACGGATTTAAGTATAGGGGAATGTTGTGCTATTTTTGCTAACACCTAAAATCACTTTATAGTCTCCTCAGAGTGCATGACGGCTTTATTTGGGCTATATTTTGTGCTTAATTGGTGCTAGCGAGACCTTTTTCCTGCAAGTAAGCTGCGGCTCGGTTTTAGCCTTGCAGAGAGGGTTCCCGGAGCAATTGAATTGCAAATAGGATTTTCTTGCGGCCGATTCTCTTGCGGCCGTTTTAGATCAAAGGCTTTTCTCCGGAGTGAGCGGCCGCATGAGATAGCAAGGCGCCGGCCGCAAGCCTGCCGGAATCCCCGGCCGGAGGGGAATAGAATAGCCGAATAGCTTGCGGCCGGTCCTTGCGGCCCCGCATCTCCTACGGCCGCTAATAGAATGAGGCCCATGATATGGTTACCAGGCATCATCATAAATAAAGTTATTAATATGTCTTATGGATGACAATGCATGGGCATGTTACCATTTTGCCAGATTCATTGTTATTATATGTCATTAATCATACAATGCCAAGCATTGGAAATTTTACAACAAATGTTTTGCCTTTAATGGTGCATGTGGGGGATCAAATTCAGGTAGGGCACCGATTTTCCTGCATCTGTTAATCCGGAATCTCCTTTAATCCAGACAAAATTAAAGAAACTAGGAAGTAGCAAGCTGGTCAAACCAATGTGAAGTGGAGTCGTGATGTGGACTGAAATAATTTGACTAATGTGAAGCAAACTGGTAAGGTACAAAGTGAACTGGGGAAACAGAAAATACATTTATTTGTGGTTGAACTGAACTGATGTGAATTAATGCTAACTTAACTGATGATATGTAAACTCATTAAGAACTTTACAGACCTAAATGTAAAAGGAGAGATATGAACCACTGTTAACCAAGCTAATAAACTGATATAAACCGAACAAACTAATAAAAATGCAGTATTCTTGCAAAAAAAAAAAATGAAACCACTGATGGTCCAGCTATATTGATTTTCTGGCGGAATGGACAATGCCGGAAAAACATCCAAATATTGCATCACTTTTTTTATATACAATTGTGACTGACCTTCAGGAAGCTGTTAAACTGTGCTATGATCCCTCAAACATGCATGAGCTACTCTGTGATGTGTAAAGAGGTGTACACAGGGTGGATACATAGTGCTACACCACGCATTACCATGTATTACTACACTGCATTGTGACCCTAAGTAAAATACATGAGATCTAGTAAATTGCATGTGGACATGATTCACTCTAATGCACAATATGCTGTGATACATTGTGGATGGTTAAAACCCTACTGCATGAGAACTACTGTGGTGCTTTAAGTATTTTGTGACAAAACTGTTCTAATATTTTTGACACAAGTCGATTCTGCTGCCTGTTCTATGTATAAGTGATGAGAAAAGTGTTTTTATTTCTGAAGTTCAAAGACAAGAGGGGAGTCAAGGCTACATAGCTTTATATTTCAGCATGATTGGAAAGGGCACATTTGCATTCCACAGAGACATATGTGGTGGTATGAGCTTTTGAAATACAGTTCGAGAGTGTCTCACAATATGCTCTGTAGTTGTTTGGTATTAGGTAAATAGTCCATGGGGAATTTCCAGAAAATACCAAAGGGCAGTACAATTATTAGGCAAAAGAACAAAAAAATAGAAAATTGCCCCCCTTTTCCTTGGTCATTTATTTGTAATACAATCTCTAGATTCACTAAGCTGGGCAAGAGTGTTTCCTTGAGATTGCAATGGTAGATTTCCCATAAAAATCCCATCATTGTCATCAGTGATTTGCATCACAACACCTGTAATATAATGTAATATATTATATGTAATATCCACTACATTACTGCATACAAAAGTTCCTGCAATGGTGGCAGCTTTTTTATGCATAGTACATAGGACTTCCATGGTATTCTAAATTAACCACTAAGTACCATGGAGGTCTATATAGTCCCCCATGGAATTCCTATTTCACCCGTAACTACCATGGGGGTCCTTTAAGGAACCTAATGGTATACAACATTATCCCTAAAGATTAATCATATATAGAATAAATAAAATCAACCCTACATAATCCAAAATAAAAACCCACCTAAATACTAAAAATAAAAAAATTAATTACAAAAATAAAAAGCCCACCTAATTAAACATAAAAACACTAATTACAAAAAATGATGCATAAAACCTAGTTACAAAACATAAAAAGCCTAACTAGAAAAAACCTACATTACAAATAATAATAAAATATTAATTATAGTGAAATAAAAAAAAAATTAAAAAATTAAAAAATTACAAGAAAATAAAAATAACTATTACCAGAAAATAATAAATTAAAATAAAATAAAATGAAAACTGTATAATAAAATAATACTCCAGAGATAAGCGAAGCCCTGGCTCTAAGTCTTGTGCCCTGGACCAATCGGGCTATCTATCTTGATAGTAGCCATCATGTCCTCTTCTGGCTTGATTGAAGCCAATGTCATCATCTTCTGGGCCTGGACGCGGCCCTCCAAAAATTAGAACCACAGCTCCGCACTTTGGCGGCTTAAATAGTAATAGTTCTTTAAGGACTCTCATGGTACTTAGGGGTAGATTAGATATACCATTGGAGTGCTTTAAGGACCCCCCATGGTATAGGGTTAATTTTGTAAATAGCAAGGGTTAAAAAGTTGAGTCACTGAGTTCCTTTTTGGAGCTTCCATGACATTGTATTTATATTAGTAGCTTCAAGCCTCCTGTAAGCACCCCCCCCCCCCCCCCATGGATAGAAGGATTATTTTAAATGCCATGTATGCCCTTCCAGGACCTCTGTGGAATATATGGGCTATAGGGTCCTTCAATGACCTCCATAACTTAATTAATTAGTTATAGTGCCATGGAGCTCATTGCAGGACCTACATGACATTTGACTTGTCAACACATGCCATGGTCATTTTTGCATACAGCTTGTCTATATATGCAACAGAGATCCATTAGGTATCCCTGTGGTAGGGGTTAACATTTATGTGTCACAGGGAGGTCCTTTAATGATGTTCGTGGCATGGGGTCAGTTAATAGGTGCCATGGGAGTCTCAATAGAGCATAGGGGATTGGGGTTTTTAAGGGGTGGATCCATGAGATTCCCCAAGTTAGTGTGATTTTTAGGGACTTTTTTTGTCGGACATAAGGAAGCAAGTCTTGTTGAGGAGTTATGGCCTTTTCATAATAATATCTGATGCTTGAGTAATTTTCAGAGACATTTCCTGACTCTTTGGGTGGGTCTGAGTGTGCGTATGTTTAGGTTGAAAAAAATGGGCACACGCATGGTAAGTGAATTGCATATAGCCACAGTAAAAGGTCAAGCAGCTCTGAAAAAAAAATAATAATGATCAGGACCTTACTTGCCGTGCCACGTGCACTGTAACACTTATAAAAAAAAACATTTTGACAGGGCCTGAAGAGATTAACTTTATAGGTTGACAAAATAGTGCTTGATATTGATTAGTTGTGAGGGCATTCCAAAAACAGTTATGAAAAGTGTATATTTCTCAAAGTATAAATGCTGAAAATGGGAATACGAAAAAGCCATATAACGGTGTGTTTTATGGTTTAGCCCCTATATTAAAAAAAGAACAGAATTGTGACATAGTAAGGGGATATATAGGGGGTTGATGACCGAGTCTGAACAGAATCCCACCATGGGCCCGTGAACTGCTGCAGTGAGCATCATGCTTCCATCTAATGCTGATAAATTAATGTAAACTCTGGGCTTCTCCAGCAGAATCAGAGATGCTGATCTACCTGTATTGTTGAGTTGTTATCTGCCGTATCCTGCATTCATCACAGAACCCAAGCTGAGCAAAACATGTGTGTGTGTTTACTTTCTTTTATCTACTGTCTAGGAAATCACAACTACTAAGCATAGGGAATGGTTGTAATGTAAGCAGTCGCCCTTCCTGTAACATCCCTGGAGCTTTGAACTTATTTTCAATGAGTAACTAGACTCACTAGATAAATCACCCCCTGTTATCTGAGCATGTACAACTTACACAGAAGACAATATGTAATAATGGCCCCATTAGACAGACACTGCAGTGCTTGGTGGGAGTTTCAGAAGGGCTGATTTCCAGCTAAATATCGGACATTTCAACATAAGATTATTGTAAGAATTTTTTTTTTTTTAAAACAGCATTCAGTTGAAGAAGTACTTGTTATTACCTATAGTTTTCACTTACACCGCTGTGTCACTTTAAGGTTTCTACCTGCTTTATAAATATGCGGTCTAGAAAAAATTGGAAGTGGAGATGTTGTGAAGTATAAATGTTTTTAAAAAATGTGAATACGTAAGAATAAACAAGGATAAGAGGAGTTAACACATAAAATTCCTTTTGTTCCTATTTTATCTATGGGAACTATGTATCAAACAGGGATGAACATTAACTCTTTTTGATAACTAACTCATATAGGGAATATAAGAAATTGGGGAATTTTAATCCACTTCTTATCCTTATTTTGTTTAATTTGGCTTAACTCCCCTAATCCTTGTGTATCACTACTTAAAGCTACTTTTAACCTTGTGTGATAAATACACCCCAAATAATATAAGCAAGACATGTAGGTCATGAGTGTGGAGAGGAAAGCTTAGAAGACATGGGTGAATTTACGTATCAACTCACTTGCATCTCATACTGTCTCCTCATTTAATAAGTATAATTTCCTATGGGGTAAAAGAGCCCTTCTCACATTATCTAGGCTCTTCTCAGCTTCATGTCAGGTAAATTCTCCCCATAGGAACAGTTAGCAGGAAAGTGAGTTGAGTGACTCAATGGCTAGAGATTTTGGATTTACCCCTTAGCATTGGTCAATTCAGGACATGTATTGCGATTGGATGGAGGATTACATTTCCCTTCACTATTTAAATGTATATACTTAGTGAGACTTTGATTATATTATTAGTCAATATTATCGAAACACTACTTTTACAATACCTGAATCATGTTGTTCTCTATAGCATTCAAATCCCAAATGCAAAAAATGTAGATGAGCTTGCCACTTCATATGCATTATCCATAGCGACTAAAATCCCTATTTCTCCATCACAATTTGAAAACAAACTAATACAAGTTTTTATATTCTCTTTCTCCAACATATTATTTTGACTAAAGACCACTGACTGTGCTATTTGATCACCCTTTGCCACATTTTATAATGTAGTTCAGTAAATATTTTTTGCTTAACTTTCAACTTAAATAAATAAAAATAGTTCATGGAACAAAGTAAGATTTCCCAACTGTTTGATCAGTATAGTTTTGTGTCTTTTTAAAACAAATGTATATCAATTTAAATATGAAAAAGTATATCCAACATGTCCTATTTTGCCATTGGCTGTTACCATAGAACTGTGTTATATATTTATACTTTTTATAATAAGATATGAACAAAGAAAAAACCGCTTCAGAATCTTCTTGCTGCAGTTTTTTTTGTGTGAAATGTACAGTAAGCTTTAAACTATAGGTTGTAATCTGCATAGCAAGACAAAATATAAAATACGATGATAAAAATATTTTTGGTTTGTAATTGGCATTTATCCTATGTCTATTAAGATAAAATATCACAATGATCTGAGCTATGAAACTGGGTCATATGCTTCATATTACCTTTCAAAATTATTCTCCAGTATAAATGAGCCCTGAAGGTCTGATTTTGCATTTGACACTTTAATAAGAGCTAAAGAAGACATTTTTATTACCCATGTTTTTACAACATATAAGTCACACAGACATTCTTAGGAAAACTAGCTTTAGTCAAGTTTTATATAGGTAAAACATAATCTTGGTATATTTAAATCATCAGTTCCTTCATTGCATATGTTACCTGAAATACATGGACACTTTAAATGAATTTTGAAACAGTATATGCCTGACATTTCTAATACAATGTAGGCATATTCATTTCTACTGCAACTTATTACGCCAACATTTTGTATAAAATTATAGTAATACAATTTGATGATATTACAATGTAGTTGCTATTTTAAACTCCTACAGAAGTTTAGGTGTCATTCACATCCACCATATGCCACAATTACAGACTCACCACTGCAATCCATCTTAAATGCTTCTGCTAGGCACATATATCACACCCGCCATTTCTCATCTGCTGCCCCACTCTTCCAATCCCTTTACTTGTTTCCCATATCAACTATAATTATGTTAAAAATTCTGACAAAGGCTCCAACAACACCACACCCTCCTACGTGCCAGATCGAATCTCCAGATCCTACCTTAACAATTCCTTCTACTCTACCCACAACATACTGTATGACTCCAAGACTTCAAATGTGTATGTCTCCAAGACTTCAAATGTTCTCAGAGAAGTTTACCCACTTGTTCCCTATTCTCACAAGACTACCATACTAAACCACCCTCAACCTGCATATATTGTAAGCTCTTCTGAAAGGTAGGCCCTCTACTCGTTCTGTACCCACTATGTACTTTTGTCATGTTTTAAAAACAAAACTGCTTCTCTTTTACGTGCTCCTTCATAAAGGGACATGGAAAGATTGTTTTTACTTTTTCTTTTGCAACCAAGAGGGTGTTTGATATCATGTCACAGTGCGTTTTCTTTTTTTAAATAAAGGTCTCAGAACACAAACACAAATGTAACTGCTCATGGAGGCTTGCCTTTTACCAACCAATGACATCTACAGACTAAAGTAGGCTCTCTGCATTTCGTGTTTGTTTAAATGAAATTGAAATTGAACTGAAACTGTTGTGTTCCATCTCCTTTTAAACAAATGCGGAAAAAGTTATTTCCTAGATTATTCCTGCGCCTAAGCCTTGGGCTCATTAGTTTAGGTGTGTGTATATGTGTATATATATATATATATATATATATATATATTATATATATATATATATATATATATATATACTAGCGGCTTGACCGTCAAAAATGGCGGTCAATAAAAATTAAATGTTGTAAAATTTGTTTGCAACACAAAATGAGTCAGCTACATTTGTCCCTTTTTTTTTTCTAAAAATAAAAACACATTCATTTTTTTAACTTTTTATTTTTTTAACTTTCAACTTATATTTCACAAACATTAAACTTTGTAACATGCAACTTGTATATGAAACATTCATTCAACATTTTGTTAACAATACTAACACTTTTCAATACATATTTATCACTGAGTAACTACAGACTATATTGAGTTAATTATGTTGTAGCAATAACATGCTTTTTATAATTTGTTGGCATTAAAATGAAACCATTGTCCTCTATCTTTCCAACACCTCATAGTAGACAATGTTTTTGGTGTAAACACATCCATCATCCAATAAATGACCTTGAGTTTCGTTTTCTTCAACATGCACTTTAATTTCTTTTGGATTAGTGCACCTTGAAAAAGCCACATAGAGTTGTCTATGTGCAAAAACTGGTTCCTTTAAAAAAATCCCGACTGACTTAAAAGTTTGTCCTTGGGATTAATTGATGGTCATGGCAAATGCCATGATAACTGGAAATTGTCTCCGTTGAAGGACAAAGGGCAAACCACTCTGACTTGGAGCTAAATCAATTCTTGGTATAAAAATTTGTTCACCTTTATGAGTACCAGTTATAATTTCTGCATGTATAAAATGATCTTTTAACACATGCACAATTAATCTGGTCCATTACAAAGTCCTTTTTTTGGATTCATATTTCGCAATAACATAACAATTACACCTTTTTTCAATTGTAAAATATGTGGGGGCATTCCAGATGGTGTTAACGAATTAATAAATTCGATACTAAAATTCGATTCACTGTCTTTATCATCTGACAGAATAAAATATGCACTGTAATAATTCTTTTGTGGTGCATTGATGTATTTTAAAATTTCGTTATTTACATTCAAGGTATCGATATTTTTTGATGTTAATATCACTTTGTTTGCAATGTCTGAGTAATCCTCATTATAAGAGTGTTTAGAAATATGGCTGATATAAGTGATTCATTGCAAACCATTTCTGATGGAATTTCAATGGTATCATTTGGTAAATGCTATATTTCTGGATGTTTTCCATCTCCGATTTAATGAGCCAGTCATTGAATTCATTTTGGCCTTCAGATCTCTATTTAATTCTAATTTGAGATGTGTAAATATTTGCCACAGTTTACTGGTCTTGATACATGTTTCAATGATCTCCGTTCTATTTCTGTGTGGCACAAACAGGTAATGTTTGCCTAAAATCTCCTCCTAACAGCATCACCTTTCCACCAAATCGCAACTTATTATCCATTACTTTTAAAAATCTGTCAATAAATTGCAATGCATGACATGACATCATTGTTGCCTCGTCTATGATAATTAGTTTAGTTAGTTTAAATTTTTTTGCTTGTAAGGAATTCAATCGAATATCTGACACTGATGTTTCCAAAATGGGAACTGGCAGCTTAAATCCACTATGCACAGTTCTCCACCATCTAACAAAAGTGCAGCAATTCCAGTTGTTGCAAATGGCATAGCTATCTGACCCTGTGATCGAATATAACTCATCAAACAATTGTACAGATAAGTTTTTCCTGATCCACCTGGTCCGTCTAGATAGAAATACCAGTCTTTGACCATTTCATCATCTGTAGCATTTGTGATGGCATGAAATGCTTCTAACTGTAAAATATTTAAAGTTGCCAGTTTTTCTTGGGTTTTTTGTTTTTGAACCTCAGTGTCATAAACATCAAAATTGATGTCATCTATAAGTCCTGGATCAGGTAAATTAAAACTTGCACAATTTAATCCGTGATCCAACAATATTTCTTGGATTTCCATCAATGTTTTTAACAGAGCTATTGGTTCTCTGTAACGTTTCAAGAAATCTTCTGACATGTTAAATTTAAATGTTTCCACAAAGGTGAAAGCATCAGGTACATTGCAAAATATACAAATGAATGCAAATTGTTGTCTCATTTGCTTAGGAATTTGACATAGTGCTGCTTCTTCCAGACACCTCTCCATTCTGTATCATCAGCTATGAAATTTTGATGTCTTGCAGCTAATAGGAATGTATCATAAACTGTCATTCACTGTACGTAAATGCTCAAAACTCTGTGCACCGGGAACATGTAGCAAAAGTAATCTTAAGCTGAAACGTTCAATGTCCCTTGGAACTGACGGTATAAAATGCGTGGTATGATTTTATGTGCATCTCTTCTTCATTGTCGCCATAGACCATTTACAAATACATAGTGATATGGTATCTCTATGTATAAAAATTGTCTGGCCTGCGTATCTTGACAGTTTAATTTAAACCATGCAGTAAGTGTGGTATCTCTGTCTTCACTTTGATATAATGCAGTTCTTTCATTTCCTTGAGTAAAGCAAACCAACTGACTTTGAGGCAAATGTACAGCTAAACGATAGATAGCATTTGACCGATCATGCATCTCAAATTTCAAAAGGCGCCACATTGCTTCAGGAGCACTCACATACCGAGCATCTAAATAATTTGATAGTTCATCATGTAAAATTGGATTTTCGTTTTCATTTCCAGCTCCTTGTACAACAACAGTAGCTGCATCATATCCTTTGTATATATATTATACACATACTTAATTGATTTAATCGAAGTACAAGCTTCCACATTGATGTGTGCATTGTACTTAATGAGCAAATATGGATTGTATGGAACGACAAATCTATTATCAACCTTTTGGCCACGGATAATAGCTGTTTGTCCTTGTGTTCTTTTATACAAAGGATATCCATCACAATTTGCATAAGTTTGCATTTGAAATTGTTTTGGAAAATTCTTTAGCACATTTTTTATTTTCCATACATGGTGAATTCGGATTCATCTCTCCACATGGGCCATGAATCATTCTATGTGTAACAATCTCCCAAAGTTTTGTATATTTTTCTTGGTCTGGCAATTGTGTAGAAATTACTGAATCCACTCTCTCTGCAGTGTTCAACTTATCTTTTTCCTGCAGTATTAAAAGTATGTGAGCATGTGGCAATCCTCTTTTTTGAAATTCAATGGTGTAAACAAAAGCCCACACATTGTCCAAATAAGTGTGCTTTAGTGATATCATGTATTAATGAATTGAGTTTGATTTTGAATACTCTTGCCACTAAATCTGGTCGGTCAGAAGTAGTTTGTCCCAGATTCAAATTTTCCTTGATCTCTGGCCATTGTGGATTACATGTGAATGTAATAAATAAATCTGGTTTTCCAGATTTTGTAACAATAGCCATGGCATCATTATACCTTTCTCGCATATTGCGAGGAGATCCTTGGAAAGAGGATGGCAAAATAATTGCTCTTCCAGCTGGAATGTCTCTGTTGGAAGCTAAATCTGCCACATAATCCATTAATCCACAATACTGTTCTACTCATAATTTATTTTGTTGATATTTAATGAAATTTAGATTATTGGCTTCAACTTGTAAATATGAATCAATAATCCATTGTTAAGTGAGTTTGCCTCCATGTAAAATTGATTAAAACAATTACGTATAGCAGTTTGTGCCAATTTATATTCCAGCATGGAAATATTAGATCTAATACGAAGTTTAGTATTGGGATGACTTTCCAATTGTAATTTTGGTTCCCATCCTGGTTCCCCATTTGGAAAGAAAATGGGATATGTCATTGGATCTAAATTACAGCTTCATATATTGATGTTGATAAATGGTTGTTCTTCATTGCGTGGATATATTTAATATCCCGCTGAAAAGGTGGTTCACCATCTTCATTTTTTCAAACACCATGGCAACCTCATTTACAGTAGGGTAAATTATATCTTCTTTGATCAGTGTTGCGATTTCTTTTTAACACCATATTTACTCTTGGTGTAGGCAATTGATGTCTTTCAGCATGTTCCTGTTGTTCTTTTTCAAGCTGTGCTAATTGTTTGTATGCTAGACTATATGTTTTTTTTTGCATAATTTTATCCAGCTGTTCAAAAACTATGGGCAAACACTGTCTATTTTCTGGAAGTGCCATTATTTTGTTCCACAGCTTTCATTGTATCTAAGACATATAACTGTGCAAATTTCCTTTGCTCTCCTACTTGAGGGTTGTAAATGTGAAGTTCGGCTGGTATATTTGACCTTGAAACTCTGAACAGTAAGGACCATGTCCTGGTACATTTTCTGCTAATGTTGCACCCATTGAAGAAAATGAAATTGCACTGTTATAAGACCTTATGTTTTGTTTTGAAATTATTATAATTTGGAAATGTTGGATCGCTCATTATGCATTCTAAATTATATGGAAATGAGTGTCTTAGTGGAAGTTTCACCTTTCCTTTCTGACAGCAACTAATGAAATTTCCGTCAGTAGGTCTTTCTTTATAAAATGATAGGCCCCCACAAAACTGACAAACCACATTAAGTAACCCACAATAATGAGTATCTACTTCTACTGCAAGTAGTAAACACTTGTCATGCATTTCTTCAACATAGATATCAGACCCACTTTCTATATGTACATTGTTTTCTTGTGTGTCTACATTTAAGTCATTCTGCAAAATAGAATCATTGGACAATGGTTCACAGAGATGTTTTTGTTTACTTTTACGTTTCTTGGAAGCCCCAACACACTCACTGGCGGCTTTCTTACTCATCTTTCTTTTATTTAAAAAGTCTCTGTCGATCTTCTTCTCGCAAGCGTTGTGAAGTTTCCGGCTTCTGAGCATCTCTCCACCTTTGCTTCCTTTCCCTTGCCAATCTCCTTTTGCGTTCAATTTTATCTTCTCCATTCTCCGCCATTTTAATCTGTACTTGTAAATAGAGATGTTTAATATTGTTGGTTCTTTGTTTTGTATACATTTTTTTTCTTTTTTGTACTGTTCCATTAAAGTAGATGAATAAACTAATCAAACATTTTAAAATGTTGCTCTTTAGACTGAAAGAAATGAAACCACTTTTCAAAGTAATTTTATTGACATATATTAAATAGGAAATAGCTGCACATATCTATCTTTATATTATTAATCCTTCAATTCCATTCCTTCTTGATTGAATTCACAGCATACCATCAATTTCTTTTTTTTTGCAAGTGTTTTAAGCTTCTTATTTTTTTTTAAATATTATTATTAATTAGTATTGTCTTTTCAACTTTTTTCAAGTTATGACTAAATATCATACGTTAATGACTCAAGAAGTACTCTCCATTTTCACCAAATATATAATATAGCCTTTTTCTATGCATCACTACAAAATTAAATTTTTTACCTGTGAAGATGATGTTGATGTTGTTCAAAGGCTGCAAACGTCACGCTGTGTGTTTTATTCCCTTGCAGATCCAAAAAAACTGTAAAATCAAATTGAGAATATTTTTAATCTTTTGCTTTATCGATATCATTAAATGAACAGCAACAGACATATATTTGGCTACATTAAAAACCTAAAATCATATTTTTTAATATCTTGCTGTAGTAATATAATCAAATTCTGTACCTGTCAAAATTATCCCTATGATGTTCAATGAGTGCCGAAACGTCACTATCTCTGTTCATTCAGCTACAGTTCACTGCAATTATACAAAATAGTAAAATTAATGTATAATATGTTGCTTCATCTGTATCAATCAATGAGGCTTAACATACATATTTTTGCATAGATTAAAAAACATGAAATAAATATATCAATCAATCAGCATGAACACACATATGTAAGCATAGATTAAAAACATACACTCAATATTACTGTTAGTCTTTTTAATTAGACTCAATTAATCTGTATTAATTTTAAATTAATATCTGACTAAATATAACGTCAAGACATAAGCATGAGTCTATTCCCTTTTTTTTTGTTTGAGGGGTATTTTAAAATGAGTATGTTACAACTGAATTCTTAAAATAATGTACATTACTAATGAAATAAGAATCAATTAATGTTCATTAATATTAAAGTAATGTGTGAGTAAATCTAACATCAACATGTAAGCATGAGTATATATATATATATTTTTTTTTTTGGTTTATTTTATACTAAATATATAAGAACTGAATTATTTAAATAATGTACATTAATAATTAATTAATCAACGTGTTCATTTTTTTATGCACATTCTTAAACGTTAACCTTTTTGATATTAATGATTAGTAATGATACATTATGAATGTTATTTACAATTCTTTCCCACAGGTAATCACGATATATAACAAAATAATTATTAAATTAATGTACATTAATAATTAATTAATCAATGTGTTGCTTTTTTATTCATTCTTAAACCGTTAACTAATTTTGATATTAATGATTATTTAATTAATTAATTTATTAATGTACATTATAAATCTTATTAACAATTGTTTCACACAGGTAATCACGATATATAACAAAATAATTTCTTAATTAATGTACATTAATAATTAATGAATCAATGTGTTGCTTTTTTATTCACATTCTAAACGTTAACTAATTTTGATATTAATAATTAATTAATTAATTAATGTACATTATGAATGTTATTAACAATTGTTTCACACAGGTAAGCACAATATACATTTTTCTATTAATTAAATTTAATTATTTTTGATTTATTAAGTAAGTACTAATTTATTAATTAATAATTATAAATGATATTTACCATTTTTAATGTAATAATGCTGAAGCAGTATTCCCGGCATCAGAAAACGTCCAGTCAGACCTGTCATCACCTGAGGAGAAAGTGTCAGTTATGTGTCAAGTGTGCCCTATATATAGGCTTTGTGCGCGAGACAAATGCATTGTTTTAGGCGGGAAATCGCTATTGCGCGAGACAAATGCGTTGTTTTAAGGCGGGAAAATCTGATGTGGCGCGAGACAAAGGCGGGGAAATCTGTGTTAAAGCGTAAATCTGTAATTGTGTTTCGTAAAATGTGCTCGCTACTGTCTTTTTACTCATTGTGCGGTTAATGCGCATCCTTTGTCTCGTTGTTTTTCGAGCACATACGTCTGTGGCTGTGTTTTTACGCTGTTCGTAGTAGTATAGCCTCGTTTTCATTTTTTTCTTGCTTAGGCCGATTTTCAATCTTTGTAACTCGTCTAAATCGATGTAAATTGGAGTTCCAACTCACTCCCAGAGGTCCTGCCTGGTTCCCCATGCTGTAAGTGACCTTTAATTTTTTTTTTTTGTGTGTATATTTAGTGTTTTTTTAATTGTTTTTGGTTCTGCTGCTTATCTCGTAATTTTTTTCATCTCGTATTTTTTTTCTAAATGCTATGGTTTAACCGGCTCGCCTCGCTACGCGAGGCTTGCCTGCAATGAGCGGCTGCGGCGCTCATTGCCAAAGTGCTACGGTTTAACGGCTAAGTCGTACGATTGGCAAAGTGCTACGGTTTAACGGCTCGCCGGGCGATGAACGCAGGCGGCGTTCATCGCTAAGTCGTACACACTAGGCAACACAGCGTGACGACGATTCGTAGTTGGACAATTATAATATGTGATATATATATATTATATATATATATATATAATATATACATACCTACATATACAATACTGCTGAGCACCATTGATTCCAAGCAACCGAGCCCTACAGGCAACACATAATATCATATTACACCTGTAAGAGTCAATAATAATGGTAAAACAAAAACTTAAAACCACCTAGAAACATTTTAATTCCAAGAAAGCACTAAAAACTGTCATACATATGCAAATTAATTTATTTCTTGAGGTATATACCCTTGTTCCTATGGGACAGCATATGTATGTTAACTTTTGGCACATGCTTATGGTGCACAAGAGGTGCATAGAAGGTGCATAAAAGCTACTGCTGCTCTAATAACCAATACTAATGTGCAAAGTCACACTGACATGAAGGTTGAGATTATATGTGTGTACTTGACAAACTGCACATCCTATAGGGGAATAACATTCATCCTTATAAAATCTTGAGAAGAAATTTGTATTTAGTTTTTTAAAAACAATTTATACATTTACAATAACAAAGTAACAACATATCAATGTTATAAACCTAAAATGAAATCAAGACATTGTTAAACATCTTACCACTCCAATGGAAAAAGTAGTATTTATGATACTATAAGGCACCTGGGTCTCCTTTTTTCATCTTTATCATTTGGGATAACATCAAACCTCCATCGGTCAAGAATTACTACTGAGCCATTCTCAATATCTTTAATACATTTCATGAGGTTCTCGCCTTCATAACCTATAAAATATAAATACAAAACAGCATGAACCCTTTATAACTAGAATGTGATCATTAGTAAATGATAAATAGACCACCTAGCAGCATAAATTATTTAATGTAGCATGTTCAATACAATTATAGTGTTAACATTTATGCAGAAGGACAGATGTATGTAATATGAGCCTTGTAGGAAAACTGAGATGGACTGGTGAAAGAAACACCAGAAGAAGAGGCATTTGACACCCTATGATGTGCTTGTGCTGCAGAATATGTTGGCGAGTTATAAATAAAGGATAATAATAGGTGAATAAATCGAATTACTGTTTAATCAGAGTGTAATGCCAGTGTTAACAATATGTTATTGATGGGGGCATCATTAATGGAAGCTAAACAAAAAAACAACTATTAAAGCACTTCTTAATAAAATAAACTACATTAAAGTAAATAGATACATATATATATATGATATTCCTAGTGAAATTGAGAAACCTTCCATGTTCCCTTAAATGAATATGTGTGCAATGCAGGACTTTTCAGTAGAAGAAATAGTTTATTGTGCATTATTCTTTGTAATAGTAATATAGTGTATATGTGATGCTTTACAAAGTTTGCATTTAGTTTAGAGGGCAAAGAGCCTACAATTTAATATGTTTGTAGAATTTACACATGTTTAAAATATTTGAAATTCTCTTTGTAATTCTATTCTGTAAAGGCATATCTAAGTTTCCTGGACAATTAATGCATCTTATAGAAGAGAATCACTAGGGCCATGCAAAAAAAAAAATTGTGTAAAAAATACAAAACTCTCCATGATGTTTGCTAAATTCTTTTCTTTTTGCAAACTGCAGCTTTTGATAGCTGACACCCCTAAAAATGCTTGCTAAGATTAGAATAAAATTTCATAATTTATTTTGGCCAATCAGGAGAAAGCAGAGGTTAGCTGATAGATTTGTATCCTACCCTGGGGTTCATGTGTTGCAGCCTGGGATATGTAGGCTCTCTTTCTCTATCATTTCTCTATCATTGTGCTATCATTTGAGCTGGTTATGTAAGCTCCCTGTTGATGTGCAAAGCTGGATTTTACTATCCTGCATTTAACTTTGTAAGCATACTGAACTTTTCTATATAACAAATATTTTTGCTGATAATCACTGCCTTGTTTCTCTACCAAACATTTGAAACCCAGGAAAACTTATATATACCTTTAAGCTAGGCATATACTTATAATACAAGCTCTAACATCAGTACCACTTTATCTTGATCTAAACACACATATACATCACAGACACTGGTAGCTGAAGTAATAGCTAACAAATAACTGAAAATGGCAGAAAAAATAGTGTGATAGGAGTACCAAAGGTTAGGAAGACCAGCATGGTAGTAGGGAGTGTGTGTGTGTGTGTGTGTGGGGGGGGGGGGGGTAATTTGAGAGGATGATATGAAGAAAGTCCAGAGCAGAATGAATGCAATGGTTTATGGTTTAACTGGTTGTCAGCAGAGATATAGGAAAGGTGAGGACACTGAAGGCTTTATATGTGAGAGTCAATATTTTTAATTGTATTATCTATTTGAAGAGACACAGGGAAGGGAGAGGGAGAAGAGACACAGGGAAGGGAGAGGGGGACACAGGTGCAGCACATTTCCCACCCTCGGCTTATACTCGAGTCACTTATTTTACCCAGTATTTTGTGGTATAATGGGTGCCTCGGCTTATACTCACGTCGCTTATACTCGAGTGTATACGGTATGTTGTTTTATAAACTGAAGCTTTTAGTATATATAAATGAAAACTGTGAAATGTAACCTATTCTATTATTTTCAAATGATGTATTTTCTAACCTAATTGATTTAAGAAAACCAAGTGTCATTTAGGAATGATGTACATATTAAAAAAAAAAAAAGTCATAAACCACATAACCCATATAACGTGTTAATACAGATATTTAAGCACAGCAGTAAGTCATTTGAAGATGAAGATGGACAAAAATAGCTGCTGGAAGAAATGTGAAAAAAAAAATCAAATGAATCAGCCAATGATGATGGCTTTACCAGGACCAACAACGAATCATAAACAGCACAGAATTTTGTGAAATGGATGAATGAACATTTATATTACCTCCTCCCCTTCGTAAGCACCTTTGCAAGATCATTACCAGTCCCGAGAGGCAGTATAGCTACTGGAGGCGGCTGCTTTTGCCAAGTTTGCTTTGTCTAATAAAGAGAAATAAAACATAATAATTATATGTAATACATATGAAAATGTGTGGAACATACACATGTGGCTCCCTGCTAGTTGCTATGCAAAATTGTCAGTTGCAGCAATGACATCTGATGAGCCTGGCCTACGGGACCTGGCAAAAGCTTCTTCTGCAAGCCACTTTAATAAGTTTTACATACTGCATATTAATATAATTGTAAATGGATGTCTTGCCAAGCTTGGCTATTATCAAAGTCTTTAAGTATAAAGTATTCGTAAGTTCGTATATTATTTTATTAATAGGAAAAATAAAGAATCTTACAAATTCAACAATTCTACAGATAAACTATCTGTAAAGACTTCTAAACTTGCAGTTTAATAAATCTAACATTCATTAGATAAATAGGCTCTGTACATTTAACCAATCACAACATGCCAAGCAACCAAATGTGATAATTGGGCTGTAGTAAATATCTCCCAAATTGTGTAAAGCATGGCTTTAAAAGTATGGAGAAGTAAAAAAATACCTCTGGTACGTCTCTAAAATAAACATTGATCTTAGGCATAATTGGGAAAAGTCTTTTGCACCATTATACCATAAGTCCAATAGAATTACTTGTACCAACAAGAAAGGAAAAGGAATATGTATAATTATTTTAGATGAAGTAAGGATAGGCAAGAAATGTTGAACAGCAACAAGGTCAAGGCTATATAGAGAAATCACAATGACATTTAATATAGTTTAAAGAAAATCTACAAAAATGCTACAGGGTATGTATCAAGAAAGACGTAAATACCTCAACTAAGTAGAGTTAAAACGGAAAAGGAAGAGAAGTGATATATGATATTAACTTCTTGTTCTTTATGTGTGTCCAGTGAGGGGAATTATACAAGTGTGAACTACACAGGACTAGCATCTAAGTTTATGTATAAACACTTATGATTTGAAGGTAATATGGCCCGTTCTCTTACACCTAGGACTTCTATTATAAGACATAATTTATTATCCCTCTGCCATTGGTGAGTGATCAACCTTCTGATCAGCCCTCACTGTACACTTAATCTTACATCCTGCGGCTAGTGCCTTAAAACCCTCCAGTAGTCAGTGTATCCAGGTGTGTTTTATACTGGAAGTCATATATTTAAAGCTGAGGTTACAGTGTTTTGAGGCCAGAGCTTACAGCACAAGCTAGAATTCTGTAATTTATGCTGACAGCACTCGACAACAAAAATATTGTTTTATTCATGGTTGCGAGACCAGAATTACTGTTATTTTTTATTGCATAATGGTATCTTTACAAATACATTTCCAAAACACTCGTCATGACCAAACTAGCGAGAACATATCTTAAAGTACCATTTCAAGGAATATTAAAGCAGTTGTCAAGGTTTAACAAAGATTTCTCAAGAATCACAAAATATTTGCAATAACTTGTGCTCTTTATGCTCTTGTATATATTTGTTGCCATTTATTTCTTTATAATAATAGAATTACATAAATGTAAACAATATTTTTAAGCTTAAAATCTATAACTCAAATTGTATTATACAATGTTTTTTCTTACTATACAATCTAAAATCCAACCAACAGTACCATCCCCACCACATGCAAGAACCTTTGAAGTCTGGGACATCTCGAAAAAATTCAACCTGAAAAAAAAAAGAAAGAAAACATATTGCATAAATATATTTTTTATATTTTTGGTATTATATATTCTAGATGCATCAAGTATCATTTATATACATATGTTATTTTTTTTTAAAATAGTTTTTTATATTTGAATATATATACAATATACCTTTGGACAGCTAGAATGATTTAGGTTATAATTATTAGTGTCTAATACAGTGCCTTGCAAAAAATATTCACCACCCCTTGACTTTTTACCTATTTTGTTACATTACAGCCTTAAGTTCAATGTTTTTGAACTTTATGTGATGGATTCAGAACACAAATAGTCTAAGTTGGAAAAGTGAAACGAGAAAAATATATACATAGAACGTTTTTTTTTTAGAAATGGAAATGGAAATTGCCCATGTGCCCATGTATATCACCCCCTTTGTTATGAAGTCCATAAAAATATCTGATGCAAACCAATTGCCTTCAGTCACATCTTAGCGAAACGTATGTCCACCTGTGTTCAATCTAAGTGTCACATGATCTGTCATTACATATACACACCTTTTTTGAAAGGCCCCAGAGGCTGCCAACACCTAAGCAAGAGGCACCACTAACCAAAACACTGCCATGAAGACAAAGGAACTCTCCAAACAAGTAAGGGACACTGTTGTTGAGAAGTACGTGTCAGAGATAGGTTATAAAAAAATATCCAAATCTTTGATGATCCCCAGGAGCACTATCAAATCTATCATAACCAAATGGAAAGAACATGGCACAACAGCAAACCGGACGCCCACCAAAACTCACGGACCGGGGAGAAGGAGGGCATTAATCAGAGGGGCAGCACATAGACCTAAGGTAACCCTGGAGGAGCTGCAGAGTTCCACAGCAGAGACTGGAGTATCTGTACATGGGACGATAACAAGCTGTACACTCCATAAAGCTGGGCTTTATGGCAGAGTGGCCAGAAGAAAGCCATTACTTTCAGCAAAAAACAAAAATGGCACGTTTTGAGTTTGCAAAAAAGGCATGTAGGAGACTCCCAAAGTCGTATGGAGGAAGTTGCTCTGGTCTGATGAGACTAAAATTGAACTTCTTTCTGCCATCAAAGAAAATGATATGTCTGGCACAAACCCAACACATCACATCACCCAAAGAACACCAGCCGGGGACTTGGAAACTGGTCAGAGTTGAGGGAAAGATGGATGGTGCTATAATACAGGGATATTCTTGAGCAAAACCTGTACCCACTCTGTGTGTGATTTGAGGCTAGGATGGACGGTTCACCTTCCAGCACGACAATGACCCCAAACACACTGCTAAAGCAACACTTGAGTGGTTTAAGGGGAAACATGTAAATGTGTTGGAATGGCCTAGTCAAAAGCCCAGACCTCAATCCAATAAAAAAATCTGTGGTCAGACTTAAAGATTGCTGCTCACAGTACAATCCATCCAACTTGAAGGAGCTGGAGCAGTTTTGCAAGGAGGAATGGGCATTAATCCCAGTGGTGAGATGTGGTAAGTTCATAGAGACTTATCCAAAGCGACTTGGAGCTGTGATTGCTGCAAAAGGTGGCTCTACAAGTGCTGACTTTAGGGGGGTGAATAGTTATGCACATTGACTCTTTTACTGTTATTTTGTCCTATTTGTTGTTTGCTTCACAATAAAAAACAAAAACATCCTTCAAAATTGTGGGCATGTTCTGTAATTAAATGATGCAATCCTCAAATAATCCATGTTAATTCAGGTTGTGAGGGCAACAAAATACGAAAAATGCCAATGCACTCGTATATTATTATTATTATTATTATTATTATCTTTACTTTTATATCACACCAACATATTGGGGTTGTGTACATGGCAAAAAACAAACTTAACACCTTATAAATAATGGAGGGTCCTGTTTTTAAACTTAGAATCAAATGTACATAATGCTTGTTTCCAAGGCACCGACACAAGATTGGGAACTTGCAAACTTACAATCTAAGGGTTTATAATTTCTTTCTTGCATCATAAAGATGGTATTTAATATATGTGTTTAACTGTGATTTATTTTTTCACTTCAACTTATTCAGAAGTTTGCTTTCTGCATTTCCTTTTGGTTCCAATGAAGGTTAGACAGGTTTTATTTAAAGGGTTGTTTATGTCCCTGTAAGTGCTCTTCATGGTGTGAAAGAGCACACAATTGTATCTTAAAATTATCAATTTTTTTTCTAGTTACGCTGATAACAGGTAAAACAATCTAAAGTTTTAAGTCTGTTTACATACAAAGTGTAGCCTGGCTACTGGTTGTTATATGAGTAATAACAAATATCCAAGTCTGATAAAGACAATGATTGATGGTAGTTTTTCCTTCATCATAACTGACCTATTTAGGTGATTCCAGCATTCCATGCTCTGCTCAGATAGATTTGTTATTGTTATATAGTTTTTTTTTAACTTTTTCTCAGTATGCAATGCTGTAGCTGCTGGTCTAGCAGTGGGCAGCCAGTGACACTTGTAAACACAAGATTGTATTTGATTTGATTTCTCAGTGAATAATGCATGTTTTTCAGAAATTAAAAAAGTATTTCACCATGCGTTTATGAGTTTATTACTGTGACTGTGTTATGCTCTGTTTTTAACAGCTGTGTTCATGTCCATTTAACATTGTCCACCTAATGCCTTTCCTTAGGATCACCTTTTATGATACCATCCTTTCCTCCTCTGACCTCTAATGTAGGTTCTCCTCCTCAATTGTTCTTTAGAAGTCCAACTTTCATTTTGCCTTTCTGTTTCTCGGTTTACTTCCCCTGACATCTGCCAATAATAATATATTATTACCGGCAAAATATGATTCTATATATGTTTAAAACTTTGAGATTGGCCAAAGAACATAATTAAGCATGGAACAAGTAAATAAGCTAGTTTGTAACTAGTAAAAACATAAATGTTGACTCCTCTGCTAGACCAAAAGAGGCATCCATTGGTTGAAGTTGTCTTAAATGAGTGTTTAACTTTCTAAAGAGAAGAGCAATGCTTGCATTTCCTGAAGTAATCAGCCTGCTTCTCAGTCTGTGAGGGGTAAAGAGTGTGGAGTCAATTTTAGTCGTCGATCAATTAACTAACAATGATCCCCTGGGTGATATCTGTTCCCTCCATCCTTTCAACTGACAGATAAATAAAACCACACCGTCATGATCCAACTCCAGGAAGTGAGGAAACATACACAAAATGGATTCCTTGCACTCATAAACAGAGTCCTTCAAAAATTCATTTTTTTCCGGGAAATTTATTTTTTTTATTGCCCATGACTTACACAGTTGCTAATGTTGGTAGTCCTGTTACATAATTCACAAACAAGGGTCCTTTTTCCTTCAACTATAGAATCTTTTAATCGATATTCACCACTCTCCTCCTCTTATGTCTATTAATTCATCCTTAGATCAATCTTATTGTTCAGATTTCTCCCTAATAGTCCAATACACTTGGAAAGGGCCACAATCATTATATGTATATTTTTTATGTAAATCATTTTTAAGCTATGTAGAGTAAATAATAGTACATTTGTGAATCACATTGAAAAGAGAAATACAGTATTGCACTGCATTTGGAACCTGGGCAGGGACATGCCAAATAAGCCCACAAATGATTCATTCTTTAATCCAAATACCATTTTAAACATGGCTCCTTTTAAGCATATGCCTGCTGTATTTAAACAGCTTGAAAGCATAGCAAAGTATTGATTATGCAGCAGTTAGGAGACCTACAAAGCTCATCAGTGTGAGGCTGGTACCTAAATCCTGCTGTAGATTTTGTCGGAAGCACCGTATAGAAAATGATCTACTGTTACCAGTTAGAAAAGCCTTGGCACTTGGATGGAGATTTACAAATACAAATACACTTTAAAAAAATGATATTTGCTAACAAAAAAATGTGTCTATTTATTACTCTTGTCTAACAACTTTTAACTAACACATATTAGGCGTAATTGGTAGTTTCTTATGTGAGAAATTCCAAAATAACTAAAAAGCTTCCTTACATTATTAAAACACTGTAGTGAGTTTTACCCGGGGTATGAGACGTGTTTATGCAACTGAAAATTTCATTTAAACAAATTATTGTCCTCTACTAACAAAATTATTTATAAAAATGACTTGTGAATAAAAACGGAATAAATGTAAAAGCTGCTGTTCATCAGAAAAAATGATCATCTACTGTAATGAATAAAAGAGTAATGTAAATACAAATGTATGAGCTCCACAAGAGATCTTACCCTGGCATTGGTCCCAATTCCCGCAAGGCTATAAACCTGGTCTTGGATTAAAAAGGTACTGAAATTTTCTGAGTATCCTGCAGATAAAAAATATAATGAAACTTAACTTACTACTGGTTGACTGGATGACAAAACAATACTTATTGCTTTCTGTAACACAATAAAAAACATAATACAAAATCATATATATTCGTTAATCTCTACTAATATAGCATATTTTTCCTCATAAATAATTCATTAATGTGATAGAAATTGTAAGAGTGTAAAATGTTTTTCATAATCATATAAGAAAATAAAACCCAACACTCTCATGTTGATCACCATTTTCTATTCATATATTGAAAAATGTGTTGTAAATTTAACTATATTGACTAATAATTGCAACAGCATTTCCTAAGTATTCTAAATCAGTATAATAAATATTCATATAGTGGCTGGACAGAGGGGGAATATTTCAACACAGAAAAACAGCTAAGATGGTGCCATAAATTGCTTTACATTACAACTTCCTTAACAATACATACTCATTTTAAATTAATTTATCTTGCCTTTCCACCCAAACAGATATCACACCCGATCATAATCCTTTATGTTTTTCCAAATAGAATTTTTTTCTAATGGGCCATATTTACTAGAGGGTAAAAGTGTTCAAACACTGTTGGAGATTTAAAATCTTAGTACATATGTCCTATAGGGTAATACAGGAATGGAGAGGCTCTCAAAAAAATCGCCAAAATGTCACCTTATATGGTCACATACCTATTTTGTTTCATGTAAAACGGTTTATATATCTCTGCTTGAAGAAACCTCTTGAATGTTTTAAGATACCTTAAAAATGGGAAAACAGTTTTGATTTAAAAAACAAAACATACCTTTCACCCTTGCTTTCCCCCCACTCTTTGGATTTACAAAAACTAAAAAGTGGATGAGTTCCAGGAACACTGGAGTGATCTGAAAACAAAAGACAAGTGATACTGCTTGAAAATGTAGCCAAATAAAGAAAAAACTTTAAAGCAGATGTAAAATAAAGTAACAATTGCATTTTTTTTTCAAATGTACATGAACAACTGAAAATAGAGTATACCTTTAGAAATCATGGCGAATGATTCCTATAGGTTCATCATAAATATAAATAAAGGTTAAACCGACTCCTTTAGTAACCAGAAACATGCAATAAATAGGAAATTACCAACAAATTTGTATAATAAGAGGGAAAAAATACCCTATCATTTTAAAACTTAATATAAACAATCATTAAAATAACAGTAATGGGGGAGAACAACAATACTTAATAGCCTAACACAGTCCAATGTCCTCATCTGGAGGGCTATGGTGTGCCCCACAAGCTGGCTAATCCCTAGTATAAATATAATAACAAATAAAGGGCTAAAAAGTCCTCAATAATTTAATTAACTAATGAACTCCGCAGGAAATAATTTAAAACCAATCACATACACACAGCTAAAACCAAAATCTGCTTTGCCTAATCAAAAAATCACCCTAATATGGGAATTCAAAGTAAATCATAGCTTTGAAAGACACCCTGTATGTGAAAAATTATAGGGGCTGTATTACAAATCTGAAAATACAAAGGCTCTCCATAACAAAACCACTTTCCATGGGTCTAACTAAAGCTAAAACAACATATAGTACCTATCACCCTAATATGGGAATTCAATGTAACTCATAGAATTTGACTTTCTATTTTTTTTATTTTAGAGTGTTATGGCACCTAATTATCTATTATTCCTGTGTATTTTATAGATGTAAAATAAAAACTACAATAACATCAAGGTCCAGAATGTATACCATTTCTAAGAATACACATACAGCTATTATTATAATAACAGTCAAAAGTGCAAAAGAAGAAAGTTTACATGTGGGGGAGGAGGTTAGGAAAGAAAACAGAACGTAACTGATAGCTTGCTTAAAGATTTGAAGCATCACCCAAGTGATATGATAAAACCTAATAATCTGATGGAAGTCTTAGGGAATCCACTTTCTGTGTGAGGAAATGCATATGGGGTGTGGGGAGGCAGCAGGTGAATGCGGCAACAACGGCTAGGGTGAGGCAAACAGAGGCCCTTGTACATTCATACCTTTAAAACCCCATTATAGTGAAAAGTTTAATAAGCTACAGTTCGCGGCTTGATGTTTGATCGTCACAGTCTTAATGAGGTAACCTGTCTACAGTAATCATTTTCCAGTATGACGGCCCCTCTGTAATATTCAATAGAATACTAGCGACTTGCCTGTTCAAAATGACGACATGATATAGTGTTATACATTGTGTTTTCTGTCTGTTTATGTACTATCTGTTGTTTGTCTCTTTCCCCCTCTCCCTCCCGTGTCTCTTTTCACCCCTCTGCCCCATTTCTCACCCCTGTGTCTCTATCCCCCTTCCTTCCCCTGTGTCTCTTTGCCCTCCCCTGTGTCTATTTCCCTGCCTCTCTCACCCCTGTGTCTCCTTCCCTCCACTCCCTTCCTTGTCTCTTTCCCCCCTCTCCTTCCCCTGTGTCTCTTTCCGCCCTCTCCCTCCCATGTCTCTTCCCCCTCCCCCCCTCCCCTGTGTCTCTTTCCCCTCCTCTCCATCCCCTGTGTCTCTTTGCCCTGCTCTCACTCCCCTGTGTCTCTTTCACCCACTCCATCGACTGTGCCTCTTCCCCCACTCTCCCCCCCTCTCCCTCCCTTATGTCTTTCTCCCCCCTCTCCCTTCCCTGTGCTCCTTTTGCCATTTACGGGTGTGAAAACATTTGCGGGCTTGGAGAAATTGATCAATTTCCACAAGCGAGCTAAGGGCTTCCGAGTTACGGGTTCCGAGTTACAAGCGAGCTAAGGGCTAAAAAGTTACGGGTTTAACGGCAACCATTTTTTTTAGATCCTGTAACTCAGAAGCCGTTTGGAGGCCACTATAAGACGCCAATTGAATAGCAAATTAGCTTGCAACCTCACTCATGGGCTCCTTGACTCTCCCCCTGCACCCGAAAGTGAGGTTGCCACCTAATTTGCTATTTATTTTGGCGTCTTTTGGCGGCCTCCGAACGGCTTCTGAGTTACGGGGTTAAAAAAAAATGGTGACTGTTAAACCTGCAAGGCCCGCAAAGCCTCTTCCCCCCTCTATCTTGCGGGCCTCGCGATGAGCACTTTGGGCCTCGCATTGAGCCTCTCCCCCCTCTAACTGGCGGGCCACGCAATGAGCGCTCGTGGGCCTCTCCCCTCCCTCTACTTTACGGGCCTCACAATAAGCGTCTTTGCGGCTTATCGTGGGTCCTGCAATGAGCAATGCGCTTTTTTTAAGTTTCTTTTTTTAATTGTTAGGTCTAATTTTTTTTTTTTACGAGAAATCTAAATAAAAGTAAAATTTTAAAATTGAGTATGAGCTATAGATACCATACAGTGCTGGTTCATAATACAGGGCCTTGTTGTCAGACTATGTCACCTTTCTTGGAATGTTTTTCTGCAGATATATCTAGAAGTAAGGGGCTAGAGGTTGTCATTCAGACCCAGGTTCTCCTATTGACTACCCGTGCAATGTAACATGCTTGTCTCAGTTCTCTTGTTCAAAAACTGAAACATGTTTAATATCGTCTATTAAAAAAGCACATTACAAATTACATACAAAGGATTCTAAATAACCTTATTGGCATGTGCAAATAATATTACTACTAAATGTTTAAACATTTCTTTTACCTTTTTATGCTATCTCAAAAATGCACAGTAAATGATTGATAAACTTAATTGCAAAGAAAATAATACAATATTATTTATATGTGTATTTGGTAGTTTTCATCATTAAAATGGAAAGCGTTTGCAGTTTATCTCTGGAGATTATCATACACATCTCCTCATGAAGAAAAATAAATAAAAAAAAATAACTTGATGGACTTATTGTCACTTCTTGAGATTTGTTAATTGAACACCAAACTCTCAAATGTCTTACTGTGCAGTAAAAAATGTTTTAAATAGTAGAACAATAGTTAAACATGTTTGAAACTGGATGTATGCATACTATTCACACACCAGTATCAGTGGTCATTTGTTGTCATGGATGAACACTCCAGGGCATTTACAGTGTTTTTTCGGTATTATATAAAAATACATTTAAAATTAAATAATCAACTATGAAGGCTTTGATTATTAATCAAATAAACTAATTATGCCCTTACATTGCACAATTCGAGGAAATTCATTTAAAAAACATATTCCAGAAACACCAAAATTCATAGTTACAGCACTTTGCAAATAGTATTGTCATTTTTCGTGTTTTGTTGCCTCACAACCTGGAATTAACATGGATTGTTTGAGGATTTGCATCATATAATTTACAAAACATGCCCACAACTTTGAAGATGTTTTTTTTTTATTGTGAAGCAAACCACAAATAGGACAAAATAACAGGAAAAAGTCAATGTGCATAACTATTCAACCCCCTAAAGTTAATACTTTGTAGAGCCAACTTTTGCGGCAATCACAGCTCCAAGTCGCTATTTGGAGTAAGTCTCTATGAGCTTGCCACATCTTACCACTGGGATTTTTTGCCCATTCCTCCCTGCAAAACTGCTCCAGCTCCTTCAAGTTGGATGGTTTGCGCTCTGTGAACAGCAATCTTTAAGTCTGACCACAGATTTTCTATTGGATTGAGGTCTGGGCTTTGACTAGGCCATTCCAACACAGTTACATGTTTCCCTTTAAACCACTCAAGTGTTCCTTTAGCAGTGTGTTTGGGGTCATTGTCCTGCAGGAAGGCGAACCTCCATCCTAGCCTCAAATTACACACAGAGTGGTACAGGTTTTGTTCAAGAATATCCCTGTATTTAGCACCATCCATCTTTCCCTCAACTCTGACCAGTTTCCCAGTCCCGGCTGCTGAAAAACATCCCACAACATGATGCTGCCACCACCATGTTTCACTGTGGGGATGGTGTTCTTTGGGTGATGTGATGTGTTGGATTTGTCCCAGTCATAGCGTTTTCTTTGATGGACGAAAAGTTCAATTTTAGCCTCATGCGACCAGAGCCCCTTCCTCCATACATTTTGGGAGTCTCCCACATGTCTTTTCGCAAACTCAAAACGTGCCATTTTGTTTTTTGCTGAAAGTAATGGCTTTCTTCTGGCCACTCTGCCATAAAGCCCAACTCTATGGAGCGTATGGCTTCTTGTCGTCCTATGTACAGATACTCCAGTCACTGCTGTGAAACTCTGCAGCTCCTCTAGAGTTACCTTAGGTCTCTGTGCTGCCTCTCTGATTAATGCCCTCCTTGCCCTTAAGTTTTGGTAGGCGGCCGTCTCTCGGTAGGTTTGCTGTTGTGCCATGTTCTTTCCATTTGGTTATGATAGATTTGAAGGTGCTCCTGGGGATCATCAAAGATTTGAATATTTTTTTTATAACCTAATCCTAACTTGTACTTCTCAACAACATTGTCCCTTACTTGTTTGGAAAGTTCCTTGGTCTTCGGGGAAGTGTTTGGTTAGTGGTGCCACTTGCTTAGGTGTTGCAGCCTCTGGGGTCTTTCAAAAAAGGTGTGTATATGTAATGACAGATCATGTGACACTTAGATTGCACACAGGTGGACATCATTTCACTAATTATGTGACTTTTGAAGGTAACTGGTTGCTTCATAACAAAGGGGTGAATACATACGCACATGCCAATTTTCTGTTTTTACTATTTCTAAAAAATAGTTTTATGTATATATTTTTCTCATTTCACTTCACCAACTTAGACTATTGTGTTCTGATCCATCACATACATTTCAGATGAACAAAACATTGAACTTAAGGCTGTAATGTAACAAAATAGGTAAAAAGTCAAGGGGGGTGAATACTTTTGCAAGGCACTGTAATATATATATATATATATATATATATATATATATTTGCATTGCAAGCAGTGTGATTGTTATAAGTGGAATAAATAATATCAAAAGCAATTTATTTGAACTTCTTATAAATATTGTGAAGCTAATTACAAATGATTGATGCTATTTTTCAAACTAATACAGGTTAGAAAATGTATATTATGAAAGTATTGATGTGTTCTAGTTTTTCATATTTAATCAATTGCAGTTATTTATTTCAATTTCAATAAATTTAACACTTACTATAAGAGCTAAGTATAAACTAAGCAAAATATGACAAAGATAAAGTACTTATCTACTTGTAGCCGAAATCCCTATGGACTCAGGTTAATTAATGAGACTCATCCTAAGGTTATACATGATCTATTACTTCCTCTAATTAGAAATAATAATCATGATCATTATTCTGGTTAGCTAAAATGAAATAAGATGAATGTGCTTAAGTATGATTAATAGTAACAGAAAAGGGCTATTCAGATTATCTTAGACTGAGATACAGTATTTAAAACACCACGGAGAAGTAGATTTACATTTTCTTTTTTTACATATTTAAAATCAAACATCTTAAATAATTTTTGCACTTGCAGAAATTGACCAATTAATTTATTTCTGTTAACTAGTTTGTGATAGTCTAATAAATTATACTAAAATGAGTAAGGCATATTTTTTACTCGTCAAAATGTCTTATTTTATATTCTTACTGTTAAAAGTACTACTGCAAATATAAAAACATCACTGTTAAACTGTATAAATTAAATACTTTTAAAATTGAGAGTTAATTTCAGAATAATTTGTAAGTAACTCTACTACTCTGAAAGGAACAGTTTAATGGTCCAGCTTTTATTACTTTTATGTAGTAACATTTTTTTTAATTATTACCTTTAAAAAGCATATTGTTTTTACTGAAACTTGTTTGCTTTCAAATGGGAGCTCCCATCTTTTTCGAGTTGTTGCAAAGTCCTTATCAAATTTCCCTGCAGCTGCCTCATTACTTAACAGCTTTACTGCCAGAGACTGAGCAACTGTGCTTTTACACAAATATACTTTTTGAGACTTCAGTACATACAGACGCAGATCTGTTTAGTATCATTAACACATATACATTTTTATTTATGTATACGAGTTATATATTTTTAGTTTACAAATATTTTACATCATGCACAATCAGTGATTTTTGGATTTCCAACATTGCCTGCACATGTCAGATGTTAGAGACACCTGGTAAGTACAAGATGCTGCAAAAATGAGAAAACTCAGAGTAATTAACACCTAAGGATACATTGTAATCATATGACATCTTGTGGATCAGTACTAATTCCAGTAATATCTAGGTAATACTATCACAAAGTACTTGAAAAAATAATTTCAAAACAAAACTTTTATTCTTTTATGGAATGACAGCGGCGCACTTAAAAAAACTATCAAAAAAAAACACCCTTTGTTTCTTTGTATATTTCTTTACATGAAAGAATTTCCACAGTAACTTTCCTTCAAATTACAATTTTTTATTCTACATGTATTTCCTTATCGAGGAAGTCTTAAAGGACCAAAGTCCAATATATTCTTGGTTACTCAATGCTTCTTGGTATAAATATTCCAAAGCTTGTGGGGATGATAAGCAATAGCATTATAATAATACATCAGGGTGTAGAAACGTGCATCAGGGCAAGACAGGACTTCCGGGTCTGACGTCAGACGCCGGAGTCAGTGTTTGTATCTTGTGGGGTGATATCTGCCTTTGGCGGCACACAGAAGCAATTTACATAGCATACAATAGTTACACAATGCAACTTAAGTGATTAAAGCTAAGTGTATCCATATATTAATAATTAAATTGTATGAGCAATACAGGAAAGCAAAGTCTGACCTCAAAAGGGAACGCTTAACCGTATCCAGAAATTAGCTGTACACGTCATGTCCCACATTGGAAAAAACTCACAAGAGCTATGATAACAGAAATAAAGTGAGAAGTCTATACACTTAGAAATAAGAAACCGTATTCTAAAAGGGCCACCACTTAGGACATTATATGAGCTGAACTATAAAGTGTGCTGGAAAAACCTGTAGGTATATTAAAAAGCCATATACTAATACTGGCGTTTAGTGTAAAAGCTATAAAGACGGATAATGATGCATAATGTTTAAAAATGATATTTGACATTAACTCTTAGAAAGATGTGATGTATGGGTACAGATTCTGACAACATATGGACCAAAAATAGCGGGGGAATTTAGTATCTAGAGAAGTCCAGTTATTCAGGAAACTAACAATAATGAACTGTACACAAAACCAAATTGGACTAAATGGTATATAGAAACAGCCATTACAAAACTGAATAGTTATCTATATTAATATTTAGAGGAAGTGGAAAAAGGGAAAAGCATGCCCTAAACAATATTTTATATCACATATATAGTTGTGAGCGTACGAGTTGTTGCTAACGCTTGCGGGCTCGCGTATCGAGCCGCGGCCCTCGCGTAGCGAGGGCTGCGGGCGAGAACCTCAGTTGCTGGCATGGAGCGCGCCCGCTCCTTGCCAGCAACTGCGACCCTTGCAAAATTTACGTTAAAACGCAAACAACACGACACAACGACCTCGATCCTCGCAAACTTTACCTCGCAACCCAAAAAATATACGAGACGCATTACCACACATTACGACCTCGCAAAAATCGGACCGCAACTCGCGAACATCACAAAATTAAAAACCCAATAAATACACACACCACATACATAAAAAGCTTACCTACAGCAAGAGGAAGCATCCAGGACCTCAAAAAAACAACTTACACCTTCAGTTAACTAAAAACAAAAGAGTTTAGACACTAAAAAAATCGCTAAGTGCGAGAAAAAATGGCCCCGAACAAAACGAAAACAAGGCTACAGCACTCTAAACATGCAAAACACCACAAGAAACTCACAAAACACCACAAACGACCTACGGATATTCCGCTAAGACGCATACCACACATTACCCGCCATTTTACGCTAATGCGGAAGTACACAACTACGCTAACGGTTTCGGCTCGCACACGCACACTATTATACTGCACACATTCATCACGCTTACACAGCAGCTCAACACCACTAATGCTACAGCAACATCAAAACACATTGCCAGCCCTTCAACACAATGCTTTAAAATAGGTAAACTATATTCATTTATTAATTGTATTACATATTTCAGTAGTAGACACAAAACACCATTAGCTACCTTACAAGTTCATTGCCGTCATTTTTTGACGGGCAATTCGCTAGTATATATATATATATATATATATATCACACTACCAGGAAAACTAAAGAAAAATAATCACTTCACCTTGCATCTTCCTATATAGATAACGTGACAGCCCATAAGACTATATCCCGATACTATAACATAGGAGGTAACCTATATATTATAGTGCTATTGCTAATGATCTCCACAAGCTTCAGAATAATTATAACAAGAAGCATTGAGTAACAAGAAGCATTGAGTAACCAAGAATATATTGGACTTTGGTCCTTTAGGACTTCACCAATAAGGAAATACATGTAAAATAAAAGAGTCATTGGAAGGAAAGTTACTATGGAAATTATTTCATGTAAAGAAATATACAAAGAAACAAAGGGTGATTTTTGTGTTAACAGTTTGTTAAATGAGTAAAATAATAAAAGTATGTTTTTTAAATTATTTTCCCAAGTACTTTGTGATACTATTGTCTTTCAGTGTAATTCACTTTTTCTTGGGAAATTTGATTTCCTACAAGTTTGACAATTTAATATCTAGGTAAGAGTAGTCTAACTATGCCACAACAGAAAATTTGCAATTTGTACCCTCAATGCTGATGTTTTTTTTTTGTTATCATTATACTTGGTCAATTTATACAATTTTATGTTCTAGTATACACTGTTCAAATGAGCCTTCCCACCACATCTACAGAAATTACTTATGTACTTTAATCTAGTATTTTTCTATATTCAATTAAAATAGAACTGTTAGAAATAACATTTAATAGTTTAGATATGTAATTCTTAGTTTTAGTAGCAAAAAAGCACAGAGACATGAAGCAATAGAAAGATGTTAACAGTCAGGAACCAGTGTTAAAATAGTGCATGAAGAGACCTGGTGCAAAATAATATGAGGCCCCCTTGGAACTTCTCTACACATGGGGGTCAATAATCATTAAAAAAAAGCCGAAAATGGAGGCGGAGGCAGCGTCCGGAGCAAGTGTACGTGATTAGGGAGAGCTCCGCAGCAGATTTCCAAGAAAGGGCTTATAAATGCCCCAAAAGCCCCAGAGACTGTGGAAGAGAACCCTGAGGGAGCCCCAACAACATCAGGGGACACCAGGAGGAAGCAGCCCAGACCCCCGCAAGGTGCGACCGGCCGGCGGAAGAAGACCGGGAACGGAGAGGCGGAGGGGCCAGGAGAGCCACACAGCACCCCAGACTCACCGCAGAACCAGCGGATCTGACTGGAGACGGGTGGGAGAGGAGCGGAGGCCCAGCGGTGAGTCCACGGTAGCAGAGGAGGACGGGAGACCAGCGGGAACGAGGAGGTGAAGAGGCGGACGCCATCTTGGCCACGTGGTAAGCTGGCAGGCAGAGGGGCAACGGGGCTCTGTATAACCCGCCAGACCCCAGGAGACAAAGGAAGGAAAAAACAGGGGCAAGGACCCCAGGCCAGGGCAGAAAAAGAGGGCGCAGGGGATAATAAGAGGGCGGCGGGCCAGAAGAGGAAAAGCTCGCAAAAAAGCGGCCGCCATTTTGTGGCGCAGCAAGGTGGGCCCAGACCTAATACTAAAGCCCCCAAAGCTCGCAAACACCATCAACAAAGCCCAGAACCCCCCCCCCCCCCCAAGGTTTAGAATTTTATCACATTACCCAGACAGGCCAATGCCCAGCTCAGTAATCCTGAACTTTAAGAAGAGATATAACTGCACAATCAGCCAAGACATCACTTATACTTTGTAAAGCTGTACCCTAACACAAAAAAGGGGTCACACCAAAGATCCAAGTAATAAAGAGAAGAAGCAATCTCATTAACACAGTATAGCTGTATATCTCCTTTTACAGCCCTGGGAGTGCACAGAAAAGACAACTCTGCCACTATCAAAAACACTACGAATTGAGTGTCACTAACAAGAGACTTTACTATTCACGGATCTCTCAGAAGAAACTGCAACCTTACAGCTACTAAAAACCCTGCAAATTGGGGGTCACTGAAGAGAGACAATAATAACCCCGGCGCTGGAAACATCCGGCACTTATACAGTTAAAAACTACACTGAGACCAGCTATATAGGACTTTTATGGACTCACGCTGCCTCTAAGTGGCCACATGGCAAAACTACAGCAGAATTGCAATATGAGAGCTGGGATGTCAGCATATCACATGCTAACCTCTGCAATAAGCCACAAAGGCCAATGTGACTCACTTCGCCAAGAGATGTAAAAGCCCCCATATAAGGAACCCCGACTGACAAGCAATCATGTTCTACTCCATGTGAGATCAAAGACCCGGAACTGGCTAGCTGAAGGCGATATAGTAATTGCTACTATAGGCATCTGAACGGCTTATAAGTAAGGGGAAAAGAGGAAGAATCATAAAGCTTACTGGAGGGTGCAAGGAACCAAGGGCCAGCAATGAAAAAGAGTAAGAGGACTCCCTCCGCCAAGGGCATCCGTGAGCACTTTTCACCTAAGGCGGCTAAATCTGTATCACTAGTGGAATCGGCCTTAGACCACTCAGAGTCATCCGACCAAGGTCTCTAAGAAGACACGGCAACACATTGATCTATCACCTAGATCCATAGCTACCATTGAGCAGCTCTTAACCAAGGCAATAGAGCCTTTGAGGAATGACCTGAGACTGAAGAGTTGGGCAGAGGACCCAACTACTGGAAGAGCTGGTAGACCAAATTGGCGAGGCGCAACAACATGACAGGTCCGCCATCGATCAAAACTCCTACAATATCATGGAGCTAACAGACAAGATTGAAGACCTTGAGAACCGCTCACGCCGTCACAACGTCAGGGTACGTGGGCTGCCAAGAGCCACACAGGATCTGGCGTTTTTATTGAAAGAAACCTTTGCGGCAATATTGCCTGACCAACCAGCAGTACTCGAAGTAAAGCAAGCTCATAGAGCTCTTGGAGGGGCGAGAAACCCAGAGGCCCCCAAGGATGTGGTGGTGCGATTCTTGAGGCAACAGGCCAGAGACCTTCTGTTGGCGGAAACTAGGAAGATGCAGGTGGTTAAGGGCCCAGACAATGCCAGCTTGCAAGTGTATGCTGACCTGTCCCCTAACACACTGGACAGGAGGAGACAGATGAAACCAGCCCTGGCGATCCTTCAGCAGAACAAATTGCAATATAGGTGGAATTTCCCCTTTGCTCTCACCTTTAGCAATCAAGGCGCCTCGCATACCACTCGCAATCTGGAAGACTGTTTGGCAGTACTGCGCCAACTTCATCTGTGCCCATCGGATTTTTCGATAGAAGAGCATGGCCGGCCCCCACTTCCTCCAATACCGAAGACACAATGGACAGTAGTAGGGTCGCAGTCAACGAAGTATACACCACTTCACCCCAGAAGCTCCAAAGATAAGAACCTACCCCGCAAGAGTCCAGCTATGAACAGCTTACAGAACAAAGGGGATCTGGAGTAAGTCCGGAAGGCTTGATAACAACACGCTCGGACTGACAACAAATCAAATGACTGGAAATGAACCAGAGACTTAAACACCTACCCAGCTTCGGGACTTTATTTTTTATTTCATTGGTCTCCCTGTATTCCCCTACAAAGTCTCCCACTAAACCCTGATTAAAATGATGAGGGAACTGGAAACGCTAGACCTGGGTAAACTGGTAATCGGAGGGGATATTAACTTAACCTTGGACCCAACATTGGACAGATCCGGTCACACTCAAGATACTAAATTCTCAAAAAAAGGGCCCAAATTAAACAGTAAATGGCCAAGATGAGTCTAGTGGATGCTTGGAGAGGCTTAAACATGGATACCAGGGAATATACATATTATTCACCTACGCACGGCACGTATTGCAGGATTGACACATTTTTAATTAACTCTCTCCTTTGATAAAACCCGAGAGTCTCTGACATTGTCCCTTGCCCCTGGTCTGATCATGCCATGGTGGTCATTAAAATAATGATAGGCCCTGACTTGACCCCATTCAGGGGCTGGAGGATTGATGAACACCTATTAACAGACCCCAAAAATACATCATCAATAGCAGAGGACATTAAGCAATATTTTGAGCTGAATAATTCACCTGAGACGGGGCGGGTTGGCTCTGGGTAGCACATAATGCTTTCATAAGGGGATGCTGTATTAAGCTAACAGCCCAGCATCAAAAATCACTTAAGCAAAAAGAGGAAGAGTTAACAGATGTCCTAAATAGTCTAGAAAAACTTAACCAGAAAAATCCCACCACGAAGCTGCGCAGGCAAATAGATAAGGTTAGGACAGAATTAAATGGGGTACTATCCTTTTACACAGAAAAAGCAATGAGGAAAACTAGGCATCTATTCTTCTGGAAGGCTAATAAGCCAGATAGAATGCTAGCTAAGAGATTGAAGGCTAAGGAGACTCAAACTAAGGTAACTCAGATTAGAAAAGTAGATGGCAATATCTCATGTAGCCCGAGG